>OX377204.1:24180069-24682261 GCA_947396885.1 Heligmosomoides polygyrus polygyrus | reverse complement strand
ACTTAAGACAAGGCAGTTGGTCTAAACGCTGTTGCGAAGAAACACTAGGACCCTTCTGAGGTCCGTTCATACTTCGCATGCGACGAGGCGTATGCTCACACAACCCTATCGATGTCGTCGAATTCAAGAAAAGCACTGCCATTCAACCGCTGCCATCGCAGCAATGAGGGAACCCCAATGTTGTGGAAATGATACCACAGCATAATTGTGGTATCCCACCAACGTGAAAGTTTCATGCATAATATTCGGCACAGAAGAGGTAAACCCAATTTTGGACATTGTGGCATAACCAATCTGAAGCTATCGTGGCCAAGAGCACTGCTACGCAACAGGACAACAATGAATATATCATTTCTTGCCCCAAATCCATCCCTTGACCATTCCGGAAAGACCACTCTGATCTTCCGTTTTTCCTGTGGGATTCTTCGCAGCATCTGCCGCAGCCTTCTTCGACACCGGGGTTGCCTTCGCTCCTTCCATACATTTCGCCAATCGATCTTCCAAATCAGGCATCTGAACAATAAAAAACTTTTACACGGGTAGTTCCTCACTAATAAAGAGCTGCACAAGCAGTCGAAGCGCTTCTAGTCATTAACTCATCTTTAACGAATACAACATTATTCAAGGTTAACAATGCGTAATCACTGATAATTGAAAACTGAATACAAAATTAGAGGCCGAATTTAGATAAAGGGCATAGATCTAGGATTTGCACTCGTGGTTCCGTAATTGGAGCACCCATCGGGTGCAGCCCGTATAGACGTTCTTGGTTATAGCCACTCACAAGTCAACCAAGCCTTCTACCCCAACTCTTTATCGTTTATCCCCTTTAAGGGAAATTCTCGAAAATTCGATGAAAAATCACAACTATATAAACGAATGTCTACCATGATAACTAGTTTTATTCCACAAAACATTTAGCGTGCCCGAAACCCCTCTTTTGAAATCCGAACCTTGAAAACAAATCAGTTACTCAGTAATCTCGTGAAGCCGGTCACGGCAACAAAAACACAACAGCAACTTGGGATGCGAGAAATAATGTCCCTCAGTAGATCATGAAATCTTGCTATGAGTCTGCACAGCGGTTCTTCCAAACGCACACCGCTGTTCAAAAACATATGGAAAATACCAAGCTTTTTCACTTAAACGCTGCAGTTCCTAATACTATTCATCTTATCTGGCAAAACTACACTGCCCGGAAACTTGGCCACATGAAGAATCCTATTCGGCCTCTTTCAGCTGCTCAATCTGATTACTCATAATTTCTCGAAAATAGATAACTTGGAGTGAATCGGAAACAACGCTATAAATGTCTCTTTGCCGTATTTTTACAAGGATGTGGAGCTAATAGCAAAAACTGGATATATTTCAATAGAGATAACAAAGGAAGTGACTAACCTTCACGTGATTCAAAGCCAAATCGAAGAAAATCGGTTTATTCGGCATCAGAATGAACGGAGGAGGCATCTCTGCCACTGGAATCGTCCGCTTCTCGCGTAGTGCACTAGCGACGTCCCACTGCCGCCATTCCGTCAGGGTATCCATAAGGGGCTGTAGCATGGACTTTCGTTATATCAAGGGTTCCTTCGACCGAAGGATCGCAATGAAACCATGACTATGCTGTGAACAATGGATAGTTGTCATTTATGTTTTGGCGTCGCGCCAACTAAGCAAAGGATGGTATCCACTACTACCAAAACCATTTACAACTATTATAGTTATACAAATAGCTCCACACATAGGTACAAATCTTCGCAATGTTGGCAAGCAATATCAAATCACCATTGGGCTGATTATTCGTAAACCTTCTACCAGGCTATAAAGGTTTGTAGTCAGTGAGCGCCCTTTCTCGCAACAATTGAGAAGGGAGGAATGAAACCGCCAAAGCAATCAGGATGTGTGAAAAATGTTCAAGAAGCATGTGATTCGAGTAGGTGATTAGGGTGTGGCGCCGCAGACAACAACTCCCTCTGACGTCAAATCAACTATCTTAACCGGTCCTGAAATAAATGACCCACCCTGTCGTCAATAACACGTGCCGTCTTCTCATCGGCGTCATCAGCGATACCAGCTGCCGCCGCCAAGCGTTTTGCTCGTGCGGCAATGCGTGCTTGTTCAATCTCGCCTTCTAGTACACCAAGAGAAGCCTAAAAATGAGGCGCTATTACTCGAGTCATATTTAGTTAAACTCCTTGATAAGAAAAGATTTTTTTGGAAAATCCTAATAAGGAACGGAAATATCGACAGCAATTGATGTAGCATTTTCGGGGAATCCAAATGTGACAGCTAGAATACCTCAGAATGTAAAAAACCGAACATAACTACGTCAGATTGCCACCCAGAAGGACAATAACGAAGGTGCCCTTTACAGGTCACAGGTCAGAGCCAAATCAGAAGCCAATCTTATATGCATATATAAAAGGACTAGCCTTCAAGAATCTCTCAAAAGTAATAAAAAAACGAACGTTGAGATGGAACGTTAGGTTGTTCAGTAATACAAAGCTAATTTCTGAGTAAAGTCTCTCATGCTTTAAAGTTGTTGAGAGCACCGTTGTTTTAATGTGATGCCGTTGTGTAACCAAAATATGAACCGCATAGTAAAGTATCACATGGTATAGAACGAATAAAAATAAGAACTAGGTGACAGATTCTAACTATGAAGAGATATGAAACTGCAGATCAGACTGAAAGACTCGACTTGCTAGGTTTAGACTTCGAAATGCGAGCTGCATCGCGGTTACGGAAATAGATTTACGGAAGCAGATTTCTGCCCACTGCACACACTTCAAGATCTCAGGCACCGCGTACTGAAGCAATGTCACTCACTTCCGTCTCCTCGACCATGTAAGTGTTCCCTTTCAGCTTCATTATAAGCGCTCTAACGCCTTTTGTGCGTTCCAGCGCTCGCTCAAACAAGGCAGCGGCCTCGCCAAATCGAGACAACGCCGCATATGCTGCAGCCATATAGTGACACCTGAATTCAAATAACTCTGAAAGCTGTTCCAGAGAAGTTACTGAGAAATCTTCACCACCAACCTGTACGCTCTATAATACTCAATTTTCGCCGGCACGGCTTGTGTAAGGTTCTTATCGTATTCGACGCCTGGTAGTTGCAGAAGCTATAACAAAGAGCTCCAGCATATGAAGGCACTACAGCGGAACGGCGATGACGAACCTCTCTATACACCTCGATCACTGAGTCGTATAAACGCAAGAGATCCTGCGGTTTTGTCTTCTTTTCAGCCCTATAGTATTCATGTTAAAGCTCCACTTGAATCCACATCTACTTCACGTCCCTGACTAACTTTGTATTCTCTATCAAAGCCAGGTATCGAGACGCCGTCCCAAGCATTTTGAGCGATTCCAGGTACGATTTGATTGCTTGCAATGCCTGAAACAAAAAATCAACAGCGGTAAATCCCCTGTGCGATCAAAACATGGCTAGTAAAAAATCAGAACCCTACCGTTGAATCCAAGTTGTCCGACGACTTCCTACGAATTAGGTCCGATATCCGCTCGAGAGCATCGCGTGTGTCGGCAAGTTGCTTCTCGTACAGCGTCATCTGAAACCCGAACCAGCAGTAAGAAAGAGCAAGATTGGGAAGCGTGTAAAACTTACCTTTTCTTTAGGAGTTTGACACTGGGCTAGCTCACTGCTAACTTGTCGCCAGCCCTGTACGACTTGACGTGCCTTCTCGTCCTCCACAGTAGACTTGAATCCACCCCACTCAACCACCACTACGTCGTCACAAGTTGCTTTCGAGCGCATTTCTGCGATCAGCCGCTAAAATATGGCGCACGTGGTTAGCTTTACAACATCAGAAAAAAGTAAAAGGCTAGCTGAAACATTACTGTTCACATCGCCACCCTTTCAAGATAAACCACCAACTCAAAACTCACATAATAAAATATGACCTTGCATGCATCCAAATAAGGTAAGATTTCACTAGCTACAGATGTCTCAATTAAACCCAGATTTTGTTCGCAAAGAGCGGCAACCTCGTTGGTTTGTAGAAAAGTGCATTTCAATGTTTGTTAGAAGAAGTGGCACTCATTAATCTGCCTTGGAAGTATTTTTTTAATCATCTGTTTAAGTCTCACAGTCTAGTTTCGCATTTGTTCAGCGTACCAAAAAACGTGCGTTACCGTGTTCGCTTTAGATAAAAAGTAAACTCCTCTAGATGAAGTCGGTCTACGTCAAATAAGCTATTCGAATGGCTGCAATAACGGCTAATGAAGGACGTCTGCAAACAATACAACCGCACTTACATCCACGGCTTCACTGTCAGTGCCTTGGGCACGAATCTCCATCAGCTCGTTCATCATACCGTCCATCGGCTTCGCATTTGCATCAGCACAACTGAACTCGCAAAGCCGAATCTGAGGCTGGATCTCACGACATCTGGAATGAGAAGCGCAAAATGTAAGGCTGTACTCAAAAACTGCAAACAGAACAAAAGCTGAGCTATTATGAGAAGTAAGGCTGGCTGCTAAAATGGCTGGACAGTACAGCGAATACGCTTTCTAGAAACTTCAGATACACAAACGCACCTGTATCACCTGTTGTTTCGTTGATCATCAAGTTGCTCGAGCGGGCGCCAGCAGCGTCTCTATTTGTCCCTGTTCTGTGTCAGAGTGCTTCAATGGATCCTTCTCTCTCGATAGATATCAGGAGCGTCATATCGTTGTTCAGAGCTTTCACGAAGAAGTACGACCAACGCGTCGGTGGGCGTCCTGGTATTCTCTTGACATCCCGACATCCTCGTCCAGCGAGTGTCTGCGAAGCGCATTAGGCGGCCGGCCCACCTTATTTTCGACAACTTGGTCCACGCGACAGCGCCGCTGATCTTCGAACGTCGAGGAAGCTCGGAACTCCGAAGGCCTTCTCTCACTTGCAAGAGTCGTGCCACTCCGAGCATCGCCTTCTCGATTCCACGCCATACGACGCTGATCGCATGTTCGTCCTGCTTTCGTATAGCCTAGGTCTCTGATGCGTATGGGAGGGCAGGAAGAACGGTGGTGTCGAATAGGTGGGCACGGAGTCAGATGTTCTTCGTCTTCTTCACGACTTCTTCGACGCTCTTGAAAGCTCTCCATGTCGCTCGTTTCTCCTGTCCAGCTTCGGCGCTAGGTCGTTGGGCATGACTTCGCGAACAAGATACACGTAGCTGGAGCACTCGGGTTTTGCGCTCCGTTGTGCGAGAATGGAGCCTCAGAAACTCGTTCGCGCCTCATGAACATCGTCTTCGTAAGATTGCAGTCCAACTTTCCCACGATCGAAGTCAGCCAGCATTCGCTCCGCCTGACTGATGCTCGGTGTTATGAACACGACGTCGTCTGCGAAGCGAAGATGGTGCAACTGCCGGCCGTCGACCTTCACTCCCATGTTTTTCCATTCTAGTTCGCGCATGACGTTTTTGATGGTGGCGCCGAAGAGCTTCGGGGATCTGGTATCTTCCCGCTGAACCCCTACCTTCGTTGTATAATCGTTGTAGGATGGTGAAATCTTGGTCGTGAATCCACTGTACGGCTCTAGAAGTACTCTGATGCTGTGAGTAGGAATGCTCTGAGTGAGCAGGGCTTCGATGACCGCTTCAGTTTCGGCAGAGTCCAATGCGTTCTTACAAGCGCACCACAATCTAGTTAATACCAAAGCTATTGTTAACCACAAGTCAACAGCGGACTCACCTCGCTTTGTACATGTTGGCTAGTGTCGTATTGTGAGTAGCGTCAGCCAAGCGCTCATAGACTGTGCGAGCTGTTTTCAACAGCTCAAACGCCTCGGGCCACTTGCGCAGCTCGAAAGCACAAACACCTGCAAGCCAGGCGGCATACGCTTGCGCTTCCAACTTCGTGGGAGCATCGCACTGAACAGTTAAGCTTCACAAATCGAGGTGTGGGCTCGGGAAAAATTGTTCACACGTACTCTGCTATTGTTCCTAACCAAAGCCTCAAGAGTTGTTGCGTGATAGACGGCTCGTTTAAGATGCATGCGCACCGACTGTCGCTTTCGAAGTTTGTCTGGGTTATCCTCCATCTCCATCTTGTCCGACATAGCCGACGCCCAACGACGTTCGGCCTCGAACACTCCCAGCTGTATGAAACTGCAATGTTTTACATTTAAGCAATGAAATCTAAGCGCGCCACATAACACTTTAAATGTCAGGAGCATTTGCGTCCAACAGTTTCCTTAATTGAGTTATGACAAAAATAGATTACCGCTTTGTCCACATCCGGGTTTATAAATGCTGGCAACTAGAACAGAAATTGTTGGCCTTTGCTTGCTATTGGCCAACTTCATTTCGACCTAAGCTTCGGTGCCGTTTCCTTCTTTGAAACATACCAGTGTTGACAAACTGTAATACAACTACCCCGAACACCATTTCAATCTTGAATACTTCTCTCAAGAGCTGCAGAGATAAGTATCGAGGCAATAGCTGCAAATATTCCACTAAAGTTGTAGCTGGTTATCAAATGAGACCCCTGTTTTGTCGGCCAGATTTAATGAGCAAACTAACCACTAATCTCTCGAATTTAACATCCTGGGGTCGAATTCATCAACGACCTGCAGCAATTTAAGAGAGAAAATACAGTCAAATTCCTGATTAGCGCGGCGAAATGTTTCACCATATCGCTTGATAAGCCGCGCTATCAGGGATTTGACTGTATTTTCTCTCTTATATTGCTGTAAGTCGTTGATGAATCCGGCCCCTAGCTGTGAAGTCAAATAGATATCGAGAAACGAAATCCACTTGTTACGAAATAGTTGTCCTCTTCGACAATCGGTGCTAAGCGGATGCCAAATTACAACAGAAATGGCTAACTCAGTTCACCACTAGGATAGAACACACCAGTGCTGTGAAAATTTTCAATTTCGTGCAACACAGAACGTCGTGTAGAACTGCCTTTCATAGTGACCCACCCCCTGAGTCGATTGGTGTCCGTTTTCTGTTGCACGGAATTATGAAGTAATTTTATGCAGCTATGGTGCGGTCTGCGGTACATGTCGCGTAGATGAGCAGCATTGGTAAGTGGGAGCGCGCCAGCTAATAGTAACCAAACTGAGTACAGGCCGAACGCATGCCGGCACATCAGGGTACCAACTGTACATGCCCTCTCTAAACTGCATGCCCATTCCATGCGATCTAATTGGTTTAGGCGTTTCCATCTACCAATGCTGCTCACCTACGCGACATATACCGCGCCATTACAGGTTTCGTTAAAGAATCTTGTTGTTATTGAAAAAACATCAAAAAGCTGGTGCTATTTAGAGTAGAACTTACCGCTCATCGACAAAATCAGTGTCAGTGATCGACTTTTTGATGAACTTCGCTCTATGTCGTCTCACACACTTATGAGTGTTGATGAACTTCAACGCGTGACGAACTCTGTCCAGCTTTGATCCGCAGTACGATCTTAAACACGCGATTTATTAAGCGAACATCCTTCAAGAGAAACCTGAGAAATAGCGTAGTCCGTAGAAGAAGCTCATTTCGGGATCTTTAGGAGATCCTCCCGGACATAGTTTTATCGCCTCAAACAACTAAACATTCTGCGCCTAAGCGTCTAATCTGCTGCCACGACAACATTTTGCAGAGTCGAAATCAGATCGAAGAAGAAACATGCACTACTTCTACATTTGTGGAAGAAGAATGTCATACCTGGCACATCCCATGCAAATTAATTAGGCATCTATCGAAACTTGAAATGCTGCAGAAACTATCCTATCGGGGTTGCTTGCATTACTGCAGATCCCTTCCTTTGACATAAGTGCCGGTCTCAAGCAAAATGCGATTTCTCCGAATTCAGGAAGATTGTAAGTCTTGAACGGAGGTCCACTTTGCTCATTCTTCACAGCACCAACAGAATTCGCACAAAAACTTTTGAAATGAAAGCGTCAAGCACAGCTGCATTAACATTGTAACTGCAGAACGACGCCTTGGCCTGCTGTGGCTAGGGCAATGCAGTCAGTTACGGATAGTACGGAGGGCGGATATTTATTTATTTGCTGATATTTAGTGGATATGCTCCAGACTTGCATCCGGAAAGAATTTCCTATCTAGCAACTGCGTGGACAACTAATATGGTGCCGCAAGACAGGTTCCGGAGAGCTCTGATGCGGTAAGCTCAGACTTTAAAACAATCTCTACCCCGCTGAGTGCAATGATCATTGAGCAATGACCTTCTTTAGACTAACAACAAGACTGACAGGTTCCAGCTCTTTCGAATTACACATTAATTCCGTAGATATCACCGGTAAACACAAATTCTTCGGCGCAACCGAAGTCGGATAGACTACCGAAATAAAATCAAGTGTAAGGCAAATGGGATGACTCAGATAAAAGGGGGAATGCCGGGACAAAATCCGTGTTGGTTCCGTACTCTAATTAGGGATGTGGTGCCCATAGCTTATCCGTGTTAAAATTGCATCCATCCCAGAGTTCCCTTCATTGTCCAGCTCCGTGTTCTTTTCCACTGGCGAGGAGGAAGCACAGAACTCAAGCGGATGAGGTCCCGGTACTTGCCCTGTTAGCACCGGCGATTACCTGCAGTACCTGCAGTTATAATACAGCAAGCGATTATTCTGTCGAAGTACTGCGTAGCATGCTCCCTATCCATCGTTCTCTCCCAGTTTTGCCGTCATTATCGAACGGCTTGGGCAAGAAAGAGTGAACCCTGCCGAGGTTGCAAGAAGTTTACCATTCAACAGACCTTTAGTTTGTAATAACTTAATAAGGAAACACATACCTATATCTGTGATAGTCGGCGTGCCTCAGTCCATGCTGTTGCTGAGCATCCTTGACCATCTAAAATAAGCGTATCTTAGATGAATGGATACATAAGCGTATTAGGGTGTCTCACAGCGGAGACGGTGGATCTACCCTTTGCCTGCTCCACAACTTCAGCTTTACGGCAGTATACCGGACTTGACTATGATATTAGATATATGGAAGATATTAGATATTATGGAAGTTGTTTCCTAATTATAGTTTTAAATTAATTGTATTTACTATCGCCACAATTTCTTTATATTGCAGACAAAATTTATTTCCGGATAGACTTTCAAGTCAAGTAGAGCCGCAGTATAGGCCTGTTCCTTTCCTCGTTTTTAGTATAGTATATTACGTATTTTGACTCGCAAGAAGAATACGTTTGTAGGCTTATGAATTTTTTGAGGTATTTCAGGATCAGCAACGTTGACAAAACAATTATGACTCCTCAGTTTCCTACTTATTTTTGTCTAGATTATTGTTTACTTCCTTGTTCTTTTATTGTGTTCTTGACATACCAACCATAGTGTCTTCTTTTGTGGAGTGTTGGCTGTTTTTTCTTCTTTTTGACGCACCCATGAGTGCATAAATAAATAAATAAATATGGAAAACCAACCAGCCCACACTCCTCCACAATTATTCTGACGGTTATTCACCCCCTCCTAGGTAGTATAGCATGTGGTACATTTTAGCGAAGGCTCGTCCGAGTACTATTTTTGTGCCGGATTTGTTAACTCCAGTACGCAAACAAAGTAAGAAAACTCATTTGTGCAGAAACAGACCACATATTACACAACTACAAGACCTCGAGCAAAGCACATTTCCGGGAAGATAGCTCTAATACCTGGATCCATACAACTACAGAATTTAGAAAGGCGCTGGTAGGGTCGAGGAGGAACCATGTAGGACATCCCTACAAAACAGTTTGTGCTTTTTGGAACCGATCTTTTTTTTTGCAGTACTGGTGCGTTCTACCTCTACACCGAACTGAAGTAGGCCATTTCTGATGTAGCTGGACACACACTGCCCTCTTAACAAGGCGTACAACACTGAGTAGGGCTGACCCCCCCCCCCACCCTTCGATCCCATTTACCCCTCTAGAAATGATAAAAATGATGATACCAGGCGAGCCGGTGCCCGCTCTGAGATTGCACATGGTTGTGGAACACTCACATTGACACGGTTTCTGTGCTCTCTCGGTTTCTTGTGTGAGCACAAAACCAAGCAAGGGAAGGAACTCCAGGGTCTGGCTGATCTAACTTACCCGTCTTAAGATACCTTGCCGGTCTGCTGCCAGCTCGCTAGTACCAAAATGATAAACGTAGACGGTAGTCAATCGCTTTGTAGGTTGGTATGCACCCTAGTTCTACGCGATATTGTGGAGGCACTTTGAATGCGCATTTGGCCTATATGGTAGGCTTGCGGCTGCCAGTCGATGCCCAATTCACCGACTCCAAAGCCGTGCAAGGTTTGATTGACCTGGGCGGAGTGTTTGACAAACTTCAACCGGAAAAGAACCCGAGTTGTCCACCGTAGTTTCGGAGTGAAATTCAGGGAAATCTTCACGGAACCACACAGTCGCCTATCCCTTTGCTAATCAGTCGCTGCAGCTAGTGATATTTGCATGCCTGTCCGGCGCAAATAGAGTCGGGGTTGGGGGCTTCTGATGGGCAAAAAATGTCAGAGCCCCCTTCCCCTCCCCGACCCTATTTGCGTCGTTAATGTCACTCATCCCGCTCCAGCGTATAGAACCTGTAGTAAGGGCGCTCACTGGCTAATAAAAACCAGGTTTGACCGCGCGGCTGTGTGCGTTGTGCATCGGACCACTCGGACGGTTTTTCGGTTGTAAGTATATCAGCGAGTCCTGGGGCCGGATTCATCAATGACTTACGTAAATTTAACGGAGAAGCCGCAGATAACGCGGCTTATCGCTCACCGTATCGCTTGATAAGCTTACATTTCTCCGTTAAAATTACGTAAGTTGTTGATGAATTTGGCCCCTGGGCGGTTAATCCGAACCAAGAACCACAAACCGCATGCATGCTACAGCCTACACCTGCTCCGACTGCGCTAACTCGCGCCCACAGATTCCACACGAACATCAAATTAATAAAATGGAGAAACAGTACACAGACGCACCTGAAGGATGTGGACAGTCTGAAACGGTGTTTGCTCTATGGAAACGTCCTCCATAACAACATCCTCCGTCGCCATGGTTTACTGAAAAACTTGAAGTGTTAAATAACATTGAAAAAGGAGATAATGGAGGGAGGTGGCGGAAAAAGGAGCGAACGCATGGGTTGCAACACATTCTGTCGGTGTTTCTGCCCGCAGAGATTGGCTTATAAAGTGGAACAAGCTTCGAACGTTAGAAACCATCCATCAAGGCAAGACTGGAGCAGTTAAGCCAGCAACGTTTCAATTAATGGAGGGAGAAGCGCAAGTGTGCACTATGGCGTGAGATCACAGACAACACGCGGCTACAGAATGCCGAGAACTCGTGCAGCTCGTCGACGCCGCGCGCGATGTCGCGCAGCGCGTTGCGCGACGACGGTGGTCGTAGCGGATTGCTCATTGAAGCGCGAGCTGATCTGTTTGGCTCTTTATTTCATGTGAAGCGGCATGCCAACGAGAACACAGAAACTCAGTCACAGTAGTGGAAGACTCGAAGAGAAGTGTCACCGTCTACGATCTTTTCGTACTTTGTAAGGCGCCTTTCGGCCCGACAGTGAATACTAGAAAAATTAGTCGGCTCGCCCAATCACTTCCAAAGTGACGCCACGCGGTACACGACAACAGATATCGAACGGCCACCACCGTCGAGTCGAAAGATATCTCAAACTTGGGTAATTAAACCTTTATTGCGATTATAATATAACACAACAAGAACGAAAACAACAGACAACAATGAGACCCGCTGTAAGTGTAACAAATGGTGAGAATCACTACAAATGGTGGCTTGATCTTCTTACGTGCTTGTTCCCGATGGTAAATAGACGATAATGCGATCAGAAGAATATCTTCTCTATGCTAGACCCTTGCTTCCCTTGTGCCTACCCCTGTAGACTCTCGCTCCCTTCAGACTCACTAGTTGACTTCGATCTTGCTTCCCACTACTCTCCAATAGAGTCCTCTCCGCGCTCCCCAACTAAACGGCCCCTAGAGTCAAGTGCTTCCTAACTAGTCCACGACGCCCCGACCCCAGAGACCCTTCGAGGCAAATGCGGAGATAAAAGGAAGAAGAAGAAAAGGCCGGTCAACGGCCGACGGCGGCAGTCCACTGCCTCGTGCTGCCCGCTCTCGCCCGCGCTTCCCGCCACGATCGCACCAACCTAAACGATTATCGATGGGTCACGTTAGCGATCACTGCGGGCGCCTCAAAGGAGACGGCAATGCCGTCAACGTCGATGCGCTTCCTGAATGAAGACCAAGGGATCGCACGAAATGATGAGGGGAAAAGAAGACAAATGAATAGTTAAAAAGGTCGGCTTTGCCGACACTCCCGCCCACCTTAATGCTTAGAGGTGGGCCAGATCCCACTGGCATTGCTGTATATCTTGCTCCAGTTGGTTGAGCTCCCTTCTTGCTTCCTCCATTGTGTCCGGTATGGTGCAGAGAGCCGCATGATGCCCGGAGTCATTGGGCTTATACTGCTCGAAGATCGTGTGCTTAGCTCGTTTGCAGTAGAAGCACTTCTTGTCCTTATAACCACAGAAGCCTCTCCTTTCGCAATGCTCCATACACTGGGGACACCTTGCGCGCTTCACAACTATGTTGTATCGGGCAGCTCCATTTGGCACAACTGGACACGACTCAGAATAATGTAGGCCTGCTTCCCTACAAAATATACATTCCATGGTCGCGCAGATACCTTGCGAGATCCATTCGTGCTTCCTGTCAGGGATTCTTCTTAGGCCTTGTTTAATGGGCCATGCTCTGTCCTCAAGTTCCGCCAATCGCTCCCTAAGGAACTCCCTTCTGCGTTGACGACGTTGCTGAACCTCTTCATCTGCTTCGCGCTCCCTTTCCGGATCGTCTCCGTCTTCTGATCTCATTTCGAGATCCTCCGGATCATTCACGTCCTGCAGCTCTTCGACGTGCTGCTCTGGGACCTGTACTTCTTCTACCATCCTTTCCCAGTACTCTTGGTCGTCTGCGGGGGGTTCTCTTACCACCGCTCTTGCTTCCTGTTCCCGAGCTTCCCTCTCGGTCTCGAGCCGCTGGATGTGGTCTTCCAGTTCGTCGATTCTGCCTTGCAGCTGCAACTCTCGCGCTTCCTTCTCTTTTACCAGATGATCGACCTGGGTATCGAGTTGCTGAACCTTCTCTTGCAGCTGCTTTACTAGTGCTTCCCTCTCGTCCTTCTGTTCGTTGAGGTCCTTCAGTTGCTGCAACAGCTCCTCATACGAACCGGCTGATTCCCTTGACGGGACTTGCTTCCTTGTTGTGCTTTCCTCGGCTTTGAGAAAGCTTTCCATGTCGTCGATGGCGACCTGTAGCGTACGACGTTGCTCCCTCATTTCCCTTATTGTCGTCCATACCTGCTGCTCGATTGTCGTCTCGTCGACATGGTCCTTCTTGGCTTGCTCTTTATGGATCAGCACTGTTGCAATATAGCGGCTTCCTAAGCGAGCCAACTTCTCCCGAGTGCTCAACGAATCGCGGAGCAACTTCTGCGTCGTCGATAGCTTCGTCCGAGGTTCTTTGGCATCGACATGCTCGTTCCTTTCCATTTGTCTCCAGTGATTGACCAGCAGACGGCTTTGCTCCCTCTGGTGAAACCACTCTTCGGACGTCACTGTTAACGATCTCACTATCATGGACCACTGCATTTCGCGGTTGTTCATGACGCGCTCCCAGAACATGTCGTCGGACTCGCTATCCAATCTGAAATCAGTATGTTTCGAGCTCCACAGAGGTAACAAGGTAGTGACAAACGCGCTCACTCTAGCATTCTTGCTTCCCTTCGCCTCCTTGGCGATACATTCGAGGTAGCACCACGTTTGCTTGCCATTTCCGACCCAGCTTGCTGACCTGTAAGTGTTTAGCTTCACTCCCTTATCGAAGTCTGGGATGTTATACCCATGCTTAATGAAGCTGCTTATAGAATTTAGAGTAGTTTGAACGTTATATTGTGCTTCCCACTGATTTAGACTCGACCCCGCCTCTACTTTAACTGACATAACCGTGACGGAGTCCAAATTACGAGTCAATCTAGCATAGTCCAGTCGATCTTTTCGTCGAAGATCGTAACGTGATGGCTGTGCTACCTCCTGCCGGTCGTCTATCGTGTCGATATCGGTCTCCCGACGTGATTCTGACGAGCTTCCCGGAGCTTGCTCCACTGTCGTCTGTTCTGGATCCTCGCTCGTTGCTTGGTCGTCCAGCTCGAGTGGTACTAGGAGATTGAGTGGTCTTCTGATCTTCCTTCTAGACGGTAGTACCACTACTGCTTGGCGTACTACTCCTTCGTTGTTGTGAATCAGTTCCTCGATTCGTCCCATTCTCCATGTGTACCGAGGTTGTAATGCGTCGCAAACTAGAACGACTTGTCCCAGTTTCGGTGCAATTCGCGCTCCCCGTTTGTTCGTGGCTTCTCGCACATGCTTCTCCCTTAGGGATGTTAGATAGTGCTGCTGCCATTGCTGCCAGAACTGCTCTATGATCCTAGTTGAGCTTTCTATGGCTTTGATGACCTGTCTTTTCGTTAGCGATGTGCTCTGGTCCGCCGGTGCTTCGTAGTCTGGGTCGTCCTCATTCGACTCATCCACCCGCAGCGGAGGTGCGACCTCAAATTGGTTCTGGATAAAGTCGATAGGCCTCAAGGCGCGCTGCTCCTGGTCTTCCGCTTCCACATAGACTATCGGTCTTGTATTGAGCATCGCTTCGATCTCCACTATAAGTGTTTGCAGCTCTTCCCTTGTCGGAGTCGCTTTCCGTAGTGTTTTGAACATCGCTAGTTTCACTGATTTGATGAGGCGTTCATACACCCCTCCCTGCCAGGGTGCAAACGGTGTGATCCGTATCCATTGTATCGTTCGGCAGCTTAGTTCCCTTGCAATCATTGGGTCGTTTTGCGCTGCCTGAAAGCATTCTGCTAGAATCTCGTCTCCCAACGTGAAGGTGGGGGCGTTGTCGCATGTTATCGTCTTCGGTACTCCTCTTCTCGCGAAGAATCGACGCAGTGCTTGTAGAAATGCGTTGGCCGATGCGTCCTGGACCAGATCCAGATGAATAAGTCTGGTAACCAAGCAGGTGATGATGCATCCGTAGCATTTTTCTGCGCTTCCTTCGTTCTTGACTGACAGAGGTCCGAAGTAATCGAGACCTACATGTTCAAAGGGTCGCGATCTTTTTACCCTCCTCGATGGTAGATCTCCTTGCTCTGGATACTTATACGGCAAGTTGTTCATCTTCTGGCATTCTGCGCATCTCCTTATGATGCTCGTCACTTCCGCTCTTAACTTGGGTATCCAGTAGTGCTCCCTTACGCGACACATGGTGTGACTGATGCTGGCGTGTAGCTCTCTGTGGCATTCCCTGATGATCAGTCCGGACAACCATGTTCGTTGTAGAACCAGCATTGGGAACTTCGCTTCCTCGTTCAGCTGGCTCTTTCCCAGACGGCCTTTACACCGCCAGATTCCTTGTTGATCCAAGTACGGATTCAAGTGACGGAATGCTGCTACTGTCTTCGCGCTAATCCAAGCCAGCTGGTGCTGTTTCACGATGGCTATGCGCGCTTGCTTCACTTCCAATCCATTTGGAACTTGTGAGTCCGATAGCGCCTTTTCGTCGAACAACGGCGATAGTTGGATCTTTGCTGTCCTTCTATTGTTTCGACGCGCTACGGTTTTCTGGATGAAGCGTAGGACATACGCTACGATTCGTTGGATACTTCGATAATCGGATCTCCTGATCTCGTGGAATATATCCGAACACGTTGTTGTTGTTTGAGCCAGAACTCCGGCCTGCTCTGAATCTTCTGTCCTTTGCTCGGCGGGGTCTTGCTGCCTTGCCGTTTTGCAGGTCGCGTCCCCGAGCGGTATTGGACGATAAGCGCTTCCCCATTCATTCATGGGCTGTGACAGGAACTGTGGACCATTCCACCAGAAATGGTCATGGAATTGCGATTTGCCCACTCCTCTCGTGGCCAGATCTGCTGGATTTTCTTGGGAAGGAATGTGGCCCACGTGTACTGGACATCCATTTCCCTCCAAGTAATCCATTATGTTGCGTATTTCGACTACGCGATTCCTGACGAACGGAGTTGTATCGAGAGACTGTTTCGACGCTATCCAGTTCAGAGCAATTTCCGAGTCTGATAGGATAAGTATGCGCTTCACCGTTAGGACTGACGAGAGTTGGTGTAGTATTGAAATACTCAATCTTGCTGCCAGTCTTAACGCGCTCAACTCCAACTTCGGTATGGTCATTTTCGATTTTATAGGCGGCAATCTCGCCTTCGCCATCACGAGATTCGATGACGATCCGTAGAGGTACGCGCACGCGGCGTACGCTTCGGTGCTTGCGTCTGCGCATAGTATGAGGTGCGCTTCCGAGAACTTCGGCATAAGAAACCGTGGTATAGTTCTCTGAAATCCATCGATTGCTTCACTAATTGCTTCCCATTGCTTCCTGCGCTCCTGTGTAAGTTCCGTGTCCCATGCAAGCCCGTCTTTCCATAGTGACTGTAGGAACACGCGCGCTTCATGGAGCAAGGGTAGCATCCATCCCATCGGGTCGTATATGGATGCGATCGCACTCGCTATAGTCCGCTTTGTCAGCTTCCCTTGCTTTGGTACGTCGCAGACGACTTGCATTCGGTCTTCTGACGTGCTCCATTTTATGCCAAGGACCTTCGGATGATCCTCAGTAGCTTTGTCTGCTGTTGGTATAGTCTCCATGACTACACTATGATTGGAGGTGAATTCTCGAAGATTCATCTGCAATTCTTCAAAGATTGCTTTTGTCCTGGAATACATGTGAAGTCCTTCTTCAGGTGTATCCGTTGTGAGAATTATGTTGTCGACGTAAAGGTTCTCCTTGATTTCCTTTACGAGTTCGACGTCGTTTGGATATTGATCCAAATGGTAATACGTTGTTGCTGCTAGCAAAAACGGCGAAGGTAACAGTCCAAATGTTACCCGTGTGAAGCGGTAGGCTTGTATGTTGTCCGCCGTAGGGGGCTTTTTGTGGTCTCGCAGCCACAAACAACGGGTGGCATCCCTATCAGCTTCCTGTAGCCTCACTTGAAGGAACGCTTTTTCAACGTCCGAAATGAGCGCTACCTTTCCAATGCGAAATCTCAGGAGGAGTCCGAATAGCTTTGGTAGTAGGACTGGTCCTCTATGAAGAGCATCGTTCAAAGATGGACAATTTTTGTAGTGCGCTGAAGCATCAAAGACGATTCGCAATTTCGTCGTGCTCTTCTGTGGAGTTAACACGGCTTGATGCGGGAGATAGTGTACTGTGCCGTTAGCGTGCGCTTCCTCATCTACTTCTTCTATAATGTTCAAGCGTCGTTGTTCCATGAACGTTCCATGGTATTTCTCCAGAAGCTTGCTATCCTTTTGCAGGGAATTCCATACGCTCCCTAGTCTTCTTAATGCGATAGCCCTGTTATCGGGAAGTGCTACTGGAATTTCTTTCCATGGTAAGCGAACGTAGTAGCCGTCCTCCCTTTTCTGGATTGTGTCCAAGAATCCTTTCAACACCTTATGGTCTATCAGTGCTTGGACGTTTTTGTCAGCCTGCACAAATTCCTCCAGGCCCTCATCTTCCATGGCCCAGAACTTCTCCCAGATGGATGGTTCTGTTGTGGGATGGTTCGGGTTGTCCATGGAGAATGCGTTGACTGCGGCCTCGTGTGTTGATGAACCGCTATTGCTCTGACGTCCATCACTGAGTAGAACTTGCGCTACCTGACGTTGAAGCTGCACTTGTCCCGTCAATAGGTGACCTAAGCGACTAGGCAATAGGTAGAGGCCAGACGGAAGTCGCATTTGTGCTTGGTCCTCACGTATGAACTGCCATAAGTGATCGCTCCCTAGCAGAATCCTTGGCTTGACTGTACGCGCTTTCACCATGTTGACGTTAAGCTTCCTCTCCTTGATGAATGCAACGTCTTCTTCCAGTATCGGAGGCGTGCGCAACGCGCTTGTCAAAGTAGTATGAGTGAGAAGCTGCAACACATAAGGCTCCCCATTGTCGTCCCATATCTCCAGTGGGACTTTCCTTGTTGGACATTCGAGTTCGTTCTCTGATCCGAATGTCCGTACGCGCAGAGTTGTCGCGCCTATCGTTGGTAGATTGAGTTCATCTGCCAACTTCTGGTCGATAAAGGAACACTCGGCCCCCGAGTCTAACAAGGCCGGTATCCTTCTCAACCTCCGTGTCGAAGGATCCATGATCGTGAGCTCCCCTATCGGTAGATATGTCTCCCTGACACTTGTGAGAGCTTCGCTTGCGTGGAACTCCGCTATTGGATCCTCCTCTTCCTCGTCACTATCCACTTCTTGATTGTGATAGTGATTGCTGAGGTGTTTTGCTGCCTGTGGTGTGGAGTCCGGTTTCTCGCTAACCTTAGCTCTCCCTTTTGCTCCCACAGGAGGTGGCTTGTCCTTACGCCCTACTGGTGGCGTACCGGGTAACGGTGCTGTTGTCTTGTTGTCAGACTTGAAACAGCAGGACGTGTGGTGTCTTCCTTGACATGCGAAACAGACGCGCTTCCTGCACTCCGCTGTGCTGTGCTGTGGAGAAGCGCAAATGAAGCATAACTTATGCTCCCTTAGGTAGTTGGCCCGCTCTTGAGGCGTTGCGTACCTGGTACATGCTGCGGCTTTGTGATCCTGGCCGCAGTACATGCACGGGAAAGTCCTACGCGGAGATTGTCCCTTGGTCGGTCTCTCCTCACGTAGTCGTTGTTGTGCTGTATTACCCTCCTTTGAGGTAAATAGCGCGATCTTCTCTTCGCTGGAGATATACTTGTCCAATGTGTCGAGAAGATTTTGCATTAGAAAGGGTTCCTCCATGGAACACTTCCTTTCTAATATCTTCCTTTGGACGCGCTCGGGGAATTTAGACAAGACTTGCTTGATGAGCCATTGACTGTCTACTTGCTCCCCTTTCTCCCGTAGCTGAGCAATGATGACGTGGAGTTGATCAAGTAGCGCCCGTTGCTCCTTGATGGCTGGAGAATTCAACGTGGCCGACTCCAATCGCGCTATCAAATGGTGCATTAGTTCTTCTTTGTCGCCATACTTCGCTTGGAGGAAGTCGACTGCCTTTTGGTAGTTAGCCTCTGTGATTTGGAACCGCGTTATTGCTTGAAGAGGCTCTCCCTTTAATGCGCTGAGGAGGTGGTTGAACTTGAAAAGCGCTGGTATGGGTTGTGAGTGGACGTTGGCATTGAACAGGATCCAGAAGTTATCCCAATCCCATATGCTTCCTGTAAACTTCGGGATGGGCAAAGTCGGTAGGTCGATCCTCCTTGCTTCTTGGGTTGTATAGCCATGCCCGCTTTCCGATGCGGATGACTGCGGAGCACTGCTGCTCCCATTCGATGTCCAGGATCGGATTCGACCATGCAACTGCAATGTTAAGTCGAATGCAGCGGAGAGAGTTGCCTCCGCCATGGCCCTGTATTGCTCAAAGTCGCCCAACTCCGAGGCTGATGCTCCATTCGCTTCCTTATCCAGCGCGCTTGCGTACTCTTGTAGTGCTTCCTCAACCTTCTTCGTGCAGATATCCACTGCAGCTATCCTTCCTTGTGTGGCCCTGTAGTCCTCCTCGGTCGTGCTTCCTTGCTGACGTGCTTCCGCTGCTACTGCTTCCAGCTTCTTGCAGTAGTTTGTAAGCTTCCTTTTGCACGTGCTCAGCTGGACTTCCATCATCCAGTAGTGCCCAATAGACTACAGCTTCACACAAATTAAAAGTTATGGAAAGGTTGAGAAAGCAAAGATAAATTACTTTTATAGTTTAATTTCCTTACGTGCGCTCCCTTTCCTTAGAAATCTGGCGCGCTTCCAAAAGTAATTTATCCTATAAATGTGGAAAGTGCAAGCGCTTCCTTTGAAAACCGTTAGCTTGCTTCACTTTTTCCAAGTTCTCCAATTGCCCACCTGTTGTACTCGTCGTCCTCGGCGCTGCCAATCCTTTGGTCGATGCACCAATTTCGGCCCGACAGTGAATACTAGAAAAATTAGTCGGCTCGCCCAATCACTTCCAAAGTGACGCCACGCGGTACACGACAACAGATATCGAACGGCCACCACCGTCGAGTCGAAAGATATCTCAAACTTGGGTAATTAAACCTTTATTGCGATTATAATATAACACAACAAGAACGAAAACAACAGACAACAATGAGACCCGCTGTAAGTGTAACAAATGGTGAGAATCACTACAAATGGTGGCTTGATCTTCTTACGTGCTTGTTCCCGATGGTAAATAGACGATAATGCGATCAGAAGAATATCTTCTCTATGCTAGACCCTTGCTTCCCTTGTGCCTACCCCTGTAGACTCTCGCTCCCTTCAGACTCACTAGTTGACTTCGATCTTGCTTCCCACTACTCTCCAATAGAGTCCTCTCCGCGCTCCCCAACTAAACGGCCCCTAGAGTCAAGTGCTTCCTAACTAGTCCACGACGCCCCGACCCCAGAGACCCTTCGAGGCAAATGCGGAGATAAAAGGAAGAAGAAGAAAAGGCCGGTCAACGGCCGACGGCGGCAGTCCACTGCCTCGTGCTGCCCGCTCTCGCCCGCGCTTCCCGCCACGATCGCACCAACCTAAACGATTATCGATGGGTCACGTTAGCGATCACTGCGGGCGCCTCAAAGGAGACGGCAATGCCGTCAACGTCGATGCGCTTCCTGAATGAAGACCAAGGGATCGCACGAAATGATGAGGGGAAAAGAAGACAAATGAATAGTTAAAAAGGTCGGCTTTGCCGACAGCGCCGTTCCCTCTAATATGGGCGGATGTTGGGCTGTATGAGGCGATTGGTGACGCTCTCCACAGAATTGGTGAGCACCGGTGGGGTGCATAATTCTGTCCACAATTCCTCCTATCCGAATAAACCTGAACCACCGTTTCGTAATATAATTGCATTCAAGGGCCGCCATACCCACGCCTTCCGCGCCCATCCTGGTCCAAAAATATCGTGCATATAAGCAACTCCAGCAACTTCATGGCTAGAAACAACACAGCACATAAAAGAAGGATGGTGAAGGCTTATCAAGTGAAATATGGGCGCAAACGAAACATGAAAATAGAAAGCAATACTATTAGGTTGGTGCATAAGTTCTCGGACATTTGATCACTTCTGAATTGAAAGCGCATTTCCCCCCCCCCCCCCAAATTTCTCACATGTCTCAACGCGTAAATGATCGATCGATAGAGAAAGGAAAGGGCTACAAAACTGTTCCTAACATTTACTTCTGCGTTGTTAACATCAGCTCTTATGTCTAAGCAATTCATCCCAACTGGGACGCATATTCGGCACGTCATGTTATTCCTGCATCAATCTGGCCCAGGGTCAAGCTTGAGGTTCGGGAATCGAAGGGGGGGGGGGGTCGTACTGCGGCCTCGTCTGGAGGGGAGGGGTCGTACTGTGACTTAGTTTCGAGGGGGGGGGGGGGAATTGACGTAGTGGTCGTTTTCGGGTAGGAGTATGAATAAAAAGTTAATACATGTAATTGCTGTAATGTGCTTAACATTTTTAAACACTAATTCAGTATTCAAACTCTTTCAGTATTTATAGTATATTTATCTGTTATCGAAATCTTCATAACCTGAACGGTTTTCAGTAACAACTCGTCTGCTCCGGCCATTATCTCCATCGATTTCTTTTCAATTTTATGTGATTTTTGTCCCATTAATAGGTTCATCTTTCCAGGTGCGACTTCTCACGACATTGCTTACGACGCGCACGTGGATATTCGCTCGCGGCTTCACTCACAGATGATATGATTGATTTATTGTATAATTAAATGACTTCTTTGGTCAAAGCAAAAGGAATGAACTGATGTTCTGAGTTTTGTTCTACAATCAAGAATAAAAAACTTTTGCCGACTGTGTTCGAACTAATCACTTATGTTTAGATTTTTCGTCGGTCTCATGACCACGCCACAGATATAGGAAAGTGAAAGACAAATTCAATGCAATTTTCTATTATTCTAAAGAAACATTTCGACAATTGGTCTGTCATGGAGTCGGATCGATTCTTCGTATCCCTTGTTTTAGTTCTTCGATCTGTTTTTCAGGAAACGTTCGATTCTTTTTGCCTCTCGTTTTAATTCTTCGACAGCCTGAAAATTAAAAACAACTTGACAGGAAATTGTTGAACTCCTATTCTTGCTTCAATTCCATTACTTACCCTTTTCACATCCTCGAACTGGAAGTCAAGGCGGTCAAGCACTCCCTTGGCGATGTTTTTGGTGTACATGTAATCTTCGTCCATGTCCTTCCAAACCTTCTCCATGCCAGTTATGTCATTTTTTACAGCTGCGATTTGGAAGCTGAGTGTTCGGCATGTGTCCTAAAAAACAAGCGATTCCCATCAGTGGAGCAGACTTTCAGATTAAACGTAGAAAAAATTCCTACCGATTCTATTTAAACGTAGAAAAAATTTCACCGATTCTATCTCAGGATTGTTCGCGTTGCAAGGATTAGACATTCTGAAGAGCTTTTCTTTTTAATTGAATAAAATCTTCACACAGCAATACGTGGAGTTTAAAACTCATTCATTTAATAAAAGCACTCCAACAAAAGCTTTATTTTTCTCCTATTATTCTAATAGAAGATGTCAGTCATAGGAGGTGTTGATGTTCCTCATCTCTTCTTTCCTAGTATAATACTCCAAGGTGAGTTTCTTGGACTTCAACTCAAAGATCGCATCAAAGATTGTACTTTATAAAGCTTCGAGTGTTAGTTCCTAAGGCTGACATGAGTGATCTCCCTACAAGAATTTTTGAGCCCCACTCTGAATCGCCGACGGAGACAACTGAAGGATGGACTTCTCTCGGAAAATTTTTCTACCAACTGAAGGAAGGAACATCTGAGGGTGAAATTGTACCATACAAAAACTTAGGTCGTGATTACTGTCCAGTAGAAAACCAAAGCTTCTTCGCAGTGATCTTCGATATGATTAGTGGAGATGACATTCAAAATTCTCGTTTTTCATGAAAATAAAATCATTTTCTACCTGAAAACAGACCACCTGTATAGTTAAAACTTTCCCACAAAAATTTCAATAGAATTAGTTACAAATCGATATGCAAAATTATTCAAAATCTCACAGCTCTTTAACAGTTTGAAATTCAAAGCCACAACAATCAAATAGAATTAGATAGAATAAGTTGCATAACTGTATCTAAATTTCCTCAACAACATAAACTCAATATCACAACGATCACAAGCGAAAGACAACAATGAGAACAGCGACAACCACAACCTTAAACATGCTTTGTTTCGCCTCTACCTTCATACAAAACATGTTTAAAATTAGTTACCCCGAGGCTCTTCAGTGAAGAGGGTAACTAATTAACTTGGTTGTTAGTACATTACAAAGTAATACATTAGTGTGCTTTATGTACCAACAACCAAGTTTTACAAATGAAAAGACACACAAAACACACAAAAAAAACTTTTATTTTAATTTCACTTTTTTGTTTACTTTACTTCTTGAATTTTGTTTTAATATTTATATATTTTAAATATTTTTCGTTTACTTTTTATTTATCTATTATATAGATTGTTTTCTATTTCTTAAATTTTTTTCATTTTTTTATTTTTTTATTTTAAAATTTTTTTGTTTATATTTATTTATATACGCATTTCTATTTTTTTTATTTATTTAAAATTTAATCTTTGTATTTTTATATCAAACGATATTCTTTAATTGTAAACTCACCACTTTCCGCGAAAGATAGCAATAAAATGAGAATAACGTTTGAGTTAAAGCATATCACTACCATTATCATTACCAGTCACAATATAATGTTTCACATTCCATTCCTCTCTCATTCTGAGTTATTTTCGCAATTAGTCTATAGACTATTCTATAGACTGTTATTATTATTTTTATTCTATAGACTGTTATTATTATTTTTATTATTATTATTGTGTTTTATACTTTATATTATAATTGAGCAAATTAGGAATGAAATGTGGAACATCGTAGTGATCGTATTTATATAATAAATACTTATTTCTATTCAAACATTTTGTTATATTCTTTATAATTATATATACTGGATAGTCAACTTTAACAAGTCTAGTTATCAACTTAACAAGGTTTTCAACAAAATCGTTAAAAGCTGTGCAACATCTAATTAATCTTAATGTTTCGGTAAATATGATTGATTTTTTAATTTTAATAGATACATTTGAGTTGAAATGTGGGAATCTAATAACATAAAATTTAAAACTGTCTGTTTTATTGTATAATTTTGTTACTAACTTATTGTTAATAATTTTGATGTTGAGATCAAGATAATTGCAGTCGTAGTCTGACTCATGTGTTGTTTCAAGCTGAAGAGAATTTTCGTATGTTTCGCTAAGTAGATTTTGTATATATTCATTATTTTTATTATGAATTATAAGAATATCATCCATATATCTAAATGGGTGTATGTTTACGTATCGTTTTTGTGTTACTAATTTTTTGCAAAATTTGTATTCAAATACTGATAACGTAAGATCAGCAAGTAAAGGACTACAATTACTTCCCTGTGGTACCCCTTCAATTTGTTTATAAATTATGCCTGCAAAAATTGTAAAGCTATTTTTAAGTAAATATTCAGTGAAAAACATTAAATCTTCCTCTGTATAATATCTGTATTTATTCATAGTATTATTATTGGTATAATATATATTATTGTGTCCATTATATGCAAGATATTTTTTACCTGCGTTGCGAAAACATATTTTGATTAATTCTTTTATATTTCTCAAAATTATATTGTGAGGAAGACTAGTAAACATATTAGTAAAGTCTGCTGAAAACAGTTTACAATTTTCGATGTTGATTTTACTTATTTTATCAGATATATTTATGTTATTAATAGACCATTAACCGATGAAATTTTTATTTCTAGATGTTATTATATTAATATATTTAATAAAATGTTGCTTTAAGAAAGTAAAAATTATAGTCATTTCTTTTGAAAGAGGTTTTATGGAGCTATTATAAGCTCCAGATATAAACCTAAACTTGACTGGATTTTTGTGTAATTTTGGTAAACTATATATCAACGGAACTATTTCTGTTCCTTCAACTTTAATTTTATTATTTAAACATAATATTTTATGTCTGTTGATAATTTCAAGTTCATTTTCAGAGTTATATATTTCATATGTTTGATTAAATCTTGAAATTTTCAACTCACCATTTTCTGAAACAATCCCTATCTCTTTGGCTAAAGTGATTAAATAGAATTTTTTACAAATGAAACTGTAATTATTATTTGCTTTTTCAAGAGGGCAGATAACAAAATTTTTCTTTAAGAAGTTCAAGTATTCTATATTATGTGTATTTAAATTTCTAAAAGATCTATTGTTTTCTATATTAATTTGATATAGTAAAGATTTCCAGATTTTTTTCTTCAAAATATTTAGTTTCTCTTTTATCAAATTAAGGTGGAAGTCTTTTAACTTATATTTATTTTTAATTTTGTCAAGGAATAACGAAAAAACTTCTTCAAACCAGTCTTGAATGTTTTCCTTTGAAACATTATGTTTTGGAACAAATTTTGTGCCTTTTTTAATTAAATTTTTAATAATTCGAATAATTCAAATCTCGCTCAGTTCACAGCAAAAAAAACTATGATTTTCTGAATCGAACAGATTGGATTCACCTATGGTCGATCTGGCTCCGACGTCATCGGAGCCAGATCGACCATAGGTTTGCTGGAGAGGACGTCGATTTGAAGAACACTTTATTGGCCGAACAAGAACAAGAATGAAATTCCGGAATGATTCGTAGTGCTTATATACGTTGTTTTGATGGCCGCGAAATGATAGTTATATGTCGTTGCAGATCACCATTTGCACGTTTGCCGCAGTAGACTGTAATGTCATTGAAAGCTGAATGTGATGAATTACTTCACTTGTTTTAGCAGAATGCAGAAAACTCCCGACGGAGAAGGAGTGCAAGCTAATTGAGTACCTGTTTACTCGACAAATTCGTTTTACCGTCATAATCAGTTATTGTAGGCTCGATCGTCATCCAGTTGGAGGCAATCGGTAGTGTACTGGTGCGCTTTCGATCTCGTCATCACATGGTGTCCATGATTACGTGGTTTTGATGAGGATAAGGTATCTATCGATGATTCGTCTTCCGTGCACGTGTCATCGACTTCAAATTTGCAAAGCAAGTTTATGGGTCGCGTTATGATCTTCCTGGAAGGTAGTCTCACGTCTGCTGAGCGAACGTAGTTGTCTGATGATGACACAATTTGCCCGATTTGCCATTGTCCTCCTGTCTTGGATAAGAACGATATCGTTTTTTCTTGGCCGGGAATGGTTGGTACATCGTGGATGTGGATGATTCGTGCGGTACTGTTCCCTCAGAGTTGTAAGGTATTCTGAGGACCATCGGTTCCAGAATCTATTGAGCGCCATGTTTGTGTCATTCCATTCGTCTATTAGCTGGTCTTTCGTAGTAGTATTTGGTTTCCATTCGCTTTCCTCTAATCTTGGCGGGACAAGACTGTCCATGGTCGCAGAAAGTCTACAGGCCGGAGTGGTGGGACATTCACGATGGCTTCCGTTTCTTTTGCAATAGTTTGGAGTTCTTATATCCTCAGCAGGCGATTGTTCAGTGCGTGCTTAAAGGACATCTTGAATAAGTGTACCATTTTTTCGTACAGCCCACCTTGCCACGGGCTGAAGCTGGGGATGAACTTGAAGTCGATTCGTCTCCGGGCGCAGTAGTTGATGATGTCTGGATTCGGTTCTCTTTCTGTGAGGGATGTTTGAAGGTCAGCAATTGACTTGAATGTCTTAGAGTTATCTTACAATATCCAGTTTGGGCACGCTGTAGTAGCAAAAAATCGACGAAGCGCATGTGATAGGGTACTGGCTGTCATGTTGAGTACGAGATCGACATATATCGCTCTTGTGTTCAGGCAGGTGAGAAGGAGTATCCAATACTTCGTGGATGGATTGTAGTTGGTTTTGCATAGCAGTGGTCCTGCGTAGTCCATCCCTGTATTTTCGAGGGGGTAGCATGGTCGTCGAACACGCCTTATGGGATGAACAGGAAATTTTGGAAGTCTGTAGGGTTTGGCGTTGTGGCGCTTGCAGTGAAAACAAAGTTTGTTCAGCACTCGTTTCACCGTAAGTCTTCCCTTCGGTATCTACGCTCGTAGTCGTAGTTCGGTAAGAGTCTGATTAATACCACAATGGTTGTCGGTGAGATGAACATGAAGGGCGTAGAGAGAGGTGACGTGGCTTTCCCGTGGTAGGTACACCGTGCTACCGTTTCCGTGAGAAGGTTCGCATTGTCCACTCTTCCCTTAGACTTCCAAATGTTCAGCTTTTCACAAATGAAAAGATTCAGCTGTTTTTGCACTGCTGGAGGAGGTGGACATTGATTTTGTGCTATTCTAAACAGAACAATCTCGGCTTTTCATAGAGTGCTGCTGCTGATTCTCCAAAATGTTGTTTAGCTCGGTCGGATCTCTTGATTATGAAAAGAAGAACGTGGAAGACGACACGGAGCAGTCTCAGCCAAGTGCTGAACCGTTTTGGATCAAGCAATATTTCACGAGCCTGATGAGCGGTTTTATGAGGTTCTGATGGGGAGATCTTTGCAAGGTAACTGATCAGATTCTGTTCTGACGAAATATCTTTCGGCCAGTGTTCCTCTGACTGAGTAAGAAATTGGGGTCCTCTCCACCAAGTATCAAACGAGATGAGTTGTTGTATTGTGAAGCCTCTGCTTCCGATATCAGCTGGGTTGTTGTTGCCGGGAACGAACCGTAAAACCGCTTCCGGAGCGTTTTCTTTGATGCTCGTAGTTCGATTTCGGATGAAAACTGGCAAATTGCTTCCATTTTTAATCCACATCAAGGCAACACTGCTATCGGATCATAAGAAGGATTCTTTTACGTGAATATCCATATTTGTGCGGATATACTTCAGTAACTTCGATCCCAGATTGATAGCTCAAAGCTCAAGACGAGGTATAGTTAATGGAGCCTCCAGAGGGGATAAGCGAGTCTTAAACATGAGAATTGAGGCTTTCCTTGTTGTGTTGGTTTCGACAAGGTAGGCTACAGCACAATATCCATCCTTCGATGCATCCGTGAACACATGAATTTCAAAGGTTGACGTCTCTGTCGTACCTGCTATTATTTTTCGTGGAATCGCAATCTTTGATGTGTTCCAGCTCGAAGTTATTTCGTTCCACATTTTGATGAGGTGACTCGGTAGGACGTCATCCCATCCTAGTTTCTCTTTCCATAGAGACTGTAAGAAGAGTTTACGGTAAAGAGAACAGGAGCACACCAACCTAGCGGGTCATACGTATTTGCCACTAACTTGTCGCTTTGTCCACGTTGTACTAGAATTCGGTAGTGCAGGAAGACGGATAATGAAGTTGTCTTCTTGAGTGTTCCACAGGATGCCCAGAACTTTGGTAGTGTCGCTCAATTTTGAAGCTTCCTTCGCCTCACCAGCGAAGAAGTCATTCAGCTCAGTGGAATTGTTTACATACTGCCGGAGATTCATGCCTGCTTGTAGAAAGAGATCTTTCGACTCAGTATAGAATTTCTTCCCTTGTTCGATCGTGTTGACACCGTAGAATATATTGTCCACGTAGGTATTGCGGATGAGTTCTTTCGCGAGTTTTGTTTCCGTCATTGAGAGATAACATCGTATAGTGCCGGCAAGCAGGAAAGGAGACGAGATCAAACCGAAGGGTACTCTTCGAAATCTATAGGTGACAACGTTGTTTCCAGTAAGGGATGGCTGAGGATCTCCTACCCACAAAAAGCGACTGAAGTCCTTGCTTTCATCGTCCAGGCCAATCATCAAGAATGCCTTTTCATTGTCACTTGCTATGATTATAGGACTCAGCCGTGTGCGAACTAATATTCCTGAGAGATCTGGAAGTAGTACTGGTCCGCGAAACAACAGATCGTTTAGACTAGGATTGTTCTTGATTTTAGCCGATCCATCGTAGACGCAACGTACTTTCGTTGTTGTACTGGACTCAGAGATGACGGCGTGGTGTGCCAAGTAGTGACAATAGAAAGGAATTTGATTCTCATGAACCTCTTCTATGATCTTACGTGTGATTTGATCCTGGATGATTCTGTGGTATTCCTCGAGGAGATCAGGTTTATGTCTCAACATCTTGATGTTTTGGACGAGTTGGCGTAAGCGAGTTGAATATTGGATGGAAGATCCTTTTTGTCTCTCTTGAATGGAAGCTGAACAACGTATCTTCCTTTGGCGTTGTCGTAGTGTATAGTCTCGTTGAAGTTCTTTAGACAAATTTCGTCGTCTGTACTGACAACGTTGTCTAGTGCGCCTTGCGTGTCCAGTGTCCAGAACCGTTGTAACAGGTCATCTAGTCTCTCGTCGTCGGAAGATGACAAGCTGTAACAATAGTCAATCGATTTCATTAGACGGAGGGGTTTCCCAGTGATTATATCTCCAATAGAGGAATGTACGAGTTGATAGCCGTTGCATAGGTTTTTCACATGGAAGTTGTCGTACAGAAGAACATCCCAGAAGTAATCTGCACCGATAAGAATGTCAGGTTTTTTGGGTGTCGTAGGTAGATTGATGAAGTTCTCCGTTTTTTCCGTGATCGTGGCCACCTTCATATCACTTTTCAGGAACTGAAGAGCTTTGACGGAAAGAATGTGAGCTCCTTCAGACGTTTGAATCCCAAGTGTATGTTGTGTGGCTGAGAACGGAAGTGGGTTGAGCGATCCGAATGTGAGCATCGAGATTTCTTCTGATTTTTCAACAGGTAGTTGGAGAATCGATGCTAATTTGGTGGTGATATAGCTTTTTGCTAGATCCACTGTCGAGGAAGACAGTAGATCTCACTCTTGTATTTGGGTTGCTAGGATTGAAGACCTCTACTTCAGTGCACATGAGCAGGACAGCAGGTTGTGAAGATGTGGACGTCGTGTTAGATGAAAGTTGAGTTGTAGCCACTATATTCTTGTCGGTAGTGTCGGTATTGTTGGTTTTTGGTGATGATTTGGACGTCGTATTAGATGAAAATTGCGTTGTAGTTACTATACCCTTATCGGTAGTGTCGGTGTTGTTGGTTTTTGTGATTATAGAGTCGGTAGCAAAGTGTACCTGCTGTGCTCTTGGCTGTCGAGGCTTCGAATTTGTAGTTGCTGGATACAGTTTCTCCTCGGAATCCTGATTGTTCGCAGACTGTTGGAAGCACAATGATGTATGATGGCGTTTGGAACATTTTCTGCATGTCCATTTTGATTGACACTCCCGTGTTCGATGTTGGCTTGACAAACAGTTGTAACATAACCTCTTATCCCTGGTGATCTGGCTGCGAAGTTGAGGAGATGGATATCTCGTGCAGTCAAAGCTGCAATGCAGGTTTGACTCGCAGAAGCCTACACGCCTTTGGCCTTTCCCTCCCAGTCGGCGTTGGAGTCTTTGTCCTGGGTCGTGAACTGTTTCGAGAATACTGAGTTTTTCGTTGTGGATGTTCCTTTTGAGGGCTTCGAGGTCGTTGTAGGCTGACGTATCCTTCTTCTCTCAGGCTGTTGACAGTCCTGCAATGGAAGTCAATCTCCTGGAGTGTTGCTTCCTTGTGAACGATTTCTGTCAAGATATGCATAAGTTCCATTGGTGTAAGGTTGTGGGAGTTTCCAGTTTTGCCGTAAATCTGGCTTATAATACGACGAGGAAGTTTGTTGACGAGGATGGCTCCCAATGCGGTTTCTTTGGCGTCGTCTTCATATGCGCATAATTGCCGTGTCAAAGCAAACATTTTGTTGTATAGCGATTGTAGACCTTTTCCTTCTGGATCGCATGGTGGCAGGTTGGCGAGTTGACTGAACAGTATGTGTCGCGTTGTTACCTTATCGTCATAGCGACTCTTGAGAATGTCAAGCGCAATATGATAGTTCACAGCTGTGAGAGCAAGTCCTTGAATTGATTGGAGAGCTTTCCCTCGTAGACAGGATTTCAGTAGCGAAAACTTTATAGAGTCATCGATTTCCGTCTTATTGCCGATCAGAGTAGAGTAACGCGAAAAGAATTCTGGGTATTCCAGCAGGTTCCATCGAAAGTGGGAAGGTCAAGCCGACTCAGGATGAAAGCGTCGACGAAACTCATCGTGGAAGTCGGGTCTCTCAGCGGTTGAGTGGGTAAGGCTGATGCTTCTAGGGTTCTGACTGGTAGTCGATTATCGATCGAGAATGTGGGCGATTGGTTGATGAACGGGATTTGTAAGTGAGTGGTCTAATCCTTGCAACGCGAACAATCCTGAGATAGAATCGGTAGGAATTTTTTCTACGTTTAAATAGAATCGGTAGGAATTTTTTCTACGTTTAATCTGAAAGTCTGCTCCACTGATGGGAATCGCTTGTTTTTTAGGACACATGCCGAACACTCAACCTCCAAATCGCAGCTGTAAAAAATGACATAACTGGCATGGAGAAGGTTTGGAAGGACATGGACGAAGATTACATGTACACCAAAAACATCGCCAAGGGAGTGCTTGACCGCCTTGACTTCCAGTTCGAGGATGTGAAAAGGGTAAGTAATGGAATTGAAGCAAGAATAGGAGTTCAACAATTTCCTGTCAAGTTGTTTTTAATTTTCAGGCTGTCGAAGAATTAAAACGAGAGGCAAAAAGAATCGAACGTTTCCTGAAAAACAGATCGAAGAACTAAAACAAGGGATACGAAGAATCGATCCGACTCCATGACAGACCAATTGTCGAAATGTTTCTTTAGAATAATAGAAAATTGCATTGAATTTGTCTTTCACTTTCCTATATCTGTGGCGTGGTCATGAGACCGACGAAAAATCTAAACATAAGTGATTAGTTCGAACACAGTCGGCAAAAGTTCTTTATTCTTGATTGTAGAACAAAACTCAGAACATCAGTTCATTCCTTTTGCTTTGACCAAAGAAGCCATTTAATTATACAATAAATCAATCATATCATCTGTGAGTGAAGCCGCGAGCGAATATCCACGTGCGCGTCGTAAGCAGTGTCGTGAGAAGTCGCACCTGGAAAGATGAACCTATTAATGGGTACAAAAATCACATAAAATTGAAAAGAAATCGATGGAGATAAGAAAAAATAGTACTAAGGACTAGGGGGTCGTACCAAATCCGTTGCCGAAGGGGGTGGGTCGTAAATTTTCGGCAAAAATCGAACCGCACGGTTGACCCTGATCTGGCCTCAATGCCAACGAATCGTATCGTCGCCTGAAGGATGTTTACAACGAGAGTGCTCCTGCTCGAAGTACTGTGTACCAGTGGTTCTCGAAGTTTGCAGTTGGTGAATTCTTCGTTGAAGATAATGAACGAGAAGGGCGCCCGATGACACTGGATTTGGATGGCCTCCGAAGTAGAGTGGAAGCGGACCCATACCAAACCACTCGCGAACTATCATGCACTCTTGGTGTTAGTCACTCAACAGTCGTTCGAGGATTGAAGTCGATTGGTAAGGTGCAAAATTTGGGTCGCTGGGTACCTCACGACTTGACACAACATGACATGGATCGCAGAGCCGATGTCGCTCTGTCTCTCCTTTCCCTCAGACGTACCCACGGATGGCTGGACAACCTTGTCACCGGGGATGAGAAGTGGATACTCTACCCTAATTATCACCGGCGTGCACAGTGGGTTGACGCAACTGGAGAGGCAGAGGACGTTCCGAAACCCGACCTTCATGTGAAAAAGGTGATGCTATGCATTTGGCGGAGCGTTCTTGGCGTAAAATACTGGGGGCTGCTGGACGAAAGGATAACAGTGACGACAGAGGTTTACGTTAACCAACTGAGAAAGTTGAGGGACCACCTTCAAACCACACGAGGAGAGCAAGTGAAGGTGTATTTTCAACACGACAACGCTAGACCGCATATTGCTAGAGCAACGGCGGCTGAGTTGGCGGACGGCGGATGGACCGTTCTTCCACATCCACCTTACTCACCAGGTCTCGCTCCTTCTGATTATCATTTGTTTTCAACGCTATTTGGACGGCCAGCAATTTAGGAACCGAGAGGATGTCAAGGAGGCACTGCTCACATTTTTCAATTCACAAGCGGCCACGTTTTGGAGAGAAGGCATCCATGATTTACCAGCAGGTTGGCAAAAGACAAGTGATGTAAAGGGTGGTTACTTCAAATTATTTGATATTGTTGTTCGTATGTTGTGACAATAAATATTTTATGCCCGAATGTCCGAGAACTTATGCACCAACCTAATAAAATGGGAAACCAACATTTCTACCGTGGGTAGTGGAGAACAGTCTTCTTAAACTTGGTGAAATCTTTAGGAATATGATCTGATTTATTAGTTTCGTTTTTTGTTAAGTTTAGCAAGTTGGGTTTAGGCGCGTGTAGCGCAGATGGAGAAGGTGGCGGTGCACCTGACATCAGCTTCCTGGATCGGATTTTCCGTCCGGATCAACCAATCCTTCCATCCCTCCGGGGTCGGTACCAGGTATCTGGCAAGGATAAAGCGTTGACTTGTTCATCGGCTGGCCACCGCAAGTCATCGTGTGGCCAAATCGCATTCAACTCTCCTCCACGACATCCTGTAAAAATCAGATGCGTGGCGTATTCTAGGTGATATAGAGTAACACCGTCCCTCATCTTTTAATCAATTAGTATTTTCCGTGTAGTAGCACAGTGGAAGTGAACGCTGAAATTCGCATACACCCCGAAACATGTCTTTGGTGAGGGTTCCGCCCAGGCCAAGCATGCCTTCCGTCTTTCTGGAGCCAATGAAGTGGTAGTCATTGTTCGGACTAAATACGCAAATCGTTGGTAACACATATCCCATGGAAATGGGATGCGTGACGCGTTTCAGAAAGCAATTAACGTTCTATCCTTCTTTGATATTTATTCCTTGGTTAAATTGAGAATGGTGGTCTCATGGTCCGTTTTGGTTAAATTCTTGCACATTTTTAATTACGAGGCATTTTGGATGGTTTTGAGACTTATCTAATGCAGCATGTTGAATGAGCTTGTTTGTAATCTTTTTTTATGAGTTTGTTAGATAGAATACGATAGAATTATAAGGGCATCGTTTCTCACTATAGAGAACATAGATCGAAGTTCTACGCGTCGTGTTCACCCACCCACCTGCAATCCTGTGAGGTCAGCCGATGATATTTCTACGAGCTCGGACCGCTAACTCCAACTTCGTTTCGAGTTCATAATTTTGATCTTTTGGAGCCAGAATAGCTATTGGTAATTCACTACAGTTCAGCAGTGGGTTGCGCAACGAGCCTCGTCCTTGATAAATTTGAAACTAAAAGCATAAAACGGCTAGTTTACCAATATGAGGAAAGGCGCTCTGCAGCAATCTGCTAAGCGACCATCTTATTGTTGATTCCCTTTTTTTGCTTTCCTGCCTTCGAGATCGGTCTTTAAATAGCTATAAATGTGGAATATACCTGGACCGGTGTATTCTGCATGTTGCTCGTCAAGAGCAGGGGCTGGCGGAACGTATCCCTCGGAGCAGTAGAGACGTGCTCCTGCGGATATGCCAGCGACGGCTCTTAGTCGTAAACCATATCCGACGGGGAGACAAGGAAGGACTGGTGACCACGCCCGTGGAAATGCCCATGAAAGCCCTTCCCAGTAGATATTGTACGCTTTTTCCCCGCTCTTGACCACACTCCCATTTTCGGTCCATGTAATTTATAAATTGTTGTTCTTGTTTTCTAACAACTGCTCATAAATATTCTTACTCATCCACGTATTATTTTCTTGTGAGTACTGGATATCGGAACCAATATCAGTACAGTAATCAGATCGATTACAACGTACGACACTTAGTGTCCGACTTAAATCCCTCAGCGTGAATTCCTTTAGTTTATCAAACACCAAACTGGCTCGACACACAAAGCCATTCCGCCTGAAGGACGCTTAAGGACACTGGATATTTAACTTGAACTCTGCTCTTCTAGCAGAAGGCCGAAATATTTTGAAAAATTCGTCAAAGCGAACTCTTATTCTTCCATACAGAATCCTGTACAGCAGTAAAAGGTCATTTTTCCTTCTGTTTCAACGGTGTCGATGTTAAGTATTTCGTTCCTTTCTGAACTTGCAGGGATGTTGTTATAATTGAGATCATATTTCCTAACGAACTGCTTCCTTGCGTCGAACTGAAAGGATGCGAAATAAGCCTCATCCAAGAAAAAGGACTGGAAAGCAAGGAAAAACAAAATTTATGGTGAGGTGTCTCAATGTAAGCAAATAAGTTTAGATCATAATGGAAAGAAGTATTAAAAAAAACTTATTTTAGTCTGTTTGTTCGTAACAAAATAAAGGAGATGCATACGTCAAAGGGCAAGAAGTCAGTTACTATGAAAGTGAGGAAGGGAAAAGTGATAGTTGGTGAAAGCACATTATGATAAACAAGTGTTCCGACACGTCTGTCGGCGTGTCTTGCAGTTGCGCGCTTCGCGCGATCTTAGAGAGTCAATAAGCCAATATCACTCACTTGCTGCAATGTAAAGGGCATATGATATGAATACAGTGAGTTTGAGAAGATTTATTATGACCACTGAGGAGAGCAATGTCCGACGACGCCATCGGCGGAGCTGAATACCGGCCCACATTCTACAACGTCTTTGGCACCTCTTCGGAATCCCAAGAAATCTTGGACGACGCCTTGGGCACGTTTTCTGATTCCCCATGCACGTTCTACGACGTCATTTGCAGAGCTGAATCTCGGCCCTCATTCGACAACCTTTGGTACCTTTTGGCAATCGCAAGGCACGTCCACTGAATCCCAACGCATCTTGGTCGACGTCATCGGCACACCTTCTCCATCCCGGCGCACATTTTGCGACGTTTCAGCACGTTTTCCGAATCCCGACACACATTCTAGGCCGTCTTCGGCGCAGCTTGTGAATCTCAATGCAGTTTGGACATCATTGGCGCTCAACGCATCTTGGACGACACCTTGCCATTTTCTTTCTGATTCCCCAGGCCGGTCCGACGACGTCATCGGCAGTGCTAAATCCCGGCCCAAATGCTGCGAATTCCTCTTCAGGATCCAAAAGCATCTTGGTCGATGTCCTCGGCATAACTTCAGAGCAGCAAGATGAGCTTCTAGCACTAAAAGTAGGGTGGTAACATAGAGGTAAAAATGAATGCAAAAAATGCCACCTAGGAGGCAAAATAGTAAGAAAAAGATGCAGAAATAAGCAGCCGGCTGTCATTCTGCACTGGAAAAGGATTCTGCTTCTGGAGTCGTAGCTTCCCTGGTAGCGGGACAGTAGTAAAAGTAGAGCGTCTAACATAGAGGTAAAACTGATAGCAAAATTGCAAAAAACGCCCTCTATAAGGCAAAATAGTGAAAAAGGAGCAGAGAAGACTCGTAGTACAACTGATTGCAAAAAAAAAAGCCCTCTATGAGGCAAAATAGTGAAAAGGTCAGAAAACAGTCGTAGCTTCTATAGTAGTGGGACGGTAGTAAAAGTAGAGCAAAGAGGTAAAACTGATTGCAATATTGCAAAAAAACCTCTATGAGGCAAAATAGTGAAAGTTTGGAGAAAAGTGTCGTAGCCTCCCTTGTAGTGGGATAGCAGGAAAAGTAGGGTGGGTAACATAGAGGTAAAACTGATTGCAAAAAAGCGCCCTCTGAGAACAGAAAAAATTAGCAGAAAAAGCAGCCGCCGGTTATTCTGCACAGTGGAGAAGGATTCTGTTTCTGGAGTCGTAGCGGGACAGTAGTAAATGCAGGGCGGTTAACATAGAGGTAAAGCTGAATGCAAAAAACGTCCTCTATGAGGCAAAATAACGCAAATGCGCTACAAAGCAGAGCTGGGAAGGAACAATGAGGTATGACCCACAGACACGTCTTGCGAAACTTCGTCATATGGGTGTTTCTTGGTCTTGGCATATAGCCAAAACAGTAGAGACGTCTTTTGAGGCCTCGTCTTATGGATGACACCACCCGTTTGGCAGTGGGACGTCGATGGTAAACAACTGTATTGGACAATTGCCAAATATCCTTCAAACTTACAGAAAGAAGTACACAAAGTCCAGAACTTCGGACCAAAAACCCTTCCTCTTTTATACATATGGCGATTTTGTGGTCACTCATTACTCCCTCTTACTAGAACTCGCCTCATTTCTACTGGTCCCCCTCAATGATCTTCCTTAGCGGACGACATGTTCGGCACGTCTTCTGAACCCCCAGGCATGCGGACGACGTGTTTGGCGCGTATTCTGATCCCCACACCGCTTCCGCAACGTCCTCTATAATTTGTTCAATATCGGTTGATAGCAATCGACAATTCAAAAACAAACTTCATAATCGTGTTCAATGACCTCGATTACCCCTAGGGCTGAAGTTTCGGATCGCTTGGACGACATCCATATCGATGCTATGCAGCGATCTGCACTTTTTGGAGAACGGGACTCGGCAAAAAGGGCAACGCAGACGCAGAAGCTCATGCCCCGCCCTCGGAAACAGTACCCGACCAGCTGACCGTCGCGAGTGGCGGCGACGGCTCCCTCTCCCCTGCGCCCGCACCCGTACCCTACCATTTTTATCTCTCTTTTTTTATACGCTTATTTATGCATTAGTTAATTGACGCAGACCAATCAGACTATTGGAATCTCATTGAAAACAAATAATATTTGCCATTTCCTGTATTATCCTGTTGTATTGCTTAATAGCTCCGGTAGTGAATGTGCCTTGTTGCTAGTTTTGTTTTGTGATCTACCGGGCTGTATTTCTGGTTTAATTACCCAAGTTTGAGGATAATCTTTGTGGTAGCAACTCTGTCGGTGTGTGGTTGGCTCGCGTACTCGATCGAAACTACTGCTGAACCCATCTCAAACGCTTTCCGATTTATGGTGCATCGGCCTATTCGGATCTAGACGTCGCGTAACAGATACGAATACTCACTATTATTTTTGCATACCTTGGAGGAGCCGGAGACGATGAGCGCCGTACGCCGCCACCCACTTTGCCATCTTCGATTTTTGCAACTCCATTTACCTTCCGCTTTCACGGATTTTTGCTTTGAAACGCATACTGTCCTGCACTTGTCTCAGAAGGACGCTTTTTTCACTTCGTTCACAACGCAGAATACGCTGATCTTGAATTTGCCAGCTGCAAGGACCAGTTGTTGACGCGGAATCTTTTAATTTCCCAGGAAGTACATCGACGAGTACTCAGCAGCTACCTCGAAAATGTCACGACAAAGCACTTTTCATTCTCACAAAGGACTCCTCTCTCGTTACTGCAACAATTTGAAAAAGCTTGTGAGCGATCAGCACCGCCGGAGCAGTCTCCCATGGACCAGACAAAGGCACAAAGACTGCGGAAGACGGCCTGCGAACTCAGCGCCACCTCGCGTCACGAGCTCTTCTACCTGCAGAAACGGCCACAGCAAAGCTGTCAGCTATCCCAATATCGGCATTTACGGGAAAAATATGGGAATTCAACAACTTCTGGACGCTGTTCGACGCCAATGTGCATCAACAACCGTTGACGCGGCTTCAAAAATTCAACTATTTGATCAACGCCTTGAGGGAAGAAGCCCGGGATTTCATACGCCGTTATACGGTCACTGAATCAAACTACGACCACGCGATAGATCTTCTAAAAACCAAATACGGTAACGAATCAGCACTTATCGGACATCTACAATCCCGCCTCGAAATGGCAAAAGCCGATTCAAAAGCATTCAGGCACAACGACGACTTTTCGAAAACATCCTCCCGATCGTAACACAGCTCGAAGAACATGGTGTGAGTCTCGACGACTCGCACCTACGCGGAAAATCCTCTCTAAATTCTCAACGGCTCTTCAGCGGCAAACCTTAGAATCCTGCATTCCACAGAATAAGCAAGAAAGCGACTGGAAATTACGCAGTATACTGTCTATCCTAGACAATCTCATTTTGACAGAAGAGCAAATTAATGAGATGGTCGACAAGAACGACAGGAACGACAACATAACCGCGTATCACTCAGAGAAACCTAAGAGGGTCTTTTCCCAGAACATTCTCCCATTGTCACCGCAGCAGCACTGTATGTTTTGCAACTCCAACGCACATAAGTCAGCTGGCTGCACTAAATTCTCAAGCGTGACAGATCGAAGAGCGTTCATGCTTCACACTTCCTCAGCGAGTGCACTAGCAAAGGATGCAGAAATTGAGAAGGCAGGAAACATCATCACACACTCCTTACAAAACACGAGGGCACGTCCACCAGCCGTACACCACCTCGGTACGACAAACAACCTTCGCCTGCGAAACATCATAAGCCACACATCGACACCACACAACCACGCAGACGTAAATTACAACAAAGAGTTGGCCGAGCCAATCCTGTGCAGACACAGGTCGGCGATTCGTCAACATTCTCGAAGTATGTCCCACCACAACGATACTTCATCACGCAGAACGTGATAGTGGCGGTCATCACGTCCTGCTGTCAACAGGTATTGCAAAAGTTCGGGATGAACCAAACAACAGATGGAAAGAGGTAGAAATCCTCTTCGACACCGAAGCCGACCAGTCATTTATTAGCCAGAGTCTAGCGAAAGACCAGAGACTGGAGTGTACAAAAGAACAGGAGTTTTTGATGTTCGGCACAGACACCCCCACACAGACGCAGTGTGGAGTAACATGCCTAGATTTGTGGGACAACGACGGGAAAAAACATACAGTCACTTTCTGCACAACACCGGTAATTATAGGAGAAAGCTGCCCAGCTCACCTCAACAAGGAAGATCGTGCGTTTGTCACGCAGCACAACATTCAGCTCTCAAAACCGACAGATTCTTCCACATCTTCCGATGTAACCAACTATGGAGCCTGTTAGACACACAACTACCACGGTTTACTCTTCCTTCGGGCCTTCAAGTCATACCCTCCAAAATAGGGTATCTGCTGTACGGAAAACAGCATGCACCTGCGCATACGGCAAGACAAGGCCGTTAGGAATGTCAACATGCTCACCATGAGCGGCGTTCCAACTGACTTTGAAGAGGAATTGGCACGCTGGGACAAGTACTGGACAATAGATCCAGCCGGAATATGCGAGTTCACCGGTAGCGAAAACGCAGAAAAGGAAGCAGTTTATCAACAAGTGACTGACTTCTTTAATGAGACAATACAACACCGTGAAGATGGCTACTACGTACGGTTTCCGTACAAGGACGACAATCCCCCGCTACCCGATAACAGAAACTTTGCAGAGAAAAGACTTCACAGCGTGGTCAACATGCTTGGGAACAATCTAAGCCTTCTAGAAGACTACAACAACACCCTGCGGGAGCAGCAGCGACAAGGAATCATAGAAGGATTACCGAATGAACACTTACAGGATGGCAGTGTTCTTCATTACATCCCACACCAGGCGGTGCTCATTCCACATAAAGACATGACCAAGCTCAGAATCGTCTTTGACCCTTCATCACAATACAATCAGTGTCCATCACTGAACCACATTTACAATAAGGACCACTGATTCTCCCAGACCTTTACGGCTTACTAATCAGATTCAGAGTCCCACCGTACGTGGTTATATGTATGTATGTTATATGTATGAATGTAGAGAAGGCATTTCTGCAAGTGCACCTTCATGAATACGATCGAGATGCCACAAGATTCCTGTGAATACGCGACCTCAACTCGCCTGTCACGGACGACAACATGGTCGCGTTTTGGTTCACCAGAGTGACATTCGGACTAAACGTGTCACCGTTCCTTAGCAGAAACCATATACTATCATCTACAGAACGCAGTAGAAGACAAGAAACTAGCCCAAGAAATACGCAGAAAGTACTAGGAATTACCTAGGAAATACAACACGACTGTCTCAGCATTTCGAGTTCGTTTCCTTCCCCTGATGTCGTCACAAAAAGGCTAATCGCACGCCATATCGCTTCCATCTACGATCCCCTGGGATGGCTGGTCCCTCCACTGACACAAGCAAAGTATTTCCAACAGCAACTATGGAAGGATAAGTTTGCTTGGGACACACAGCTACCAGAAGGCCTTCGCACAGAACGCAGACGGATTCACACAAACCATTCCTAGATGTTTCTCGATGCGCGATGGAAAAGCGAAACTAGCAGTCTTTGCAGACGCTAGCGAGATAGCAAGGCCGCGACGGGCGCGGCGCGACACTGAGACACGTGCCACAGGGAGGGGGCATGCATACTCTTGCGACTGTCGCAGCGGCTATCGCAGGCGACACCGCGCTGAGTGCCGCAGGCTGGAATGGTTCAAACCATTCCTGGCGGCGAGGCATCCACGGGGCCGTCGGTCCCGTTGACTAAAACGGTGCTCTAACGCGCCCACGCCGCGACCGCCGGATTTCGCGGAGGTAGCCGTCGCCCCACTTGCCGTGCCTCGGTGTCGCAGAAGTGTGCATGGGACTTAAAGGAGAATCGGAAGATTGTCGCATCGCCCGAGGAGAATGGAGCTTCAGTCCAATTCGGATGCGTGAACACGCATGACAATCCCGCCGATGCAGGAACGCGAGGACTTACGCAAAACCAACTACAAAACCACAAACTTTGGTGGAAAGGGCCAGAGTTTCTCCTGCAACGGGAGAATAAGTGGACGATAACCTTTTCCCGTACAACACGCAGGAAATTAGTGACGTCGTGGTGAAAGAAGCAACGATCAATACAATTTCCACACGAAAGGAACAGTAGAACCAGCAGTGGACCTAGAGAGCTTCAGTACACTTTCAAAAGCAAAAAGAGTCACCGCCAGGATGCTGATCTTTCTGAAGAAACTCTTACGCCCATTGTCACAACAATCTCAAGAAAGGATCTACAGACGTGTACCGGGGCTGCGGCACATCACGGGATCCTCTGTGCAAAAGGCAGAAGATATACTCGCAGCACGCATAACACGATTATGTTACTGTTTTGCCCATGGGTTAGGTAACCTCTCCGGAGCAACAGCTTTGCTACCACTGTTATAGGTACTGATTCGAGGATAGGATGACGCAAGTCATGTATTTTGCATTTCATAACGAGCAGACTAAAATGATAAAGGAGGCATCAGTCAATCAATTCTTGGAATGTGCCAGGCATACTGCTTCTAGCGGACACCGTGGAGGATAATTCGAATAAGTATTTGGCATAGACAAGTGGTTGCAGTGGCCATCTCCGTTGGGAAAGGATGTGCTTTATTCTTTTCTGATAAGTATGGCATAATTCAAGGAACCCATAGGGATATAAGGTTCTTAGCTGGGTATAGTTTTAACTAAGAGCCTCGATATCTAGTGCGCGCGAGCCGGTGCTTCCTCCGACTACGCTACCATCAGCATGGAGCAAGTTGCTTGTTCAAGATGCCAAGTCTCTCTGTACAAGACTGAGCATTTTGTGATCGGCGGTTTGATAGCGGTTTTTGCTTTCTACTGCTTCTTATTTTAGTATTAGTATCTTAGTATATTTCTAATTGCTGAGAAATTAAGCACCTCCAACGGAATTGCTCGAGAAGGTAGGTACTGAATCCTGGAACTGGTCTCATAAGGCCCCGTTTATACTTACAGCGACGCGATGGCATAGTGGCCTAATTGATCCGCCACACATCCTGCTTCTTCAATCGTCACACTTAGTTAGAACACAAGCACTATGGCATCAGGATAGGAAAGTCAGAACACGAACACTATGGCGTCAGGATTAGAATTTCGTATTGTGGTAGCATTCCTAGATGCCATCAAAGCATTGCATTTGCTAATTCGCCTCTATTTAAGGATCATCAGGCATGTGTGTGAAGGAGGGAGAGGACTACACCATCATGCGATCTATCTAGAGACCCAGAGCTCGAAGCACGAGCTGGGCTCCAGTGCTCTTCTCGGCTGGTGCCATCAGACACGTACTTAACCGTCAGCAGTGACCGTGCTATCCTCACCTATTCTGGTTGGTTTCGGAAGATCGTTAATAAACTTTATTCTGTACCTGTGTGTTATACATGTCAGTCAAGCGACTTGGAACAATATTAAATTTAAATTGTAAATTCGTTTGATTAACTAATAGAGAAAATAACGTGAAAGGACAAGGGGGCAGTAAGGGGACCAGCAAGGGGAGTTCGCTCGCCATCGTCGTGCCATGAGCGTGGGAAGGCAATTTATTTGGAGTAAGAAGTAAAGAGGACTACGAGTGGGATGTAGGCGACCAGGAGGAAGGGACCTGGAGGCGGGATCAGGACGGGGAACCAGCAAGAAAGAGCCGTAAGGGAATTATTCATACGGGAAACAAGGAATCTGCCATCTGCGCAGCCTCTCCATGCTCGACACAGCCGCAACTGCGCGCTTCTGAGCTTCCGGATTCAGAAGACGGGTCTTCTGAGCTTTTGGACCCAGAAGACGGATCCCCTACCAGGGATGAGCGGATTAACCGTTATCCGTTATCCGGTTTCCGGGGGGTTTTGGCCTATCCGTTTTGTTGTTCGTTATCCGACGATTTTGTGCCGGATAACGAACAACAAATTAGCTGAATCTTAGCTTTGGACGTGGTGATGGGTGAACTATGTACAGGATCCTTCACGATCGTAAGAATGGTCGTCAGAATCAACAAAGTATTCAAATCTAGAAGGGTTAATTGAAGTTTCTCACTTGAGAACTGGCAACATAGCTTTAACGATATCTAATTCCAGCCTTATAGAAGACCCGCTAAGCCTCTATCATGCTTATATGAGGCCCACTTAGCACAGCACTGTTCATTCATTTCAAGTCATGTGCTGACCAAGAAACATACAAACTGCTACTAGCAATCGTCAAAAGTGGAGAGCCGCATCCTGGGAAGGAATCTTTCGCCGCCGATCTTTCCATCGTATCATTTGTGGTTACACGATAGCAGTATGTTCGATTCCATTGCAGGTGGTTGTGGTACCTTTTTAGCCATATGGCGTTGTGAATTATCAAAAAATACTGCAGTACAGCAATGAATACTAGCAACAAAAAAGTTGATTCAAATATATAGAGTAAGCAACTTCTCCAATGAAAATTTTAGGCGAGCAATAAACTACTAAACAAACTTATCATCGTGGGTGCTGAAGACATGTAGATTTGCTTTAATTCATGAGTTTTTTTTGCGGAACTTATCTGCAACATAGGGAACACCTCCGTTTTCCCTATGTTGCATAAGTCAGATATGTCGGATATTCTTCCTCACATCCAGAAGGTCTGGATGTCTTAAGTCCTTGAGTGTGTGTTTGGCGTACACATTTGCTTACAGTTACTACCAAAAACTTTATATTTTATCCATCCCCTGTAATTCCACGTTGAAGTACCTTGGATCTTGGGATGTTATCGAGCTGCAACAACAAAAACGGTTTATAGCATGTGTAGGGCAAGATCGTTATGTGAAGTTTGTTTCGCTGGATGTCTTCTGCCTTCTTCTTTCCAGAGACATCGGAAGATTTGCTCTTCCAAGGACTATTCTAGTTTTCATCTGCTCTAATTGTAAAAAAAAAGTTAAGCGCAGAGGGAGGCTGGTAAATAAGACAATCCAACTGACCCCTTGGAAACATAGGAAAGGCGGGTATGTTGCTGTGCGTTTGTCCTCCTACGGATGGGCAGAAAACCTCATAGAGCGTCGTTAACGCGGCGACTGCAAAACGTTTAAGAAACGCTACTAAAATGTCTAAAAATGGCTCATAAATTACCAGTGCTTCAAGCCCTGATCTGTTGTTGAAATTAGTACAATCTAAAACGAGTTTTAATTTTTGTTGTTTGTTCGTCATCCGTTTTTCCGTTATCCGGCCATTTTAGGGCAAAATTATCCGTTATCCGTTATCCGGTTCTCAAAATTTCATTATTCGCTCATCCCTGTCCCCTACGTCGCGCAACAAGCGTCGGAGACAGAAAAGGTGTCGTCGACGTCGTGCGTCGAGCGGCCGCTCTCAGAATTTAGCCTTATCCCATGTTGAACGAAAAGTTTTACAAGTGCGAGAAACACCTCTACGTACTTCTCGCGGGCTACGTTTGCCGTTCAAAATGGGACGCTGCTGCAGCAGAGGAAGCGTAGCCTCCTGCTTGATACAGCGGCATCTGCGCGCGTTTCTGAGCGCCTGGATCCAGAAGGCGGGTCCCCTACGTCGCGCAGCAAGCGTCCTTATTCAAAATACGTGTCACTAAGAGACTGGTAGAGAAAGGCAGTAAGGGGAACCTCTAGGGAGGACCAGGAGAGCGAACAGAAAGGAAAGGAACAACCTGGAGGAGGGACCAAGACGGGGAATCCAGTAGGGGTCACTAGTGGAGACGATTAAGTGGGCCAGGAGTTGGAACCATGAGGTAGGGGGAGGAAGACCAGTAAAGGCGGACCAGCAATTATATTCAGTAAGAAGGAACGAGTGAGGGGGAACCTGGCGTCCGGATTCGGAAGAGGTGTCAACGATATCCGGAAACGCAAGCTGTTATGCATGAGAACGGTTGCGATGGAGCAACCTGAGGGTGGATGTACTGCGCAGCACAAACCAATGGCGTTGCTGGACGTCCGGAGAGAATATCTATGATGAAGGTACCGAAGTGGTGAACGGCTTGATCTCGATAAAGTACGCAGCAGGTCCTAGATGTTAGCGAATTTTACGAAAACTACCTTCCATAGGTCAGTTGTGCTGCAAAGCCGCGTGAAGTGCGCAAGTTCGAGACACGCCTAACGGCGTGTCGGAGCACTTGTGTGTAACATAACCGATATTCTTCAGGTGGGGATTAGAATAAAAAGATGACGATGTTGAGTGGTCTGTAATCGAATTCTAAAAAATGGCTGCTCTTTTTAACAAAGCTTACTAAGCCGAAACTCAAAGGTAGGAGGCATTCAGTATAAACACTGCGTATCTTCTTTAAGGTGTTATAAGCATTTTCTTTTGTCGGTCACCGTTTAAAGGTTGTTCTTGCTGTATTAGACACTTGATGATTTTTTTCTTGGCTTGAACAGCATCACTTCAATCATTTAATAGTAACTTAATAAGCTCTAAGGAAGAACATGTAGGTGTATATGATCGCAATAAATTTAAAAGTATTCTGCGTCAATGCCTAAAATTTTCGTGCCGATTTTGACAGCGGATCGTTCACCTACGACGTGTTCACGTTCTGGGTTTCATCTAGTTCAAGATGAATCGGCCCTTTTTTCTCTTCCTGAAAACACTAGTTTCATGTAACAATTTTTCTCAAATGGCTGTTGAAATCGAGAACAAGTTCATTAACGAACCACCTCTCCAAGTTTCCCTGCACGCAACGATGAGGTGGCCACTTCTGTCGGCGCCGTTTTCAGTTTCTGGGTTTCTGCCTTTGTCGCTGCATATCTTTGACCATTTTCTTGTGCTATCCTCGGTTGTTTACTTTCTCGAGTCCCCTGTTGTCGCTTCTTGCCTCCCGTCGTTGGCTTTTTGGGTTTCTGTCCTTCTGTTGGTGTCGCCTTTGGTTTTTCACTTTCGCCCGATCCGGACATTCGGATTTGCGTCTCGGCTGTTCGTATTTCTCCATTCTCATCGTCCTCCTTGACCTAAATGGTTGGAAATGAAAGGAAAGGACAAGGGCGTAAGACATTAAATATAGTTATACTAGGACAGGAGTAATTTCTCCTGATTTTTGTCGTTGTCGTTCCCGCTTTGGTCTCCTAATAACTTGAAAGCGGGTTGTCTTTCGCAGTACTAGCATTAAAAAGGGTATTCTAGCGCAGTTTGTGAAGGCGCCCGATCCCATTTCTGGGTTAGGATTTCCTTCCCAGACGTAACAAGTCTTCCACTCCTCCGGAACTGAGTTGATCGGTAAGCTGCTACCAGACTTGTCTGGCAAAACACAAGAGAGAACGCTGACTTGTCTACCTACTGGCCGCATAAATTCATTGGGTAGGCCAAATACGCATCCAAATTGCCTCCAACACAACACTTGCATGAAGTATCCTAAAAGGGATTGATTAGCGTCATCTTTTATCCTTTTATCTTACTTAGGACCCGAAACGGACAAGCTTCTGATGCCCCATCCTCGCTCAACGGAACGAACACATCCAAGTGCTCCATCTACGTGTATCTGGATCGTGAAGTGAACATGGCACACGACCTAGCGCCGGAGCCCGGCAGGGGGAAGCGAGCGGTTTGAAGAGCTTTCAAGAGCGTCGAAGGAGTCGCAAAGAAGAAGAAGAACGTCCGACTCCCTCACCTGTTCGACTCTACCGTTCGTCCTGCCCTAACATGCGTCAGAGACTTGGGCTATACGAAGCCAGGACGAACACGCGAACATCAGCGTGCTCGGAGACGATGACGCAATTGAGAGAAGGCCTCCGGAGTTCCGAGCCGCGCCGACGTTCGAAGATCAGAGGCGCAGTCTCATGGACTAGGTCGTCGAAAATTAGGTGGACCGACCACGTAGTGCGCTTCGTAGGCACGCACTGGACAAGAGCCGTCGCCTACTGAATTCCGCCTGATGCCATGAGAACACCAGGACCCACCGACGCCTTAGCTGGACTTCTTCGTGAAAGCCCTGAGCGAACGATATGACGCTTTTCGTGTCCCTGGAGAGCGGAGGATCCAACTGGCACGCGACAGGGACGAGTGGAGACGCTGCGGGCGTCCGCTCAAGAGACTCAAGAGTCAACGGAACAGCAGGTGGTACTGGTAATCTAGTTATAAAATATCTTAAATTTGTCTTTTTTATATTTGTATCATGAGCGCACTTGTATTGCATTTACAAATAAACAAATAAACAACAATATGGGATGTGAGTAGACTTAAATTCATTTTTTGAGCAGTTTTCATCAGCGGTTGATAGCGAAACTGCGGACCCTTAAAGAGTTAAAAACTAAATGTAGGTGTCAATCAGTACGTTATGGGATGCTTTATACATCCTCATTTCATTAAATGTGGTGGTGTCAAACTCTGTGTTTTATCTATATGAGTTGAAGTGGCAGCTAATGGAGAAGTAAGCGTGTTCCTCTTCCCATACAAGTCTGGTACCAATGCTAACTTTGCATGAAGATAGGTCTTGATTAGTCTTGATTGAACCCAGGCCTTGAATCTGATTTGGGCTAGAAACCAGATCTGGTTCTTCTTGCAAGCATACTGAACCCGAACAGATTCAAGACTCACGTCCTCTGATGTCAACCATTCCTTCCATCTTTCCGTAATTGCTCAATTTGTACTACATTTGTTTGGGAAGAAAAAAGCGCGCCTCTTCATCGGCATGCCTCGAGCCATTGTATGGTCGTAATCCGAAATTCAAATTTGCACGCGAATTCTGGGTTGTGAGTGAAGTGCGCATTCCATGTGCGGGTTAATGGACACAATATTTCATGGCATAGAAAGGGGAAGTATAGATATATATGTACTTTTCACATGCTTACAGCTGGATAAAGAAGTTTTTTCTTTGCTGCAAAATTTCACATGCGTATTTCAGGTCCACCTGCAACGCAGGAGTCTTTGTAATAAGTATACGAAACGAACCGCTATATGTGTGTCTTTGTCCTTGCTAACCGTTGTCGTCGCTCTGCTATCCTGAAAAATGGTTGTGCGCATTCTGTATTACGAGCATATAGCAAAGGCCGACTATAAATATTAGTTTGGTGCATAAGTTCTCGGACGTTTGGGGCATGAAATATTTATTATCACAACATACGAATAACAATATCAACTCATTTGTAGTAACCACCCTTTACATCAATTGTCTTTCGCCAACGTGCTGGTAAGTCATGGATGCCTTTTCTCCAAAACGTGGCCGTTTGTTATTCGAAAAATGTGAACAGTGCCTCCCTGACATCCTCTCGGTTCCTAAATCGTTGGCCGTCCAAATAGTGTTGAAGGCTTGAAAGCAAATGATAATCAGAAGGAGCGAGATCTGTTGAGTAAGGCGGATGTGGAAGAACGGTTCATCCGTAGCCCGCCAACTCAGCCGCCGTCGCTCTAGCAATATGCGGTCTAGCGTTGTCGTGTTGAAAATACACCTCCACTTGCTCTCCTCGTGTGGTTTGAAGGTGGACCCTCAACTTCCTCAGTTGGTTGAGGTAAACCTCTGCCGTCACTGTTATCCCTTCGTTCAGCAGCTCCCAGTATTCTACGCCAAGAACGCTCCACCAAATGTATAGCATCACCTTTTTCAGGTGAAGGTCGGGTTTCGGAACGTCCTCTGCCTCTCCAGTTGCGTCAACCCACTGTGCACGCCGGTGATAATTAGAGTAGAGTATCCACTTCTCATCCCCGGTAACAAGGTTGTCCAGCTATCCGTGGGTACGTCTGAGGGTAAGGAGCAACAGAGCGACATCGACTCTGCGATCCATGTCATGTTGTGTCAAGTCGTGAGGTACCCAGCGACCCAATTTTTGCACCTCGCCAATCGACTTCAATCTTCGAACGACTGTTGAGTGACTAGCACCAAGAGTGCTTGATAGTTCGCGAATGTTTTGGTATGGGTCCATTTCCACTCTACTTCGGAGGCCATCAAAATCCAGTGTCATCGGGCGCCCTTCTCGTTCATTATCTTCAACGGAAAATTCACCAGCTGCAAACTTCGAGAACCACTGGTACACAGTACTTCGAGAAGGGGCACTCTCGTTGTAAACATCCTTCAGACGACGATACGATTCGTAGGCACTGAGGCCAGTATGATGCAGGAATAACATGACGTGCCGAATATGCGTCTCAGTTGAGATGAATTGCTTAGCCATAACAGCTGACGTTAACAACGCAGAAGTAAGTATTAGGAACAGTTTTGTAGCCCTTTCCTTTCTCTATCGATCGATCACTTACGCGTTGATACATGTGAGAAATTTGGCGGGAAAATGCGCTTTCAATTCAGGAGGGATCAAATGTCCGAGAACTTATGCACCAACCTAATATGTTATTATAAATATGAATACATTATAAACACTATTAAAATGTATTGTGGCAATCATCTCTTTTGCTAAACAGGACTTGGAAAACATACAAAGAAGAAAATCAAACACCGTTGAATTATTATTATTCACATGACCGCTGCAGTTTCCAGTAATTTCTTATTTTCACTTTTTTAATGCGAACACGTCAAACGCTGCACAATTGCACTCCAAAATCTGTGGTCACTTTTGATAACTCTCATCCAAGCTTTGAGATTAGCCAGCGTTTTTTAGTGTGAAGGCCTAATAAGACACCTAGATGATCATCCCCTCAACACCTTAGGACTACCAGAGAACTGCTAAACACTATGCTCTCGCAAATTGATTGGTGTACTTTTCTTTCTTTTCTGTATAACCGCTCATTTCAGTCCAATGCTCGTTTCGCGAGAAAAAGCACAACCGAGTCAATTGCTTCTCTATCCCATGTATTAGCACTTCTTCCTTTTAATGGTCCGAGACCCATCGCACCATTAAGCACCCGTGGATTCTCGATCAAACTCAATTAGAAGTTGGTGAAGCAAAACATCACTTGATTACCATAAAGCAGGACTGCACCCCTTTTCTATTTGGCCACTGCTGGCGAATAGCTGAAAAGCAAAAGGACCTCGTGTTGGAAAAGCTCAGAGCATTTACCTTCAGTTGAGTAGTGTTAATTCATAGGCGGAGACCCGAATTCTTGGAATATTACTGTGTAGCCACTTTATAGTACCGGCCGCACCCTCGTTCTTTCTGCGAAAATGGCACCAAAGGGCAAGAGCGGCGCTTTCAAAATGTTTTTTAAGTAATTCGCTTAAAATTCAATGGTGTAGAAAGAACTACAAAATCTGAGTTTATAGGTTTCACTTCCACATTGACATATAAACTGCAAATTGACCAATACAAATAGAGCCCAAAGAGTCAATCGATGAGCATATCACTTTCAGGCTTAAATTGATCTTTAGCTTGATGAAAATGTCTGACAAAAGTATATGGCAGGTTTTAAAGACTGATGGTGAATAGCAAAGTGGACTGTGTGTTCTAAATCCATACGCTTCGCATACAATGAATTTTGCTGCTCTACCGAGTAAACCAGGGGCATCGACAGTTAAACTAGCGGGTATGCGAAGTATAACGGCTAGAGGCAAGATAAGAGACAGAGGCGCAGGCAGGCGCTTTCTGTAGGTATCCCTACCTGCTATACCCGCTGGTAATGTAGTCGTTGAGGAATCCGGCCCAGGGATGAGCGGGTAATAAAATTTTGAAACCCGGGTAACTGATAACGGATAATTTTGCCCAAAAATGGCCGGATAACGGAAAAACATATAACGAACACTCAACAAAAATTAGAACTACTTTTAAACCATTCTTTCTCTAATGGTAGGTCGGTAATTGTAACACTGTTTATGACATATGTTGATTATGTAAGTCACTTTTAACATGGTTATTGGTCTGTTTTCTTCAAAGCACGTGGTAGTGCAGTCAGAACTGCCGCCTGTCGCATGCTCTCCGACTCAATGCTCTTGGTTCGGATTTCCCTTCCAAGTCAACCAAGCCATCCATCCATTCGGGCTCGATGTATCGTTACCAGGCTTGTCCGGACAACGCACTGAATTGTCCATGAGCTGACCACGGCAAGTCATTGTATGGGCCAAATACGCATTCAAAGTGCCTCCAGCATATCACGTAAGAGTAGCACGCGTGTCGCATCTAATACTACTGTCGTCTTATATCTTTTATTCATGTTCTTCAACTGCACTGAAGTCACTATGGAAAGATCTCATGGAAATTTCTGGGCTTCGGTGGCGCAGTCGTCAAAAAGAGTCGCTTTTTGTTTACTCTCTTATTAAATTTAACACTAGTTCTTGCAATGAATAAACACTCTCTTTGCTGCTTTGGAAAGGGGAAATTGTAAATTGCTACTAGTGCTAAACATAGTTTCAAAAAGCTCTAAAAGGTAGTGTAAATGAGGAGTATGTATCTGGCACATCCTTAAAGCGATGTGATTCGTATGGGTTTGCCCTTTTCTTCACTGATCGACTGGTTCTTTCCAGACCGTTCATCATGCTAGGAAAATTTTTGGTGAAATCCCCACAAATAGAAATGAGCAAGGCAGTGTTCAGCATTCGAAAACGCGCTATGAGCAATTAGATATTAGATAAAAACACAAGACGATTTTTTAAAAATTGTTTTTATATTCAACTAAGTAACCACAAGCTTGCCACATTTCGTTGTTCGTTATCCAGCGAAAAATCCCCATATAACGAACAACAAAACGGACAGGCGAAACCCACCGGAAACCGGATAACGGATAAGGCGTAACGGTTAATCCGCTCATCTATGATCCGGTCCCAGGACGGTTCTCGGGCAGAGCAAAATTGTACATGCGTATGACGTATTCGTGACGCATTGGGTGCACAATAACTATCAATTTGGAATCATTCCATCCACACTTCACCTTTTTCTTAGACAAAGGGGGCTGTGAAAAGTAGGTGTCATCTTTGGAGGACAATTGTTGGTTTGTCGAAGAGCATCTAACGCTCTAAGATCAAAGTAAAATTGCAGAAGAATTTCTTAATGTTAAAGGAGCAAGGGCGATGTTTTAGACCCCAAGCATCAACCAATAGTCACCATAGAGTTGAGGAAAAGGGAGTGACGAGGGTTGAGTGCGTGCGGCACGTGTGACGGGCTGGAATGTGGGCCTAGTTTGGGCCGCGTTCGACGTTCTTTGCTAGCGCAGCAGGCAAGACAGTAGGCAACATCCAGTTGTTGCATGATCACCTACGGGTAGGGCCAATATAGATACGCGCGCATCGGGTCCGCTTTTGTCACTAACGCGACAATACCGCCTCATCCATTCCCAGCACCATATATTATATTGGGCCATAGGAGCCTAATCCTATGGTAGATGCAGAACCTCGCACATTTGCAACCTCCCTGCTCACGGTCATGCGTCGAAGTGCTAAGCAGGCCTGCACTTCCAGGGCGTTACATCCGACAGCGGTAGAAAGGAGTGTTTGCGGGAAATAAGGGAACTGGCAACATCTGGTAACATAAGAAATATGGGAACTGGCAACATCTGGTAACATAAGAGTCACAATTAGACACAGAGTTGGGAGATTTGTGGTGCTCTCTGAAGAGGTGGACAAGGCCATAACGAGGCATCATCTCCAAGATGACACCGTTTAGCCCTTTCCTCTCATGACCAATTTGTCACTCCACCCCCCCCCCCCCTAAACAGGAAATTGACAGCGATTACCAGGTCGGCAAGCCTTCCTTGAGGAGTAATTACACGGCTGAAGTACACAATTCAAGCAAGTGAGAGAAGGCTCCCGGAATTCCGAGCTTTTTCGACGTTCAAGAAATAGAAACGCTGTTGAGTGAGCTAGTTGTCGAAAATTACGCGGGCCGGCCACGAAATGCATTTCATAGACACGCGCTGGACGAGGGTCATCACCGACTGGATTCCTTTGGCTTATGTTATACTCCCGCGAGAGCATCCGCGGAAGGGCGGGAATCGCGCCGATATCCCTCACCTGGCCAATCGCCGCGCCCCGCCACGCCCGCCATCCGCGGTGCACCCATAGTCCGCAGACGTTCCGCGGATGCTCTAGCGGGAGTATAACAGAGGCCTTTGGGGGGGGGGGGGGGAGGGTAGGGATTTTTCAAAGGATCACCAGCACGCTCCCTATTCTTCGTGAAAGCCCTAAACGACCTTACAGGGAGATTGATCTATGAGGATCCTGACAAAAGACAGCGTAGAATTGGGCGTTGCTGGCGCCCATTCGAGCAACTCGATAATCACCGGACGAAGGCGGTATAGGCCAAGATTGAATGACAAGTAAATACGTTGCTTGCCTGCTCTACTGTCAGTGCATGCACCTCTCGCATGAAAATGAAGTTTGCGAGAATGCAAAAGGCATGCGCACGCAGGATCCATGCCCCTAACCTATCGCTCGTTAGTCTGCCACGCTATCCACTCGGTCGTCCACACGCCTCCTAGAGAACAATGAACTCGAGAGTGATAGATACTAGCCTCCTTGCTTGCTTCACCACTACGTTTTTATGGTGTAGCTATCACGGGCCGTAACTCTGCTCAAAGTTCTACGCGGGTCGAGATTTGCACTTTCTTATTTCTGACAAGAGAGGAAGGCGGTTCTGCCTATACAGATAGCATCGCTGGTTCAGACCTACACTCCATATAGTTCCCTGGTAAGTCTTTACCGCGATATTTCGTGTAGGTAGGCATATAATTAGGCGATCAGATAGACTTCGTCCTTGTGAAGGGTGCGACCGAAGTATTGTCACTGACGCGAAGATCGTGCCGTATGGGACGGTCGACTCACAGCATCGTCGCTGGTTTGCGCGTCTAAGATAATCCCAGTGATGCTGAGGCAGATTGAGCGACGTGCTGCTGCAAAAATCAAGGGTGGCGAACGAAAGAAAGGGAAGCAGCTGTGACTTCTCATGTACGGTTACCGACAGTCACGACTGACGATGAAACTTGGAAGAGAGCAACCGACGCGATACGTCAAGCTGCACAGTCGGAACTCGGCTCTATGAAGCGTGAGTGACGCAATGTCGACAAGCAGACACAGCTGTGGACTTAGGATGTGAAATGAAGGTTCGAGAGAAGAAGTCGCTCTAACATGTGTTTCTCGGCGACAAAACAGCCGACAACTGGTAGAAATATAAGAAGGCGAAGAAGGCTGCAATGGAAGCCGTTGCTGTTGCGCAAGCCTGTCATTATGGTGAGGTCCACCGAAAGCTCATGTCGCGCAGTGGTGAGCGGTATTCGTAGCGGCTTGCTAAGACTCGCCATTACCAAACCGAGGATATTGAAAAAGTTTTTTTTTTGCATCAACGATGGGAGCAGCCTTCTTCTGACAGACCGCAACAAGGCGCTGAAGCGATGGCACGATCACTTTGAGAAAATTTCCGCGATGGAATTTCCTATCCGGCCATCCCTTCTATGGTTTCTTTCCACGGTCTTATTTACAAGATCACCGTAGAGGAAATAGAAGCGCCTCTAAAGAGGACGAAGCTCTGCAAGGCGATTGGGGCAGATGATGTGGCAGCCGATATTTGGAGGTCGAAGCTCTGGTATCCTGCTGAGTGGCTGGTTAAGTTCTTTAACTAGGTAGTAAAGGAGAAGAAAGGACCAGAGTGTCAAAAAAAACAGTACGACGATTCCGATTTGGAAGAAGAAGGGCAGTCCTGCGGACTGATCCAGTTACCGATAGTCAGATTCGCTTGCTTTCGCATAGCATGAAGATCTTAGAGTGAATCCCCGGTAGACGAATTCGTGAAATCGTCAAGCTCTCCGACAACCAGTGCGGCTTCCTGTCTTGTTTTGGGACAAATAATGCTATACACGCCGCCTGACTCCTGGTGGTCCTGGTGAAAAGGCATCACGAGAAACAGAAGCCGGTATAAATAGCCTTTCTCGACTTAGAGAAAGCCTTCGATCGCTACCACGTGAAGTTATATGGCGCGCCTTGCGTCGACACAACGTACCTGATTAACATAAAGAGTGGGTGCAGATGCTCTACAATAACGGCCTTAACTTTGGCCTTTAGGCGGAAAAAGCGAAAAAAAACCGCTTTTTCCGCCGCTTTCTATAGCGGTCTTTAAATTGAGCGCATTGTAAATTGAAACACATATTCGTTATCAGCACCGAGCTATCTTCCCGATGGGCTGCAAGACGCCGAGTGAGCGCTTGAAATTTAGTTTCGTGACCTAAGTTCTGCCTGGTGCGGCTGACCCCTTTCCTCGCGAGAGATAATTACACCCACAGCTCCCAAGTGGCTAATGAAGGAAGAGATTCGGCCCTTTAAAGCCTAGTTTCTGCATTATATACATAGTCACACATAGTTCTCTGGATTCCCTAGTATTTTACGATCACAATGATCTACTTTGGATTATCTAGTTCATCGCGATCACAATTATGTAATTTTTTAAATTATCTGGTTGTTTAATTGTCATTAATTTTAGAAAATGTCTCTACTTTGGAGTGCTCTAACTTTGGAATACCAAGTTCGTGTGCACTTATATTTATTTGTCCCGTTAAACGTAATGGTTGAAATCAAGCCGTGGAGTTAGAACCTTTGGGGTTGAAATCTGTAGTAATTATGCGCTGGCAAAGTTGACCATGTGACACTTCTTTGTGGTTGCCCGCGCGCTTATCCCATGGTGAATGCGACTACAGAAGCATTTCTTTGAATGAAGAACCATGGCGATTTGGAGGCCTATGAAAACTCCTTATATTCTTCAACAGGTAAGATTTCGAGTAAGTTAGAAGGCATTTTAGTCACTCGGTTATGAAGCAAACTCACTCCAAATGTGAGTTGCGTGAAAATGAAAACTTGATCAGAAATGGATAAATTACCCGCGAGTGCATTCAGTGAAATCTGACTCGGACGATGGTTCAGTTTCAATTTTGCGTTCATTTGCACCGGCTTATCACGAGTCAAATGCCTAACAGCCCTGGTTGGGACGCAAATTAGGTGCCAAGTCAGTCCCTTTGCCTGCCCTCGTGACCCCTCGCGCCATCTAAGGACGCCGTAAATCGCCTAACCAGAGTCTTCACACTTCTGGTGTTCCGGTGTATTATTGATATTACCCAACACCGTAGAGGTGGTGTGGTCCAGGGTCGAGTTTTGAAAATATCTTGACATTCTTCTCCCTTTTACTTCTTTTATTGCACAATTTTACCAATGCTTTGAGCAATCTTCTTCGTTTTATTTCCATTTCAATCCAATTTTTTCACAAAACGACTTGCGAAAAATGCAAGGTAACCTATAATAAAAAATGCCGTTACTATCTGAAGTGATATAACATTGTTGATAGTGAAGCTTTTGAAGATGTTTGAGACTCATGTGAAGGCACAGTGTAACGAGAATTCTGTAGTGTGCAAATAGTCAAGATTGCACAATGTCTGCGCCTTAAACCTTGCATTTCAGACTCGATTTATTGTGCATTGGTTGGTGTCCTTCAATCATGTTACTGCTTGCCAACATTAACCTATGGTCCGCTTCTTTTAACGTTCTCCGTCGCACAATAGCTGCAATTCTGCCGATTAACCTCTGCACTCAGCTTGAATGCTGCGTCATCAATCCACAGAATCCATCGTGGAAAATGGGGCTCCTGCTCACATTACAATTATGCATTCAACAAACTCGTATATCATGTGTCTTTCACACGATTTCTAAGTTCTAAACGTTAAAAGAAGTTCGGCACAGTTTAATCTGGTGAAGCGGTAACGAGATTGTAACAATCATTCAGCCCGTGCACAATCAATCGAGTTGCTTCACCACTACGTTTTTATGGTGTAGCTATCACGGGCCGTAACTCTGCTCAAAGTTCTACGCGGGTCGAGATTTGCACTTTCTTATTTCTGACAAGAGAGGAAGGCGGTTCTGCCTATACAGATAGCATCGCTGGTTCAGACCTACACTCCATATAGTTCCCTGGTAAGTCTTTACCGCGATATTTCGTGTAGGTAGGCATATAATTAGGCGATCAGATAGACTTCGTCCTTGTGAAGGGTGCGACCGAAGTATTGTCACTGACGCGAAGATCGTGCCGTATGGGACGGTCGACTCACAGCATCGTCGCTGGTTTGCGCGTCTAAGATAATCCCAGTGATGCTGAGGCAGATTGAGCGACGTGCTGCTGCAAAAATCAAGGGTGGCGAACGAAAGAAAGGGAAGCAGCTGTGACTTCTCATGTACGGTTACCGACAGTCACGACTGACGATGAAACTTGGAAGAGAGCAACCGACGCGATACGTCAAGCTGCACAGTCGGAACTCGGCTCTATGAAGCGTGAGTGACGCAATGTCGACAAGCAGACACAGCTGTGGACTTAGGATGTGAAATGAAGGTTCGAGAGAAGAAGTCGCTCTAACATGTGTTTCTCGGCGACAAAACAGCCGACAACTGGTAGAAATATAAGAAGGCGAAGAAGGCTGCAATGGAAGCCGTTGCTGTTGCGCAAGCCTGTCATTATGGTGAGGTCCACCGAAAGCTCATGTCGCGCAGTGGTGAGCGGTATTCGTAGCGGCTTGCTAAGACTCGCCATTACCAAACCGAGGATATTGAAAAAGTTTTTTTTTTGCATCAACGATGGGAGCAGCCTTCTTCTGACAGACCGCAACAAGGCGCTGAAGCGATGGCACGATCACTTTGAGAAAATTTCCGCGATGGAATTTCCTATCCGGCCATCCCTTCTATGGTTTCTTTCCACGGTCTTATTTACAAGATCACCGTAGAGGAAATAGAAGCGCCTCTAAAGAGGACGAAGCTCTGCAAGGCGATTGGGGCAGATGATGTGGCAGCCGATATTTGGAGGTCGAAGCTCTGGTATCCTGCTGAGTGGCTGGTTAAGTTCTTTAACTAGGTAGTAAAGGAGAAGAAAGGACCAGAGTGTCAAAAAAAACAGTACGACGATTCCGACTTGGAAGAAGAAGGGCAGTCCTGCGGACTGATCCAGTTACCGATAGTCAGATTCGCTTGCTTTCGCATAGCATGAAGATCTTAGAGTGAATCCCCGGTAGACGAATTCGTGAAATCGTCAAGCTCTCCGACAACCAGTGCGGCTTCCTGTCTTGTTTTGGGACAAATAATGCTATACACGCCGCCTGACTCCTGGTGGTCCTGGTGAAAAGGCATCACGAGAAACAGAAGCCGGTATAAATAGCCTTTCTCGACTTAGAGAAAGCCTTCGATCGCTACCACGTGAAGTTATATGGCGCGCCTTGCGTCGACACAACGTACCTGATTAACATAAAGAGTGGGTGCAGATGCTCTACAATAACGGCCTTAACTTTGGCCTTTAGGCGGAAAAAGCGAAAAAAAACCGCTTTTTCCGCCGCTTTCTATAGCGGTCTTTAAATTGAGCGCATTGTAAATTGAAACACATATTCGTTATCAGCACCGAGCTATCTTCCCGATGGGCTGCAAGACGCCGAGTGAGCGCTTGAAATTTAGTTTCGTGACCTAAGTTCTGCCTGGTGCGGCTGACCCCTTTCCTCGCGAGAGATAATTACACCCACAGCTCCCAAGTGGCTAATGAAGGAAGAGATTCGGCCCTTTAAAGCCTAGTTTCTGCATTATATACATAGTCACACATAGTTCTCTGGATTCCCTAGTATTTTACGATCACAATGATCTACTTTGGATTATCTAGTTCATCGCGATCACAATTATGTAATTTTTTAAATTATCTGGTTGTTTAATTGTCATTAATTTTAGAAAATGTCTCTACTTTGGAGTGCTCTAACTTTGGAATACCAAGTTCGTGTGCACTTATATTTATTTGTCCCGTTAAACGTAATGGTTGAAATCAAGCCGTGGAGTTAGAACCTTTGGGGTTGAAATCTGTAGTAATTATGCGCTGGCAAAGTTGACCATGTGACACTTCTTTGTGGTTGCCCGCGCGCTTATCCCATGGTGAATGCGACTACAGAAGCATTTCTTTGAATGAAGAACCATGGCGATTTGGAGGCCTATGAAAACTCCTTATATTCTTCAACAGGTAAGATTTCGAGTAAGTTAGAAGGCATTTTAGTCACTCGGTTATGAAGCAAACTCACTCCAAATGTGAGTTGCGTGAAAATGAAAACTTGATCAGAAATGGATAAATTACCCGCGAGTGCATTCAGTGAAATCTGACTCGGACGATGGTTCAGTTTCAATTTTGCGTTCATTTGCACCGGCTTATCACGAGTCAAATGCCTAACAGCCCTGGTTGGGACGCAAATTAGGTGCCAAGTCAGTCCCTTTGCCTGCCCTCGTGACCCCTCGCGCCATCTAAGGACGCCGTAAATCGCCTAACCAGAGTCTTCACACTTCTGGTGTTCCGGTGTATTATTGATATTACCCAACACCGTAGAGGTGGTGTGGTCCAGGGTCGAGTTTTGAAAATATCTTGACATTCTTCTCCCTTTTACTTCTTTTATTGCACAATTTTACCAATGCTTTGAGCAATCTTCTTCGTTTTATTTCCATTTCAATCCAATTTTTTCACAAAACGACTTGCGAAAAATGCAAGGTAACCTATAATAAAAAATGCCGTTACTATCTGAAGTGATATAACATTGTTGATAGTGAAGCTTTTGAAGATGTTTGAGACTCATGTGAAGGCACAGTGTAACGAGAATTCTGTAGTGTGCAAATAGTCAAGATTGCACAATGTCTGCGCCTTAAACCTTGCATTTCAGACTCGATTTATTGTGCATTGGTTGGTGTCCTTCAATCATGTTACTGCTTGCCAACATTAACCTATGGTCCGCTTCTTTTAACGTTCTCCGTCGCACAATAGCTGCAATTCTGCCGATTAACCTCTGCACTCAGCTTGAATGCTGCGTCATCAATCCACAGAATCCATCGTGGAAAATGGGGCTCCTGCTCACATTACAATTATGCATTCAACAAACTCGTATATCATGTGTCTTTCACACGATTTCTAAGTTCTAAACGTTAAAAGAAGTTCGGCACAGTTTAATCTGGTGAAGCGGTAACGAGATTGTAACAATCATTCAGCCCGTGCACAATCAATCGAGTTTGAAATGCAAGATTTTAAAAGACGGCATGGCGCAATTTTGACAATTTGCACGCCATGGATATCCCATTACCCTGTGTCTTCATATGAGTCTTACTACTCAATGTGAACGGTATTCCCTTATTAGATAATAGCTACAGTTCTCTCAGAATATCCTCACAAGCAAATTCCTCACGGCGAACGTGAAGAACGTCAGGAATAACAAGATCATCAGCCTAGCGCGGTGGTAGGAGCTATGCTATTTTCTTCTCTCCCATCTAACAGCTAGAATTTGGGGTCTGAGCCCAAGGGATTACCCACCCCCCCCCTAGTTACGGAAGATAAACAAGAATAAGATATAAAGGACGGCAATACTCAATCCCTTCCGGGATGCTCCACGCATTCTATTTCTATTGGATGTCGTGGAGGCGATCTGGATGCGTATTTGAGCATACGGTGACTTTCAGTGGCCAAGATATGAGCAACTCAGTGTTTTATCCTTCCCGAACATGCATTTGACAATAAATTCACCGACCCCGGAGGGATGAAGGTTTGGTTGGCCTCGGCGGGAAATTCGAGCCAAGAACCTGGTACCGGGTGCAGCACCTACTCCGACTGCGCTACACGCGCCTACGGAAGATAAGTACAGGAAAGAAATGAAATAGCTAAGGGGTACGGTCAGCAACGAGCCACACATTCTACTTCTGCATGTCATTATACCGTTGGAAGCCTTTAGCCCAAATTCTTACTTCCGCTCTGTCGATTACCAGCATAGTGGTCGTTGACTCGGACTTCCAAAAAAAAAACTTTGCCAGTGGTTGTAATTTAGGGTGTGCAGCACGATATAATCCTACTATTACATAATAACCTCAGTAGGTGACGCTTGCTGTAGAGATACCCTGCTTGATAGCGTACGTATTCGCTGGCGCTGTTCAGATTCACGGAATTATAATATTGAGGTAACCTCTTTCTTTATCAACCAGAGGGATTATATCTCTATTTCAGGGATGTGAGGAAATTTTTTAGGAGAGAACGTGTTGTTGAAGGTCAGGGTCAACAACCACTGGGCTAGTAATCGACACAGCAGACATACTAGTAACGCTTGACAAGGATATACGAAAACTTATCGAAAGCTGTTATATTGACAAAAATAAACGGGTCTAACAGGAACGGAAGATAAATAGAGGAATGAAATAAAATTACCCGTCATTTGTTCAAAGCCGCATCCAAAACGTGATAAGAAACTACTTTTTACTTTTGCGGAATCTTTAAGAGGGTAGCAAAATCTTTCACGAATTGATGCTCATACTCAGCAAAAAATAATATATTGAAGCAGGCCTTAATAACATTAATATGTCATTCTATAAGTTGAGGCTACCTAGCTAAGTAAGAAAAACGCATGGAAAACTCTTCCCTTCTATAACAGCGTACAAACTTCACATTTTCTTATCTACACAATTCCAATCATAACTTTGCTGGTGATTTTTTTTATTGCAGCATTTCTGAACAATATGTATGACCAACTAAGTTTGCTCGTGAAACCTTAAGCGAAGACTAATTCAGGTAAAGACTAACATAGATTAAAGAGGACCTATGTATCATCCTATATTTGGAAGAGAAGTGCTATGGCTTGAAGGGCCTCAAATTTTTAGCCTACACTATCGCTCTGCAAAGCGCATCCAACCATAACAGAAAATAGCCAGCCTATATGAACGCACCTACCATTATTCCAGCTCACTAGTTTAATAATTAGTGTTAAAAATCTAGCAATTCGTGGTAGCGTAGCCGGATACGGCGCCGGCTTTGGCGTACACCCTGAATCAGAGTTCCTGATTCGGATTTCTCGCCAAGTCCAACCAAGCCTTCCATCTCTTCGGAGACTATGAGTTGCTGTCAGACTTGTCTGGTAAGGACTAAAACACTCATGGCCACCACAAGTCAAAGCATAAGCCATATAAAAAATAAATTCTCCAGGAAAAAATAAAAATAAAGTAAAAATAAGTACAAATGGAGTAAAAATTTGTCGGAAGTCAGCGGTCAAACACAAATAAAGGCATGGAAGGTACTGTAGGTGAGGCATAATAAAAGAATGTTTGCAAAAGGAAGGCGTGAGTTTTGAAAACGTTGTGAAAGTGAAGCAAGTTCGAACAGGCTTTCTGGGATGCGCCACGAATCCAACCATTGTTAAGCGTAAATACGAAAGGAAAAATACAGAAATTCCCCTATATATTAAATAAAAGGGAGAATTCGTAGTTATCCAAACCTTATTTGGTGCACGCCGTGTATTCTACTCCACCCCGTTTGAGGGATCAATATATCGCCGCGGCACTGGAAGTGTGAAAAAACCAGTTAGGCGATTTTCAGTGTCCGGTGTCCTCAGATGGCACGAGGGGTCACAGAGGCAGGAGAGTGGACTGGCTCCGGAACTGATCTGGGTCCCGAACAGGGCCATTGTTCATTTGACTTGTAATAAACCGATACAAACGAACAAAAATCTGAAATCGAACCAACCTTCAAGTCAGAATTAATTGGGGAATACTCTGGTAGACTATTCTTCCGTTTCAGAACAATTTTTCAAATGACACTCAGTTTGCATTTGAGGCAAGTTTGCTTCTCAACCGCGTGGCCAAAATGTCTTCTAGCCTAGTCGAAACGTCACCTACGGAGGGCTATGAGGTGTTTCATAGTCCTCCAAATATCTATGTTTCTTTTTTCAAAGAGACGATTTTGTGTCCACTTTAACCATACGAAAGTGTACGGCTAACTGCGAAGAAATGTCATGTAGGCAACTTTACCAGCGCACAATTATTACAGATTTCAACCCTAAAGGTTCCAACTTCACGGCCTGATTTCAACCATTACGTTTAACGGGATAAATAAATATAAGAGCACATGAACTTGATATTCCAAAGGTTCCGAAGGTCCTCCAAAGTGAACACATTTTGTGAAACTACTACTAATTAAATTATCGGATCTTTAAAAAATTACATCATTGTGACCGCAGAAAACCTGGAAATCCAGATAGCTATGGGTTACTTTATGTAAGGTAGAAAATAGGCGTTTACAGGAATCAATCAAACATGAATCTCTTCCTTCATTGGCCGCTTAGGAGCTGTGGGTGTAATTATCTCCCGCGAAGGTAGGGGTCAGCTGACGCGGCCAGGAATTAGGTCACTGAAGTATTTTTCAGGCGCTCGCTATGCGCTTTGCAGCTCATCGGGAAGAGGGCTCGGTGCTGACCACAAATATGTGTTTCAATTTACATTGTGCTCAGTTTGAAGAGCGCTACAGAAAAGCGGCGGAAAAGGCTATGTTTTCCGCTTTTTCCTTTTCCTTTTTCCGCCCAAAGAACAAAAGTTAAGGCCGGTATTGTACTCTTGCTCAAAGAGAAGAGTGCAAGCTACAGCTGGAACCCCAGTGGAGTTTCCCATCTCTGTTGCATGCGCTATCTCCGCTCTTCTTTGTTGTCCTCATGGATCCATTACGGTAGACCTTCAGCAGCCTGTGGATGCTGCTTTATGCCGATGACGTGATGCTCGCGTGCGGTGATAAAGGTGATCTCGAGCGGCAGGTGCAAGTTTAGTGCGATCGCCTGGCGATGTTCGGACTCAGATTGAACGTCAAGAAGACCGAGTGCTTAACGACTGACGTAACCGAGTCGAGCTCCACTAAGATTAACGGTACTGAGCTTACACGCACTTCGGTGTTCAAATACCTAGAATCAGCAATAGCTTCTGATGGTTGACAGGAACTCACGCTTGAATGCAGCTTGGCCCAAGTAGCGCCCGCTGACTGGCGTGCTCTGCGATAGGAAGATACCGGAGCAACTGTAGTCAAAGATCTACAGAACAGTCGTGCGACCAGTAGCAATGTACGTCGCTGAGTGTTGGCCTGTTAAAACGCGCATCAGCCTCATGGAGACGAGTATGAGGCGCTGCACAGCTGGAGTCACCCGCCTGGACCGCGTCCGAAACGATGTCATTCGGCAGAAGTTCGGTGTCGCGCCGATAGCGGACGACGACGACGAAGATGCGCGAAGCTCGGCTGCCATAGCACGGCCACGCTCTGGTGGGAAAGAAGACAGCGTCCGCGAGATAGACCTTAACTTCGAGGTAATTGAAAAGCGGCCTAGAAGACGCTCGAAGTAGCGCTGGTCCATTGCATTACACAAGGACATGAAAGAAACTGGCGTCCACCCTGATCAAGCGAAGCTTCGCAAAAGGTGGCGTCACGACACCAGAAGAGCGGACTCAGTGACAAAGCGGGACAAACGCTGATGAAGAGGAACGCATATGAGTAGACATGTCTGTGTGTGAATATTTTCTTCCTTCGAATATTTATTAAAAATCCATTTCGTGGGAGGAGTATCGTTGCGAACGACGACAGACACAGTGCTCTTTCATTTCGGATGAATAACATGCGTTGCAAAAATTCTGGAGCAGTCGTATGTAAAGTTTAGGGATAAGTGATATGAAGCTTTCGTTTGAGGAATTCATTACAAGTTGGCTCAGTGGTGAGCGCGTGGAGCGCAGTCGGAGGAGGCGCCGGCTGTCGCCTACACCTGATACCAGGTTCCTGGTTCGGATTTCCCGCCTAGGCCAACCAAGCCTTCCATCCCTCCAGGGTCAGTGAATTGGTACCAGACCTGTCTGGGAAGGATAGAGCGCTGACTTGTTCATCGGCTGGCCACCGCAAGTCATTGTGTGGCCAAATACGCATTCAACTCGCCTCCACGACATCACGTAGAAGTAGAATGCGTGGCGATCCCAAAGGGGATTGAATAACGCTGTCCTTTACCCTTTATCCTTTAGGCTCAGCGGTATGCTGGATAGAAAAGATGAGCCGGTGTGCCATTTTTTGTATAAGCGAGTTCTCCCTAGGGTAAGGTGAGGCTGGGCTCAGCAGAGTTGGAATACACAATTGGTGATCAAAGCATTAGGAAGAATGGCGATGCTGCAGTGTAACTGACCGAACAGAACGAAGGATGCAGCGATGACTGACGTTCCAACGAAATGGCTGCTAGAGAGTGTCGCTGAGTTTCCGTGCGCTCTCATCGCACCAAGACCGGCAGGCCGCTGGCACCATTGTCATTGAAATTTGCGGTAAAGTTTCATGACAGGCACTGGTCAAGCCCCACCGCAGATAACATATTAACGCTGAGAGTCGTTGTAAAAACAAGAGTTAATGCTGAAAATTAGGTAGGAATCTGGCGCTCTGTGGAATTCGGTTTAGCGTGAAACACTACTGCTCTCTATAGTTGCGCTCTAACGAACATATTTAAGAGGCAGTTCGAATAATTTATTCGAATATTTATTCGAAGAGTCGAATGTTTGATGTTTCTAGATTTTCGAATATTTGTTCAAATTCAAACATCGAGATGGAGTTTGCCTTATTATTATAATAGAAAATCGAATAACATTATTTGAGTATCGAATAAACTTATAATCCTCAAGCACTCATTTAAAAAATAGAGGAGCGAATGAATTCGTTTGTTCGTTCGCTCGGAATTCTTTGGCATCGACTAAATTGGTTCATTCAATCGTTTGATACAAATTGTTCAAAGCCCAACTATACTGCACTCACCTCAGGTACGACCTCTACACATGTTCCAATGTTTACTACCTCGTTCAGGTTATCGTCAAACTTGATTTGTATTTCACTAGCAGACTTTTCTTGAGACACAAATTTCTGAAACATTACAATGTGAGCCTATATTGATAAGTTCAAACATAAAATATTAGGCTGTCGCAAAATTAATCCTCGTCTCGAGGTATGTATAAATAAATGTTCTTTTCACCCAAATCATTCCGTCTCAGGAAAAGCCCTCACACTCTTCGATAGGTTTTTTCCTGCTCTTTCAAAAACTTATGTAGACGCGACTCTCAAGTCATCATAGGCATCCCGTAACGTTGGCAGCGCTTTTGGGACGGACTGTTCTTGTGAACGAACGATTAGATTCTGCTTCGAAGATTTCGCTTCTGGTGGTTATGATCTCGAAGAAAAACCGGGTCGCAGCGCAGATCGTCGCTTGACCATGAGGTTTTGAGAAGAGCCATCGAAGCAAATCTGGAGACGAATACATACACGTACGTTAGTGGATGACCTTGGCCTACATCATATGTAGCACGGTAGCAAGACATTTGAGTCTTACTTACTGATGTGATTTTAACCAAATTTATTAGGGGGGGGAGCAAAAGTTATGAAACAATTTGAAAAAAATTCTTTATCTCTTTATAACTCAATTACAAATCAACGATGTTTAGGATTGTGTTCGCCATTAAGGTCAATGACTTGCTGCCATCGCTCAGCCAACTTCCTGATCCCATCCTTCCAGAACTGCTCGGGCCTGGTGTTGATCAACTGCTCGATATGGTTGTCAAGGACTGCTTGGGTTCTTGTGTCCCTTCCGACCAGGAAGTCCCGTAGGCCCAAGGAGTGGTGGTAGTCGCATGGGTAGGTGTCCGGCGTATACGTTGGGTGAGGCATGTGAACGTAGCCCAGCTGGGCAAGCTTATTCGTGGTCATTTTTTTCCGAAGGGGTGCGGCGTTGTCGAAGAGGAGGACCTTCTTGACGCGCTGCGACTGAATAAGTTCGAGTCGCAGGTCCATCTCTTCTATTTCGTTTACCATGGCCTTGGAGTCTATCGTCGTGCTTTTGGTGAACAGCTTCCAGTATACCGGTAAATGGACGCAGACCCTAAAGCTCTGAAGGTGTTTCTCGCCGTGAACATTTCGCCGAACGAAGGTCGGTAACGGGTCAACAGGCCTCACCCAGACGCTACTTGGCAGGTTTAAGGCAGAAGACGTGCTTCTCATCCTGCGTTAAGATTGAGTCCAGGCTGCTCGGAGTTGGGAAACGGGAGAGATTCGCGTAACACAAGTCGACTCGTCAGGCTAGGGTTTCGGCATGAGACAGACTGCGGTTTTGGCATGCTTCTGGAAAGGGCGGAAGTGGTAACTTCTCAGGTGGCCTTCGGTAGATAGCATACAAACATACAAATACGAGAAGCACGAAACCAGGCTGCAGTCACGAGATATATGGACATGGCATGGAGAGCCTCATTACTTTTGGCCACTCCCCCCCCCCTCTAATAGGGGAGGTTGCAAAAATTGTGGCCGGCAATGGTGAATAAAGTAAGGCCGCTCCTGTTGCAGGACAATGCAATGCCACACACCTCACCTATCACTCGGCGAAAATTGGCTCACTTAGGCATCGAAGTTCTCCCTTTTCCACCGTATTCTTCCAACCTTTCCACCACTGACTACCATGTTTTCTGAGCTCTTGATTCTCATTAGCGGTAGAAACAATCCACTAATTTACCCGATGTTGAATGTGCCCTGCTTGATTTCGTTAAATCCTGTAATCTCAGTTTTTGTTGTAAAGCAATGGATTTGTTACCTGTTCGTTGCAAGATATGGTTTCTTTTTTATATCGACTATTAAAGTTGTGTTTAAACTGAGTTATAGCAGTTTGAATTAAGTGATCCGTTTCGACGATTAGCATTGCGACAGCCCTATATTAAGCCGCATCCTTACGACTGGGCCTTTCAGCTCCTTTGTCAACACTAGGGGACCACGGTGGATAAATTTGCTATCAGGAAGGCATTCCTGGTTCTGCATTCTCATCGTAGCCCTTCGTCGTGCCCATACCACATCACCCAGCTGGGTCTTTGACACTTTAGGCGATACTAGTGAAGGTGGTGTATCCGCTTCAGTGTTCCCTGCAAACTTTGAAATTTAGAGATTGTCGCAACACTTCCTGTGATAAACTTTTGCAAACATTTTATTATTGTCAATAAAGAGAGGTTGTTAGCCCTTTATAGCAGTTTGATCCAATGCCGCTCCAGAACGTTTTGCAATGCAAAAAAAAAAACAGGGTGCGCATAATTATAGGCCTCAAATAATCGAAGTGCCATAGTAACACAAACGATTCAAAACGGATAAAAACACTTCACTTCTCAATCTTTAATAACGTCCTTAGCTATCAAAAATTGCAATCTTCATTCAAAGTGCCTTCCTCTTGCGCGTATGCAGCCTCTCGGACGAGTCACGAAGGCATCACAGATGGCACGCAGATAGTCCTCATCGAGATCATTTCACGCTTTCGTAAGTGCAGCTTTAAGCGAATCCAAGTTTTTTTGTCTTGTAGCTGAGATCTTGTCCCTCTGAAACTGACCAGATAGAAAAGTCAAATGGATTCAGTTTTGGTGATTTTGTTGGCCATTATTCGTGGATGACGAAATCTGGAAGCCCGCGTTTACACCACTGCCGGAAGACACTCGACTTGTGTGCAGGATCCGACTCTTGCTGAAATCATGACTTGTCTCCGAAGTGAGAAATAGACCACGGCTTCAAAACTTTTTCCACGAACGATTTCAAGTATATTTTCATTTTGATCTTCATTCCTTTATCGAAGAAAACCAGTGGCGTCTTCCCATCTGAGGTTGTCACACCCCAAACCATATCAGAGCTCGGATGTGCGGTTTTTCCGATGACTTTTCCTCTATGATAAAATGACCTGCTTCTTACCTGCTGCGAGAACGCGATCATTTTGTGAATTCCCAATAGGTTCTGTTGTGAGAATTTCTCGTCACTGAGAGCGATGCTCCGGTGCGTGTCACCTGCGACGCCTTCGCGACTCATCAGAGAAGCTGCACACGCGCAAAATGTGGGCACCTTGAGTGAGGATTGTAATTTGTGATTGTTAAGGGCCTTAATAAAGATTGCGAAGTGATTTCCATGTTTTGAATAGTTTGTGTTACTATGACACTTCGATTATTTGAGACGAATAATTAGTGCGTACCTTGAGTCGTTTGCGGAGTATAGCTCCCTTCTGCAGCTGGTCTATGCTTCGTCTAAAACCATAGGTCAAACCAGAAACTGAAACTGCAACTGACTGCGATCCTTCTAGTGACACAGTTGATACACAAAGGGTTTTGAGCAATTAACCTGGTGACCTATATCACCCATGTATTATAGTAGCACTAGGGGTGTGCGTTAATCGAACCATTTACCGGATCTGCTTTAATTTTTCATTGAAAATTCTTAACGAAATTTACCGGCGAAAATTCCGCTAAATTGCATTAACACATTTTACGCAATGTTTCTGAAATTTTATCTACTCCTCATGTAGATGCATTTTGGACAATTTTTTCGGATGAGCTTGCGCAGTATCGTTACCACATCGAGGATACACTCTAGTTACACAGATCAGTGTAAACAGGCAGTCGATCTCGTGCTAATATCTGGAGAATAGTTCACATTTTTTGCTCCTTGTTCAACTTGCGTGAGCTCCCACTTTTCTGATGGGGGTGGCAGCGGATAAGCTCCCATATCGTCTCAAAACCTCCATGCCTGCACTAGGCATGGAGGCTTTGAGCTGAAGGACGACTTTCTCTAGATATTACGGATTACGGATTCTAGATATTGTTCTGTTGTTTAGTGGATTCGAGTAAAGTGTTGTTAATGTTTAATGTCAAAGCTACACATTTGTCAATCCAACGATACGAATATTAGAGTAAATGTCTTTTCGAACACACTGTAATTTTAATATCGATGCATAGCTTCACTAATTAACAATTGCTTACACTTAATTTCACTGTAGATTTCGAATCTGCTGATTAGGGTCCAGTTTGAGTAGCTCTTCACGATACGATGTTTTTCATTGTTAGTTTTAACAAATTTCCATCAATTTGCTGTGAAGGAACTGGGTGCATCGGGTGCTCATTAACCAGCAAAGGATATCACCCTTCCATGGAACTTTGAGTGAAGGCCAAGAAAGTATGATGAAACCTGGAAGGCAGATTAGCCACGAGTTAGCTCTGTTAGTTAAAATTAAAATTAAAAGGGTATTAAATCAGAATGAATGCCAAATTAGGGGTCAATATTGTACATAGGCAGCATTCTCAAATTTTGGGCTAAACCAGTGGTCATGCTGTCACTACCGTTGTCATCCTTGCTTACCGTAACCTACCGTAATCGGCCAGATATTCCGACAGAATGTCGGAGCCGTGATCAGTGGTGGGAATAATATCCCTCAAATGCAAAATGTGAGTGAAATCGGTTGTTGGGAACTACGTCCTTCGCTCTCCTTACTCATTCCAAAAATTTAATTATTCGATTATCCAGTAAGCTTAATACTTTAAGAAGATCTCAGCTAACTCTCTCGCATTCAGAAAAGATAGAAAGTGGGATTTGATAGGGAGTACACGCCTAGATACCAACAATTTCTAGAGGAAGATTCAACGATAGTCTGAGCAACCTTGTCGCTTTTCAGAACAAGCTGAGTATTCACCAAAATCAAAATGAATGAATGAGTTTCAGACAAAGTCAAGGGTAAAAACACATATATGCACTTTGCTAATAGGAGTAACCAGAACCAGAAAAGTAACCAGAATACACTAACAATCAAATGAAAGCCACAACGAGGTAGTCGAGTGCATGGTTTTCTCTTTTTTCCATGTGCCGAACAATTGCTGATTTTTTCGCTCTATATTAAGCCCTAAACCATTCTTTTCAAAAACACAAAAATTTCAAACGGTGAACTCACTCATTGAGGCAGGTGAATTTAAAAAATTCAAGAACGTTATACCAAATCTCTCTTATGGTTAGACAAGAAATTATTCTAAACATCTTAGAGAAACTCTAGATTTTCTTTATCTGGAAGACGCTCGTTTCAATTTATAAGATGTTAGGTTTGGCTTCATCTGTGTTAAGCTTGCGTAGAAAAGTGTCCGATTTGATTTGAAAAGTGTCTAATTTGACGAGAATATATGCGAATCGGAGTTCTTTTTTCAATCAAATTCTCAAATAAGGATACATTTCAGGCTGAAGCTGAAGTACTAGTTTAGCACGCGCTGCAGTTTTAATGTATATTGACTTACTCTTTTTACGGTTAGCCTTCCTCGCCAAGAGAACGTACGCTGCATACGTAAGTAGCAGCAAAAATGGAAATACGAGAATTGCCCAAAGCCATTGCTTTCTGTAAACTTGTTAATTCTAAATATAAATATCTTGCTAGAACAAACTTAGTCCCACGTTTTTGTTGCAGTCTGCTTTTTTTGATCCTTGTCATAGGCTCTTTGGGCACTTTGTCGAAGCTTTACCAAGTCTTTTTCTGACATGACCTAAACAATGCATGCCTCATTTTGGGATAAGGTTCTGCTTTTTCGAAGGCTACATATGTCATTTCTCCAACATAGACATCTTTTACAGAACTATTGTGGTAATAAGATGTACTAAAAACTTGAGTGTAGGTATTGTCTAGGCTAGGGTCTGAGAACTCACTTCAAACGGCAGATAATGATGTTCGTCCACTGTCACCGACGTAACATTGGTATCATGAATGGTCCAAATCTCTGTGTACTCTTGCAGAGGGGTTACCGTATAGATTTGCGTTTCCACTTCGAATGTGTTCTGAAATTGCGAGAAGGACGTGCGTCAAGTTTTTGACCTCACTATGGTTCGCCGTAGGAATCGACTCAGTCTGTTACTTCTAGAGGTAGCTAGTACTTTCAACTAACCGTGTCCGCGCGCTCGCTTGCTGTTGTAGTAGAGCCCATCTCTGCACTATATGTTGTCCTCTCAGCTACATCAGTAGACAGGGAAGTGGTAATAGAAGATGGGACGCTAGTACTTTCAGCCCCGCCTTCCGTGGAAGTGAGGCCTTTTACATTTTTGCTCGCTGCTGTGTGAAGTGCTGTTAATGCTTCTATTGAAGTTGTTTCTATTGTTGTGCTTCTGATGGTCTTCAAGCTTTGATGAGCTTCCTGACTTGATTTTGCCACAGTGTATGAAAGGGTCGGTGTTTCCTTGCTGAAATGGAACAGAATGTTAAAGTGAGGTCTAGACTTCGATAAAACTTTTGCTGTAAAGGGGAAATTTTGTTTTCGCTGTGACAATGGGCCAAAGTTTCAATACCGATCTGTCATTCCTCACTGGGCGGGGGAGTTTATTACTGAGTTTGAAAGTTGGCTGATTAGCAAAATTGTTCCGTATGATCTACTCAATTGTTTAACATGTTTATTTGTCCTTGATGTCTTTTAATAAATCTTGTTCATGCGATTGCTATAGTTTTTGTCTTCTAGCAATGCCACGCACAATTGTAATAAATATAGACATAGACTTACGCATAAGGTGGGGGGGGGGGGGTCCCGTTAACACTTCTTGCCGGATCTCATTTAATAGGAGGACTAGGGCGGGTGCAATACTTCCCCTTTGTGTCGAAATGCGAGCGAAAATGTCTGCTCTCCACAGTATCACAAAGCAGCTACTACACTCTCGATCACAACCCCAAAAGTTGAGTGTAGCTGCGCCAGGGAGCAAAGGGGGAAACGCGTTTCCTCCAAGGCCTGTATTCATCAGCGAAGGAGTCGGTAAATCGCTACCATAGATTTACATAACCGGCTCCTTGCCAGAAATTTGCAACGGTCCTTGTAATTCACAAAGGACGCGGTGAAGGATGCCGCGACCCCAAACTCGTTGCCACTCGGTCAGGCACTAGCAGCGTTACTGGTACTTCACCGGAAACCTCCACGCCGTACGTTGACGAATGTTACGTGGCGGTTTCGCAGTAAGTTTTACCATTGCCGGCCGGTAAGTCGTTGATGAACTCTGGCCCAGATGGACGTCTCGCATGCGTACCCTTACCAGTGACGACCACCCGCAGCTGGTGTGGCGCTGACAATTCTGTCGGCGCAAAAGTGACTCATATCACTTCTGGCGCAGGTGTAAGAATGATGTCTAAATCTAGCAGAAGCACCACAGCGAGGTCATCGTTATATACCGGGAGTGCACATAAACAAAGTTCTGGGCGTTGCTTTTTTAACGAATTTTTAACGAAAAAATTTCGTTAAATTTCATTAAAAATGCAATTATCCGCGAACTATTATTCAAAAAAATCTGGAGAAGCGTTTTATGTTCTAATTACAATAACCAAAATCAAATTAATTATAAAAATTAACTAATTTTAATAAATTTTAATTTAACTAATCTTTTATTAACCAACCAAAATTCAACGAAAGCAGCACAGTATACTAAAGTGCAACAAAAGATTCACTACCAACAAAGAGTGGACAGCAAAATAAGGCGGCTGTCAGCAGCAATTACAACTTCAAAGCTTGGAAGAACAACAGGTACGGAATCGCCATTTCGGATAACGGTACATTGCGGACTGGTCGCACCGGCGAGGCATCTTAAGATTTAAGTTAGATTAGGTGTACCCCGAAAATTCACATCTATTCCTAGTTCTGTATGAAACCGTTTTTGAGTCACTGTTCAATGAGCGTATACAATCTCGATGCCAGCACCGGATGGCAAAGTTCCGAAGGACCTGATAAAAATACCATTAAAAGTCCATCAGTGGAATAGCAACGTCCAGGAAATATAGCTCAGATCAAGTCTCCGGGTCAAATTTAAATGGATTGGCACTGAGCACGAAATTCTGTTGCCATTTACTACCGTGCTAGAACAGGTTGTTTCTTAAGTTTTTCAGAAGCAGTATTCATCGGGAGAGGAAGGGCGAAGCCTTCAATATTAGGAAAAACTGAGAAGAAGAGTGATACAGCTATTTAGAAAAAGGCCCATTACAAATTACGTTAATTTTTTTGAAAACTTCCGATAAGTCGATAAGCTAGATTTTAACGGAGGGTCTGTTAATTCGTTAAATTCGCTAAATCGTTAACCGTTACCTGTTCCCTATGGCGATCCCTTGATTGTTTTCACCGCGCAACTTCGAGAGTTTGTTCACGACTATCCTCTGCCACTCGCAAGAACGAAGCGTCAAGGTGCGGTTTAGTGCTGTCTTTTCCGGGTGAGTGGGTTCCCCTTTTCCTGTGCCCCTCCACTTTGAAAATGTGTAAAACACGCGATGATGTAGCCACTGACGTGTTGGCAAATTCAGGTTAGAGTATTGAGCAAAAACAATATATGTTCTACCAAACTGGGACTGCAGACTGGCAGGGGAATCTGTCCTTCAGTGAGCCTTCTTAGGCCTCGTTTATACTTGTGCCACTGTGCAGCGTAATACCGTGGTATACATAGCTCTTTGCTACGCCGGGCGGCGCTGCGTCGCATTTTTGCTCTGCCGCCTCAAAACACCATACCTGACACGGAATTTTGGATACTGTATTCGGCGAAACGGCCCCAGAGGGGAAGAGCCTGGTGCAGTTGCATGAGCGGCCGCTACCTTAATGCAGAGTCTGACATCTCTTCATCGCATGAGAACTCGTTACGTGTTTACGTTTCATAACGTAACATTCACTCTGAGCGGATTGAATCGCATATGAATCTGCCGTTGGCTTAATTCTCGAGGGAGGTGGCATCCTGTTTGACCTTCATTACTGATAATTTCATCCCCAGGTGTCGTCCTTCTACAGTCGTTAGTTACATGTATTATAACTGTAATTAACGTCGTTTCAAATGTTTTCATCCAAATTTTATGAACTGGAGGAGAGCAGATCTCCAGCTATGGACTTGAACTTCAGCGTTCTGTGACTTAGCGTCCTCAAGAACCATCTCCACCGTTATATTCGGCGCAGAGTCCGTGGGCGTCAAAGCTGGAAGTCCCGCATCGCTGACGAGAACCCTAACAATAAGTGATTTTCACACTTCCGCCGAGGAGCGGCACGTCGAAGTTGAGGCGTGGCGCTGATCAGCGGCTGACGGTTTTCGGAGAGCGGCGCTGTTGACGGCCGGTCCATTCTGAGGCGCGATTCGCCGAATACCACCATAGCCAATGCACGAAATTCCGTCAAATGAGGTACATCCTGTCAGAGGAGTATAACTGCGATGGAAGAATAGATACCTATGCTAACCATAGCGCCGCGCCGCGTGGCAGCGGAGGCATAAACTAGTCGTTAAGATGCACAATTTTTCGGAAACCAGGGGCCGTATGCTATTCTCGCCCGACTCGGGGACGGGGACAGCGCGAAAAATCGATGGCGCATGATGTGCATACCGGGCATGTGGGCGGAGACCTCCTCACACCCGCCCGGGGACGGTTGGGGAGAGAAAAGCGTACGGCCCCAGGGGGACGACTGGCGGGAAAACTCGTGGAGCGCGCTGCTCACGTGCACTCGAGTCTTGCGGGCGGCAAGTGGCAGAGGCACTGTGCTCATTCTAGTCGGTACCTAGAGCTGCGAGCGACGATGCTCGCTCCGTCGTCTAAAACCATGCGTATGGCCATTTCATTCTTCAACTAAAGGGTCATAAACCTGCCTTTGAACCACAGGCTTGTCGATTTCTAGAGAATAAGATTAGAGAAAAGCTTCTTTAACAAACGGCCTAACATATACATAAACGATAAAGGACGGCTCGACTTAAACCAGTCGCCGTTTTAGAATGCGACACGCATTCTACCTCTGCGGGATGCAGCAAACGCAGATCCAATACGTATTTGGCCCAGTGACGTGCGGTGGTCAACAGAGTGTACTTTCCTTCCCAAATGAGTGTGGCAGCAGCGCACCGGTTCCAAAAGGGAAGCAGTGCTTGCAATGCAACAATATTTGCGCTTTTGATTCATTGAAAATGGCCTGGCCGCCCTTCGAGGCTCTACCTAAATTTTAAACCTCTTCGCTAACAATCTGCTTTCGCAGGTCACCTAAGTTCTGAATTTGATAGAAATTGATCCGACTTTGAATTCATACACTGCATAAAATATTTGCATTAAAAGATTAAGATAGAGAATCATCAGGGCATTGGAGAACGGGATGAGCCATGCACTCCACTACTAGATGATATCGCAGAGACTTTGAGCTATGCAGGCGGCCTAAAAGAACAGACGGTGGGCAAATTGTATGTTTTCCTGGGTAGTACGCTGCTCAGCAGGAAGAGGCTGATCTATTCCAAAACCTAGTCTCGAACCGAACCTAGAATTTACTCCTTAAAACTTCGCGCATCCTGACCTGCCCCACAAGCCCATTTTGTGAACGACATTCGAGAAAAAACGCGACTTTCTAAATCGAAAAAGAGATCACATTTACTCCTTTTTCATTTTAGAAAACATCTTAGGGCTTGTCCTAACCTGCTTCTTCAAAAAAAAATCAGGAAAATTCTTGTGCTGTTTTGATCCAAAAATCACCGAAAATCTTACTGTAACATTCCAGGAAATATTTCCCAGAACAGCAACAGATTAAGGCCAGAGAACTTGCGCCTTTTCCACTTGATAGCTTCAATCAATCGCAAAGTTAATCATCCATGAGGAAACACACGGTGAACACTCATCCGACCTAGAGCTGAGCTTCTGAAGAAAAACAAGGTCATTCGGCAATGATAGGACAAGGATTGAGAACGGTCAGAGATTTCACCAGCGGAGGTGAATCGCTGTGTCGTTTTTGACTCAATGCCCATTGCTCAGGCACCGCAAGTCATTGTATGGACCAAATCCGCATTTCAGCTGCAGCCACTGTATTCCGTAAAAGTAGACTGCGTGGCGCATCTCTCAGGGATTAATTGAAGCCTACCTTCATCGTTTAAGTATGTGTGGGCCAGCTTGTTAAAAAGCTGTTCTCTATTTTCATTTTCTGGAAGTCGATACACGGATTCAAGGGGGTTATCTATGATGCTGATCACAGTGACGATGTCCGTTTGGTAAATTACGACCGGTTACCACCCATATCGATAACTAGTGTTGTCACCACCTTTGTCCAAACTCCCTTAATGGGGTTATTTGAGGTGCAGGTCACGAATCTGACATCTCCTTCTCGAATTTCGCTCGATTATGATTAGTTACGAGTGGCTTGGCTACGTGGGAATATGTCAGAGGCAACCTATTATGGCATCGACCAGCTATCCATTGAACTTCAGAGTTACCTTTGAGGCTTCATTCAATAGAGGTAACAAACAGGCATGATTACTAACATCAACTACTTCGATGTTATCAAACGTCACTACGGAGATCTACTTCACAAATAAAGTCCAGATAGAAAACATTTTTAATTGACAATCAACAGCTCTGAGCTGTTTGGAAAAAAACTAAACAATAGAATTGGTTGCATTTACTGCATTTTGTCTTAATCCTCTCAGTTAGATTCCTTGCGTTTGGTTGCGATGCCTGATGGCAATTCTAGAATTTTTCAGTCTAAGTTCCGCATATAAAACCATTATTTTCCAATTAGACCATCAGAATGGAGAAAGGAGGGAAGCTGATTGAGGACAAGAAAAGATTTAGGGAATACTGCAAAAGCAAACCCAAAATTTTGAGAGGAATATCAGATCCATGGTATGCATTTTGAAAATTCAATTTATAGTAAACTAAGGTGACATACACGCGGGCAATACGCGCGAACCCACGGGCCCGACGCACAAAAATCGCGCGGTCGTCAACGTGTTGAGCGACGCTTTCTCTCTCTGCGGTCACATGCTCCCTATGTCTGCAGTAGCGCTGATAGCATGCGAGTGACACGCTCATAATATAGGGACTGTCAGTGTTAGACCTTTGGTCCGTATTGTGAGAAGAGCAAAAGCAACCCTGCTGGTGTAGCTGACTATGGAGAGTGCGTGTCTGTGTGTTAGGGGTGGCGGTGCGCTTATGGCACACTTCGCTTCTCAATTGGCGCGCGGCGTCAGAGCTTCACGAATGAGCTCAGTCATTCCTTGAAGCTGATGCTTCGAGCATCGCTCCGCCCCGCTTTTGACGCACAAAAACCAATGCCAAGTGTGCCCAACTCTGCCAGGCACTGCGGCACCGCTTTGCTGAGGAGCGTATTCCACTTCGCGCTGTTCCGGCTACGGAGTACGACTACGACCTGACTTTTTCCAATTTGATGCTTCTATGATGCTCCTTCTTATTTGGTTGTTGTTTTGCGTCTTTCTATGTATCGGGGTCTTAGACCATTTGCCTTTGTAGGTCCCGTGCTTTTAATTAGGGCTTGATGTTTCATTTTTTAAATTTTTTTTGCTTATTTCTTGGGCGCAAATGGGCTCGGAGAGGTCAACTTGTAGAAGAGCCCAATACAACGTATGTTGTAAGAGATTAATTTTTTAACCTGTATCGGTGTTTTCGTCCTTCGATGAACAGAGCTAAGTCATTTCGCCGCAAATAGGGTCGGAGGTGGGGGTTACCTTGCATCTACAACGTTTTGTGTTGTAATAAATTAATTTTTTGTGTTTTTTGGAAGAAGGCATGTGTATGTTGCATCAGAAATGGTCTACCTCAGTTTACTGTAGGGGATGAACACACCGGTGCTGGAAAAATTCGTTTCGTACATTACGAATCGTTGTATAGGCTGTCCTGCAAGGTTCTCCCCCCGAACGCCATTTCTTGGAAAAGTCTCTTCACACTTCGAAAAGTTTTTTTACCGTTCTCCTTGTAAACACACTAGTCAGTATTGATCGCTGATTGCATAATCCTATCACATTTGTCTACCTTTTGCACGCGGACACAGGTCAGGACTCTTCTTGTAATTCGTTATCCAGCCAATCTTCCGGACTCAATGCCAGATCTACCTCATGGTCATTTTCAGCACGACATTCTTCATGAATTCATTAAAGAAACCACAGCACGTCAGGCAGCGGACCAAATTAATCATATATATGGCTTGGGATCCACTACTCATCGCGCCTGTTATGAGTGGTTCGGAAAGTCTTTAAAGGGGGATTATTCACTGAAGGCAAAGCATGGCCAGGAAGGGCAACTACACCATCTTCTTCGTACCGATAGTTGGCAGACGACACGTCACCTGGCAGAGAAGCTCGACGTGTCTCATAGGATAGTAGGAATCCATCTGAAGATCTTGGCCTATGGAAATTTGGAGTTTGGATTCCACATGCCCCGTCAGACACTCAGGAAGACCAACAACGGCTCTTCATCACTGCTTCTCTTCTCTCCAGATACGAAAGAAAATCGTTTCTGCAGTGGATTGTGACAGGCGATGACTCCTGGGTTCTGTATGCCAGCTTCCAAAGAAAAAGGCAATGGGTACAAAAGGGAGAGACCCCTAAGCTTGATCTCAAGCCAACGTTCACGAAAGGAAGATTCTCTTGAGTGTTTGATGGATATCAGAGGAGTGATTTACTATGAATCTCTCAGAAGTGGAGAGACACTTACTGCTGTCACATACTGCGGCCAACTCCACAAAGTCATCGCAACTCTCTAAGAAAACAGGCCGGAGAAGTCAAAGGTGATGATCCTGCATGACGATGCAAAACCACATGCTGCAAGACTCACAAGAGAAACAATAAAGGACCTGCGCTGGGAGGTAATGCCACATCCAGCATATAGCCCTAACCTCGTTCGTGCCGACTACCACCTCTTCGGTGCTCTCAAGCAAGAAGTTGGAGAGATATATTTTGGAACGGATGAAGACCTCAAAAATTGGATTGGTTCGACTCCAGAACTGCAGTCTTTCGAGCGAGAGGAATTGGAAAATTACCCAGTCTTTGGAGAAGTGTAGTGGAACAAAATGGTGTTAATCTCAATTGATTTGACTTTGTAGTTTTGAAGTAATAAACCTTTGAGGAAAACGAAAAGACTTTTTTCCCAACCTAATAAAATAAATGGACACACATGTGGCTTCTTACTAAGGTGAGTATCCATTGAATAAAAGCTGACACCGTCGAGCTTATTTGCGGCAAAAAGTTAATTTTGTAACGAAATCAAAATAAATAACACAGAAAACATGAGATAAAACATTTGTGAACTAGGTCAGAACGTTTGTAGATGATGACGTGAAACGCGTTATCTTGCCTGTATCCAAAACGTTGTCTGGTGGCGTCTTGGCCTATTTTTATTTTACTGATTTTGTCTGTTTTAACTACTCGAACATAATCCGTTCTCGGTGCGAGGTGGTCATGTTTTACTAGAATTGCGCCGAGAATGGCATTTTTAGGTCCCACTCTCCCACTCTCCCGACGAGGAATTCGGAAACTTAGTCTCTCTGGGCAACTAGGTTGGCGGAGTTCATTTATTTCTACATGGTGTTGCTCAGGCATTGTGTTTCTTTATGTTGAGAAGCTCAAGAGCGGCCACTACCAACTAGGATTGCACTCCCGTCTTCTCCTCCTCCCCAACTATGATTATGGAAAACAGCGGCAAAATTGGCGAAGGGGAGGCAGCTCATCAGTACTCAAAAAGTAGGTGCCGTGACATTTTCCACGTGCGGGACGAATTTTTACACGTTTAGTTGGCCCGTGACGTACCGCTTGACCTACGTCCTTCCCGCTGCGACCTGTTTTGCACGTGCGTACGGGTTAGGTTGTGTACAATGTAGAAAATTCCACGTTATTATATCCAACTGCTACGCTCGGGGCAGTCGAACCCCATGGGCTGCCCCCCCCCTAACGCTCATTCCGCCAAATCAGCTTGTTGACAAGGAAAAAAAGAAATCTGCATCATAAAAAACGACTGCAAGAAGTTGTGCAGCTCTTTGCTAGGTTTCCTCCAAGAAGTACGCAGCATGGCGTACAGTAATACCCTTGCCGCCTTGGCAGCGCTACTCGGACATTCGAGTTCGACGAGCCGAACAGTCCCCACCCAACCACGTCTCCTTCAACAGAACAGCAACTGCATTTGCAAACAGAAGCTGCGGTTGCTATTCTGTTGCAACAGCAACAGTGCTCCTGTTGGATGCTGTTGGATGCTCGCAACACTCTGTTGCTATTCGGGCGCAGTGACTAGCGTGCTCCAATCGTACACGCTCGCACCGCAAGGAAGAAGTTAGAGCCTAGCAACACAATGTTGCAATCCAGGCGCAGTCATTCCCTATTTCTCTTTTTTCCATGCTTTAACCACTGGACTGTGTCGTTGATTTGTGTCTGCATTGTGCAGCCCCGAGAATCATTCTAACCTTCGCTTCGCTAGAGGCATTTGCCTCTGCCATCTTTTTCCAGGCCTATGTTGTTCAACTGCTTTTTCAGGGAATTCATTCATTAGAATGGTAATCGAATGCAGACAGAGGACTATGTTCCAGTGGTTTCCACGAAGGTTGCTTCATAAAGTAATCTGACAGGTGGGTTGTTTGGTTTTGTTTCACGTAGGCCCCTGTTATACTCCCGCGGGAGGTTCCGCGGGACGCACGCGGACGGACGGTGCACCGCGGACGGCCGTCGTCATCCCGGGGCGGCTAGCGTCGCATCGAAGCGCATTTCCCGCGCCGAACTCCGCGGGAAGTATAACACCCCTCTCGTCGTCTGTCGGCGGCGATCCGCGGACGGCGGGCGTGGCGGGCCGCGACGAGTGGCCCGGCGCGGGATCCCAACGCGATTTCCGCCCATCCGCGGAAGCTCCCGCGGGAGTATAACAGGGGCCTTAGATGCATTCCGTCGGCGCTATACCCCTAATTCTGCTCCTTTTTTCTTTACCAGAGAGTCCTGTTGAACGCATTTTTTGCAAAGATCTCGCCTCCAGACTAGGAAAGCGCTTTTCTTTTTACCGAGGATTGAACCTCTAGATTTTCAACATATAGAGGACTCCAGGAAAGGAAGCCTCGTGACTTTGGCCGTCAGCCGAGGAGCTGAATTTCATCACTTCAGAGATGAATTTCCGCTCCTCTGACTTTGGCCGTCAGCCAAGGACTCCTCATGATCATGGCCATCAGCAGGCAAGTCATAATGGCTCTGGTCCTCGCTGAGCTGGTTGTGTGGACGGGTAATTAACTTAGGCATGCCTTTTCTGCAGTCTTTTAAATGTCTATATTTATGTCGGTACGTGGTAGTAGCAGAGGAGCTTTCGCTTTTCATTTGTATTTTCATCAGCGTTAAAAACGTGAAACTTAAGAAAAGTTTAAAAAATTTAAACTTAAAAATGAGTAAAAAATGAGAAAAACTTAAATTTCTAAAATGGAGCGGCCAGCCACATCTTACATTCTTACTTCTTTTTTGCTGCCGTTTTTAAACATTTGCATCTTGTTAGGTTTTGTTATTATACTTCTTCTTTGTTTTGCATTTATTATCAAGTTCGTCATATTGTCTGTTGTTATGTAATTGTATCGCTAGTAGTTTTGTTATTGTCTCAGTGATTTTTCTATATCCTTATTGTTCCGTTTTGACCTTTAAGAATAGAGCTCTACTCTATTCTTAAAGGTTAAAACTCTATGTGTGCTTACTCGATTCTCACTTTCATTATGATCTATTCTCCCTATTCTCATGTATTCCTTGTGTATGGAGGAGGATTCCCATTCATCACATTTTATGCTTTGTATGATCGCTACTTATTAGCATTCTCGGATATCGCAAATGCTATACCACCAGATGAGGGCAATTTTAGAAACCCCGGATCTTCGGGTGATTCAGATAACGCCATTTTCGGCCGAGCCGGATTTCGGATATTCGATTCGGATACAACCGGATAAGTGATATAATAGGGGCACGCAACCTCTTAAAAACGGAACACATCAGTAACTCTGCGTTTATTTCCTTGACTAATTGAAGTCACGAGCGCGTAAAGCAGCTTGGAGCGCCTCACCTTGAATTAAGTGTTTACATGCCCTGTTAGCAAGGCACATGAATGCCCAGTTACATTATATCTGGTCTAGCTTAGTTCACCAATGAAGTGGGACACGCCAGCGCTACGTAAAAGATGTCGTATTTGGCTGCCTTACGAGGGGAGCCCTCCGCAGAGCTATTTTGCGCTTCCAGAACAAACAGAAAACAGCTTTAGGACCCCAAAGAGCCATTACCAACTCAATGATGAGTTGGGGATGCACAGCGAAGTCTTGTAAAGGACAATAATGAAACGATTCCGAAACGCCCCGCATGAAATTTCTTGTGCTCTGAAAAGGGAAGGGTCTGAAGCGTATGTCTGAACGGAGAGAGCGAGTCATCCCACCATATATAGGAATAATCGCCACTCTTCAATTAGTTTAAAAATGTGTTTCTTTTTTCGATAAGCCCGAGGAGTAGAGGATCCCTTAAGTTACAGTGGAATCGGCGCCTCACGAGTTCGGGAGTCTTGTACGTCCGCAATGCCGCCGCCGGCAAGCGGCTCGTAGCGCAGTAGATAGCGACGTTGCTCCATGAGAGGGAGGTAGAGGGTTCGACTTTTCTGCGCTGCTGCATCTTAGCATTTCAACTTATTGTTTGATTTGAGCGATTCTGACATCTGCACCATTTTAGATGTTTGCTGTGCAGTGTTTCCAGATGTATGCCGTGAGAGCAACTTTGTTGCCACTTGTTTATTACTGACCGGTTTTTTAACCAAAACTCAATTGGAAAGATGTTCAACATAACGATGTATGAACGCTTAACATCAGTGATACACAGACACAAACTGCATGGAACATAAGCACTGATCACAATACGAGCAGCGCATAAAGGCTACTGGCTCCTCACAGTTTGCTTCCATATATGGACAAATGAGATCGGCTCCATAGGCGAAATCCAACTGAAGACGTTTGCTTTCCTCTGAGACAAGAGTTTCAGCCGAAAACGTTATCATATGCCCACTGCATGTCAGCCTTTCCACGTCTATCAGTTCATTTTGCGGTTCCCAACCTTCTGGTTTTTCACCACTTCCAGCCGTTCGTCTTCATTAACTTCAAGTTGACGTGCTTCGAAGTCCTTGGGTATGCTAGCCATCCGTTCGGTCAGGTTGGTGTTATTCCCATGAAGGCTGCTTATCTAAAGGTGGACTACACTTCAGCGTGAGCAAGTGGACCACTCGAGCATCGGCGACTTTGTTGGTGTTAGGTTTTAGAGAACCTCCAGCAGACCTCTTATTTCCAGATGACAGGCAAAGATGAGAGAAAGAGTGTATTGATGCCGTTTAGGTCAAATTCCGGGATCCACAGACTTTCTCGTTTTAACCACATGTGACCTCACATCATGGTCTTCTTTGAAAATCCGAGCAGGATGGATTTACCCGAGGTCATTGGCCGATGTATGGAAACAGACTGAGAGGAGCCTGCAGCATTTATAGCCTGCCCATTGTGTCCAGTGCTGCTTCATGCACGTTGTACCTGAGTATCATGGTGTTGAATATTTATGCAGTATCATGTTGAGTACCACAGCGTGAAGCTGGAAAATGCGCAGAAAACATCTGAAAATGGTATAGACGTCAGAATCCCTCAAATCTCAACCAATCATTCAAAAAGCAGGAATGCAGCCGCGCATGAGGATCGAACCCCCGACCTTCCCCCATGAAGCATCGTCACTACCCATTGCGCTCCGAGCTGCTTGCCGGCAGAGGCATCGCGGTCGTACAAGAACCCAAATTCGTGATGCGCCGTTCAATTATGATTTCAAGAACCCCCACTCCTTGTGTTTAACACATAACACAACACAAAAATGAAACACATTTTATGCTAATTGAGAGGTGGCGATTATTCCTATTTAATAGGATGACTCCCTCTCCTCATTCAGATATACGTTATCAGACCCTTCCCTTGTGAGAGAATTTCCGCCAAATGATTGCAAATGTGCCCGAAAAAGTCAGGTTATCAATGGCACAGAGTTTGCCAGCAAGACGCGCTAACCCCCTATTATCCGATTTTTATCCGATCTTATCCGAATCATTGCGTTTTTCAAAACCCCGGATCTTCGGATGATTCAGATGAGGGCAATTTTGAAAACCCCGGATCTCCGGATGATTCAGATGAGGACAATTTTAGAAACACCGGATCTTCGGATGATTCAGATGAGGGCAATTTTCGACCGAGCCGGATTTCGGATAATCCGAAACCGGATAAATCCGGCCGGATATCCGAAAATGCATGATTCGGATCCCATGTCTAATAGCTACTCGAGCCACGCGGTCGCGTTGCAACAGGATAGCAACCGCAGTTTCTGTTTGCAACTGCAGTTGCTACTCTGTTGAAGGGGACGTGGTTGGGTTTAGACTGTTCGGCTCGTCGAACTCGAATGTCCGAGTGGCGCTGCCAGGGCGGCAAGGATATTACTGTACGCCATGCTGCGTGCTTTTTGGAGGAAAGCTAGCAAAGGGTTGCACAACTTCTTGCAGTCGTTTTTTTATGATGCAGATTTCTTTCTTTTACTTGTTAGCAAGCAGATTTGACGGAATGAGCGGATGGAGGGAGGGGGGGGGGGCAGCCCCTGTGCTTCGATCGCCCTGAGCGTAGCAGTCGGATATGGTAACGTGGAATTTTCTACAAAAGTGCTCCGACACGCCTAAAGGCGCGTCTCGCAATTGCGCACTTCGCGCGACTTTGCAGCATCACTGACCTATGGAAAGTAGTTTTTGTAAAACTTAAAATTCGCTAACATCTAGGACCTGCTGCATGCTTTATCGGCATCAAGCCGTTCGCCACTTCGGCACCTTCATCGTAGACATTCTCTCCGGACCGTCCATTGGTTTGCTCTGCGCAGTACTTCTGTCCCTCAGGTTGCTCTTCCGCAACCGTTCTCATGCTCAACATCTAGCGTTTCCTGGTATCGTTGACATCTCTTCCGAAGCCAGGTTACCCCTCACTCGTTTCTTTTTACTGGATCTAATTGCTGGTCCGCCTTTACTGGTCTTCCCTTCCCTCTTTAGTTCTCCACCCTCCGGCCCCAACTCCTGGCGCACTTTTTTGTTTCCACTTTTGACCCCTACTGGTCTTTTCTCGCTGATTTTCCCGTCCTGGCCCCTTCTCCAAGTTGTTCCTTTCCTTCCTGCTCGCTCTCCTGGTAAACCCTAGAGGTTCCCTTTATGCCCTTCTCTACCACATCTTTAGTGGGCCTCCCATGCTAACTGCAGACGTCGCTGACGTATATTCAGAATCAGTACGCTTGTTGCGCGACGTAGAGGGCCCATGTTCTGGATCCGGAAGCTCAGAAGACCCGCCTTCCGAATTAAGAAGCTCAGAAGCGCGCGCAGTCGCCGCTATGTCGAGCCTGATGAGGCTATGCATATGGCAGATTCCTTGTTCCCCGTATGAATTCCTTTACGGCTCGCTTCTTGTTGGTTCCTAGTCCTTGTCCCGACTCCAGGTCCCTTGTTCCAGGTAGAACTCCTCCCCTTCGGAATCCTCTTTACTACTATCCCCAATTAAGTAGCTCTCCCACGCTCACACACGACGACGGCGAGCGAACGCCCATTGCGTGTCATCGATGTCACATCTTCTAAATCCGTACTCTCTTACTGGTAATGGATCCCCTTACTGATCCTCTTAACTGCTCCCGCCCCCCCCCCCCTGATTGTTAACTCCCTACTCGTCCCTCCTTAATGCCTAAACCCTTATTGATGTCTCCTCCTGGCCTTCTTCATTGATCCCCCTATCGCCCCCCCCCCATTCCGATGCTTCCTCCATGTCACTACCTCCTTGTCGCTGTCAGTTCTCCACCCTCGAAGTCTCCCCTTATACTCTTACCCCTTTAGTGGTCTTCTTATGCTAATGGCACGAAGTCGGCGGTACGGCTTCTGAATCTGCACGCTCAGGAACGCGCGTAGGTGCTGTCGTGTCAAGCAGTAAAATGATGTGCTTCCCATGCTGCAACAATTCCCACGTTCAATGGAAAATTTTTACCGCGCTGTGGATGATACAGCGTACCTCACTTAGGTTAAATCATTCGACCGCTCTCGCTGGGGTGATGCGGCGTACCTCACCTAGGTTAGATCATTCGACGGACAAACTCTTTTATATATAGGTGGTGATGGTGATGGTGATGGTGATTGTACACAAACAGAAGCGTACGTACGTGCAATTCAGGTTGAAGCGGGAACGGCGTAGGTCAAGGGGTACGTCAAGGGCCAACTAAACGGGTAAAAACTCGTCCTACACGTGGAAAATGCCACGACATATACTTTTTTGAGCACGAATAGGCTGCTTTCCCCATTCGCTCATTGGGCATAAATGCCACACCGCGCAACACCTTGTTCAGGAAGAGAACTGCTGTTGTCGATTTGCAGCAAAACGGTCTTTTTAGGAAAAACATTGCTGCTGCAGTGCGAAAGAAGCCTATTGCGTTGTTTCAGGAATAGGGGACTAGCAAAAGGGATGCCGAGATTATGGCTTACTCCTAACGCGCATTGCGCCAAAATCCACATCATTATATTTGAGTGCTACAACAAGGAGGTCGAAGCTCTTGGGCTGTCCCACCGACGCGCATGGCGCCCAATATTCTATGCGAAGATAATCCTGTAATTCTTCGAACTTACAATGGTGTCTTGAGATTAACTCTTTTAAAGTTGGCAACCTAAAACAGGCATTTCAGGAAATTGTGACGAAGCACGTAAATTAACGTTGCACTGCTAAGCGAAAATAGTGCCAACCAGACGAAATTCAGTCATGTATAGAAGAAGCACTACTGCACTTAGGCACATGAAAATGTAAAAATGATTTCCTAACCTCACCACTCTCTATTATGTTTACGATTGCTCAATCCCTACGAAAGCATCAGGGGTCGGATTCATCAACAAATAAATCCGTGGATATGCGGGGTATGCGGGGTAGAGATAAGGGTTCAATCCCAATGAGGGGGCCACTCCATACTCACGTTGAAACACTACATAGAGATGAATACTTGTAATATAACATGAAATGAACCCCCTACTGTGGCTACTGCAGTCTTTCTCCTGAAATAAAGAGGAAATTTAGACGAAAAAACACCGGACGAAAAGACGAGAAAAAGGCGCGTCGACAGGTTCACCGTGGCGATTCGTACAGGGATAGCCGTACAGTGGCTGTGGGTCGATACGTGGAGCCCGCAGACATCCCTGTACTTATCGCCACGATGAACCTGTCGGCGCGCACACATGCGTTTCGAACCGAGGCCGTCATTAAAAAGGTGGCGGAATTCCGCTATGCATGTCTCTGGGGGTATCGTATTTTCGAGCTCTCTTGGGGTCGGGGCTCCTATACAACGTAAGGGGGCGGGTGTTACTGACAGCGAAGTCATATGATTTTCAACTTTATATAAAGTTGTGCCAGATTGTCTTATCTTTGCCGTAGATTAAGGCATTGTGTGTTTCTTGGTTTTCTCAAATCGTTTCTTCAATAATTAACCATCAAATTACATGCCACTGAACTTCAATCTATTTCAATCTTTTTCTATGAATCTATTTCATTTAAGAAAAACTGTTTCAAATGAAATAGCAGCTTACGTCGTTGATCACCAGCCAAAACGTTATTGTAGCGAACTGCTTAACTTTGGCAGATGAGTACTCGATGTTGCAAATTTTTCATTTAATATTATATTAGTTGCTAAGGTTGAATAATACTTCCTAAATAATTCACAATTTACTTGAATTTTTTGTTCTGATGACTACGTTCAGTCGCAATAAGGATGAAAAGAGGTTCCCGGCCAAGTGCTGCACCCGTTATCACTCTATTCGGCGAGTGTAGTAGGAGGGAGCCTTGTAGAATGTAGAATGCACGTGTTTTTCGACGGTTAAAAGAAACTTCAATTTAGTCACATACAAGAAATATATAACCCTCTCAATAGGAAGCGGAATCAAGCTGATCAAGTAAATTTTAAATTAAGGGCTAAAGGCGGAATTGACATATTTGTCTCCATACTTTATGCCTGTTAGGTCATCTAGTTTCATCAACGAATCTTACTTTATTTTAGTTAACATCATTGTAGATGATACTAAAGTAGGAGTCCATGAACTCTAAATTGCGCCACACACTTCTGCGGCAACGCCACGGCCCGGTCCTTAACTATAGGGCAGAGACGCGGAGCTCGCCGTCGGCGGCGAGCGGCGGGGGCTGGCGGCGACAATAATGACTCGCATCGTTGCTGCCGCCGTTATTGATTTCGCTCCGATTCGGCGCCGGTAGCCTCTCGCGCTCTAGCCTTTTTCGACAGGAAGCGGCCAGAGCGCGTAAAGAAGGCGGGAAGGCGAATAGCAGCAATAGGTCTCGACTGGAAATACAGTACCGTGAGGCCATGAGGTCCGTACAAGAAGGCAACTATCTATCCGTAGCAGGGGACGTGAACGGGTGAACTTGAGGACTGGCAGAGAAGGAGCAAAAGGGATTCAGGAGGTGAATGGATCAGCCTGATTAACCCAGAAAGAGAAAGAATTCTCGCCGTGAACTGGTTTGTAGTACCTTCTTTGCGAGGGAACGAGAAGGTGACTTATGCTAGCGAAGGAAGAAGGACGGAAGTCGTCCACATTCTGGTGCGAAAACCGTCCACGTCCACATACCTAAAAACCGTTTGTGATATGAAAGTCCGGGATAAGATGTAGCGTCACAGCTAAGATCCTTGGAAGCCGACATTAGCATAAGACTACTCAAGAAATCCAACTTTAAGGATGGAACCAAGGATCCGGTGGTGTGAACTGAGGGATTCAGAACGCAACAAGCTACGAAGAGCAGTGCACGAAGCACGTCTCCCTGAGCCGACTGATCACGTGAACGAGAACTGAGGGCGGATTCATGATTGGGTTTATCCTGGATTATATGGATAGTGAGACATTTGAGCACTATCTGTGACCTTCTGTGACTTACAAGAGTGGATAGGAGGGTAGACAGGACAGAATTATATCATTTAGCGAATGACAGCTTTCATAACTCTTCATTCCAAATTGGTAAGCAAGTCCTCAGAGGTCAACGAGGGTGAGCGGTTGAATTTCATGTGCTACTCGGCATTTACGAAAACCGGTTTAGTGGAAGAGGTTGTGAAAAGCTCTACCCTACTCTAGAGATGGGGTAGAGCCTTTGTCAAACACCGTTTCCGGTTCTGCTTTCCTTAGGCTCCTATCGCACTATATCTTGACCAATAAGAAACGTCTGTGAACAAATATTTATTATATTTTTGCCTTATTAAATGTGGCTAACATTGCAGGAAACAAAAAATTCCAGATGCAGTAACAGTGGAATAAGCGTCGAAACTAAATGTGTAGGGCATTATAATAGAAGTTTTAGGAAAGTGCAGAGTTCACACTCTAAATTTCCGAGTACAAATATTTCCTTCTTGTGATGAAAGGAAGAAATTAGATTCAAAAGAATAGAGACTCGTTACAGCTACAGGTTGTCGATAAAATACCAAAACTGATTTTTTAAGCCAAATATTTCTAAAACGGTGTGAATGCCTGCTTATTTAGCATTGCATTTTGCGAGCAGTTTTTGGAGATACAAGGAAGCTTTTTGAGAAGCATCTAGAAAAGGTAAAAAAGCGGTGTAACTCAGCAATTGCTATGTTAGCTGAAACGCGCACACCCAAACACAGGGTTGTGTTTGCAAATCCTATTCTTTTCATGACCTCGGCTCCACACACTGCTTCTGCCATTCAAGAATATTATGCAAGATATCGTTCTTCAATGAATAATGAAGAGTTCCTCATAAAATACATACGGAGAGATGCACTGTTGCAATGACGCCTTCGTTTATTTCTGCATCTTGGAAATGTTTTAATGTGACGGAATCCTAGATTTGAAGTAGAACAGCGTAAGATGTACCTTTTGTTTTACATTGAAGAAATACGCGAATACAATGTGATGTGCTCCCCCCCCCCCCTAACCCACACAGTTATTTTTCCTTACGGCGTGGTACGGCGCAGGAACGTCATCAGCATAAGAGAGAGTCACTTCACGCACTTTTTTCTTCAACGAAGGAAAAATTAAGTGTGTACCATTTTTGCAGAGACTACCTGTATCACCTGTATCACCTGTCGTCCCGTTGATCATCGACTTGCTCGATCGAGTGCCAGCAGCGTCTCCATTCGTCCCTGTCGCGTGCCAGAGTGCTCCAATGGATGCTCCTCGCTCGAGGGACACGAGGTGCGTCATAGCGGTCGTTCATGGCTTTCACGAAGAAGAAGTTCGAACAACGCGTCAGTGGGCGTCCTGGTATTCTCTTGACATCCCGCGGAATCCAGTCAGTGACGGCTCTCGTCCAGCGGGTGTCTGCGAAGCGCATTAGGCGGCCGGCCCACCTAATTTTCAACAACTTTGCCCACGCGACAGCGCCACTGATCTTCGAACGTCGAGGAACCTCGGAACTCCGGAGGCCTTCTCTCACTTGCATGAGTCGTGTCACTCCGAGCATCGCCTTCTCTATTCCACGCCACACGACGCTGATCGCGTGTTCATCCTGCTTTCGTATAGCGCAGGTCTCTGATGCGTATGGGAGGGCAGGAAGAACGGTGGTGTCGAATAGATGGGCGCGGAGTCAGATGTTCTTCGTATTTCTCACAACTTCTTCGACGCTCTTGAAAGCTCCCCAAGCCGTTCGTTTCCTCCTGCTCAGCTCCGGCGCTAGGTCGTTGGCCATATTGACTTCGCGACTAAGATACACGTAGCTGGAGCATTCGGAGATGTTCGTTCCGTTGAGCGAGAATGGGGCATCAGAAACTGGATCGTTCCTTATGAGCATCGGCTTCGTAAGATTCAGCTGCAGTCCAACGTCCCCACATACACGATCGAAGACGGCCAGCATTCGCTCCGCCTGGCTGATGCTCGGTGTTATGAGCACGATGTCGTCAGCGAAGCGCAGATGGTGCAGCTGCAGGCCGTCGACATTCACTCCCATGTCCTCCCATTCTAGATTGCGAATGACGTTTTCGAGGGTGGCGCTGAACAGCTTCGGGGATATGATATCACCCTGCCGAACCCTCTCTTCACGTCGATGAAGACGTCGTTGTGGAATGGTAAGGTCGTGGTCGTGAATCCACTGTACAGCTCACGAAGCACTCTGATGTACTGAGTAGGAACACTTTGAGTGAGCAGGGCGTCGATGACCGCTTCAGTTTCGACGGAGTCGAATGCCTTCTTCAGGTCGATGAACGCAAGGCATAGTGACAGCTTGTACTCTCGCGAGACTTCGATGAGCTTCGTAATGGTGTGTATATGGTCGACCGTGCTGAATCCTCTCCGAAATCCTGCTTGCTCGCATGGATGTCCTTCGTCCAGCGTTCTGCTGATCTTATTCAGGAAAACGCGAGTGAACAGCTTGTAGACCACGGACAGCAGGCAGATCGGGCGATAGTTGCCAATGTCGTGCACGTATCCTTTCTTGTACCGCAAGACGGTCCTGCTGGTCTTCCACTGGGATGGAACCTTGCACTCCAACAGGAAGAGCCGTGAAGAGCCGCGCCAGGGTGTTGATGAGCGCTGGTGGTAGGTTCTTCAGGTGTTCGGGCCTGATCCTGTCGGGACCGGGTGCTGTACGTTTCTTCACCGACGAAACGGCGTGTTGGATCTCGGAAGGGAGGACAGAGGGAACGACGTATCCATCCTGCGGAAGATGGCATGAGGGCAGGTGGACGTGGCTATCGAAGAGATCGGAATAGAAGTCGTGGATGACCTTTTCCATGGTCCTTCTGGAAGAGGTGACGGTTCCGTCAGGACGTCGAAGAGCGGTCATCTTGGTCTTGAAGTTGGCGAAGTTCCGGAGTTGGGGATGCTCAAACCTGCCTCTGCTGCTTCAGCCTACACTTCCGCCCTTCTCTCCTTAAGATCCTCCTTTATCGCCGCTCTGCATAGCTTCGCAAGCTTGGACTTCAGTTGGTAGTTGCCTGACGCTCGTGCTGCTCCACGCTGGCGTATCAGCTCGAGAGTTTCCGGAGACAGACGTCTCTTGGTGGTCTTCAAGCTCTCAGCTTCTTTAGCACTATCGTGGAGATGGTGCACGAAGCGGTCGTATTCCTCGTCGACGTTGTCCATGACGGCATCTTCCCAGAGGCCGGCAAGAGAGGTGTAAAGGTCCCAGTTGATGGTCGTTCTGGGACTCATCTTCTTGAACTTCACGGCCTTCTCTCCTTGACGCAAAAAGCGGATTCTTGCGCGAAGGAGGCGATGGTCCGATCCCGTGTAGGACTTGAGGAGAACTGAAACGTCGGTCAAGCAATACTTGCGGTTGAAGATGATGTGGTCGATCTCGTTGTGAAACTTTCACCTTTCTCGTTCCATTCCAAACCGTGGATTCCGATGTGAAGTTGTTCCGGTCCGATCTTGGCTTGAGGTCGCCGACGATCACCTTGTAGAAGGTTTGATCTTCCTTATAAAACTTCTCCAGCTCCACGTAGAAGGCTTCGACCTCTTCATCGTCGTAGTCGAATGTTGGGGCATACGCGACGAACACAGTCAATGCTGGCACGGAGCCACATCGCTTCAGTCGTAGACGTCCGATTCGGGTTGTCAGAGATTCGTACGAATCGATGTTCATGGCCAAGTGCGTGTTGACGAGGACACCAACACCGCCTACTCCCCTCTTGTCGCATGTTCCGAGGAACAGTTCTTCTGCGGAGTCGTAGACGGCGTGTAGGGGGTGGTGTCTTCTCGTCTCGGTCAGTCCGATGATGTCGTACTTGATCTTCTTGGCTTGCATCATCAGGTCCTCGACGGATGCTTCCGATGCGAGCGTGCGGGCGTTGTAATACTGATCGTCATCCTTGTCCTTCTAAATTTGCGCAGCCTGGTTAGGCTCTGGGATTTTAGCAGCCTCTCCGTACTCGTCCTTTCCATAGTCTCTGCAAAAATGCAGAAATGAGGGCTCTTTCGGTGTCAGGGGAATGAGGCCCTTTAGTGCTGCTGTTTTTGACTGGAGTACACACGGGTAGCTAGTCGGACTCTGTCGTGCGGGCGAAGAACTCCGGGCAGCCAGCCAGACTGCCCGAAGGGACGGGGCGAGACTTAAGGCGGCCTCGAATCGCCTTACGATGTACTCCCAGTCTACCGAGTGTAAGCTTTTGGCCGAGCCGACACAGTTACAGTCCACACAGTCACGGACACACCCACGCACACTGTGTATGAACATGCCGCTCCCACGCACAAAAAACGCGTCGACCCGACACAGTAGGAGCAAGTTGTCCATCCCCTGCATCCCACCTGCGTCTCTAGGCAGTACACGGTCGCATTTGGTTCGCGTTTAATTCTCCTATCCACCACCGGAGGACACGCCACGTGGCCCTGCGACAAGCGGCCCGAGATCCCTCTTAACAAGAGAGCCCGAAAGCTCTCTATTGAGGGAGATCCGTGGATTGCAGAGACTACGCACTGAACAAACCTACGAGAAGGTCCTTCTTTGCAAATCTCTGGGTTAGGCAGGTAACCCTGCTTGTATATGTCTCCCCTTTCCACTGGTGCCCTCCCCGACCAAGAAATTTCCTATTTGTCAACGGTAATTGAAAGTTGCTACAACCTCAGAAACACGTAAAATGTGAAGGGAGATGTTCTTAAATAACTTAAAACCTTCATTGGTCTTACAATATGAAATGATCAGCTGAGCTGTTTGAGCTGCTGTGACGCGTTCTTGTGTGTTGTAGCCACGTCAGTTTAGGTAAGCTGTCGTGTATGAATTACGTGGAGTCTGCACCTACCAAGAAAACGTAGAATACGACGCTTAATCTCTTTCATGAATCCTAAATCTTCGCTAGCCCTTTCATGTGGATACAATCAATTATAATTACAGGCAGTATCAGTTGTAACCTTACCCACCCTTATGAACATCAAATTTACACTACACCTATCATCTTCACTAAGCAAGCTTATGAGTGGGTATGTTTTATCCAGTAAGGTCCATTTTTAAACAGTGCTTTATGCAATCGTCAAGGATCAACTCCACACAATTTTTTTTTGCTTTGAAGGAACAGCACAACAGTACGACTCTAACGATTAGCCTTGCGGTGTCATTAAAGGCGTCATCACTGCTGAACACACCCACTTTCAGAAATTAAAACATACATTCTAGCTGGAATATTATATTTGAGCTAGAATGTGGTATATTGCAATACAAGTGCTCCGAAACGCCTAATGGCATCTCTCGCATTTAAGCGCTTCGCGCGACCTTGCAATATCGCTAATCTAGGAAAAGGCCTTCGGCATGCTCCCGCGTCGCGTAGGCGTTTAACGTTTTTTATAGTTATTAACTAATACAAATATAGGGAGTCTCGTCCCGCCTGTCGGCTCCCTTTCATCTCCGAGATGAAGTCGTCCTAGTATAGTTTTAGGGACATCTGCAGATGAGGAGATCTTCGTCAGAACCTCACCTCCTTTTTATCTTCGTGCTGGCAACGTCTCACTTTAGTGGAGGAATAACCGCAGGACGGGTAGAGGTGTTCGCCGGAACATCATCTACTCTTTAGTCTTTGTGCGTCCAACGTCCTCAGGATGACTGCAGGACAAGCGCTGCACAAGAAGGAGTCTTCGCGAAAACAAGAAAAGATGGGAAGAGTACTCCAAAGAGCCATTGAATGAAGAAGTCTCTCGTAGGGAAGTCCAAGAAGAACAACCAACAGGAGAACCCATCCTACGCTGCACGTAGGAAGAGGTTCGTAACGTCATAAGAAGCGTGAAGCTCGAGAAGGCAACTGAGCCTGATGGGTGCCAACAGGGGCTTCGAAGGTGCTTGGGTGAATTACTTACGTTGGATATATTGACAAATGTTGCTAAGGTCAGGTATTTATAATTTTGATATGCTCGAAGAAGACTGCGACGAAATGAAGGAGTTGCCTACCTGCTTCCATTAGCTTAATAATGCTTGCGTAAGGAGTAATGTAGTGAAGCAAAAAGGGGTTGAGCGCGACATTTTCTGCTTCCTTTACGGCGATTATTGTAACGCAGGTCGCGTCTGTGACCGCGAGGGTCCTTGTTGTTGTGAAGCGAGAGGATTGTGTCGAGCCGGCCAGCGTTATTAGTAGATTGTTGTTGAGCAGTGTAACCTGCATCGTGTTGCTGTGAAGAGGGAACAACGTTGAATGCGTGAACTAGTCAGTTTCTTCGTAAGTGTCGATGGCGTTTAAGCTATCGCCCACATAGATCAGTTCCGCCAGCATCTTGAGCCGTTGTGGTGTTGTCGCTATAAGTGCTGATGCACTTCTTGTAGGCTTGATCCTCGCTTTTGTTGCTGTCATTTGCTCTGTTCTTGTAAAAGCACAGTAGTTGCAGGTGAACATCTGGCAGCTCATCGTTGTTATTTCCTTTTGGTTATTTCTTCGTTCTTGAGCGAGGTGAAACTTGGTTGTGTTAGCTCTACACCGAACATCTCCACTATACATCCGCTGGGAGTTGTTGGATAATTTAGTCTTGTAGCAGGTGCTTCTTTACGATTCCAATCTGGCGCCCAATGTTGGCGTGCTTGAACATTGTCCTTGTAGCAAGTCCGATGGTGAATGTGTACCAACGTTGAATGGTTGGCATTGAAGTCGAGCGCTGAATTTGAAACGACGACGATGTAGAGGTGAGGCTCTTTTGAGATGGGGCGGGGTAGCGTCGACGGTGAACGGTGAGGTTTTGTGGCGTTTATGGCATTGAGGCGTTGGTGGAGAGACTAATCCTTGCGGTGTTGAGAAGATGAAGGCGACGATGAGAAGAAGAGCTCAGGTATGGTTTTCAGGTGCAGTGGTATCCATTTTTCGGACATTAGAATTTTGCTAGGAAGCGATTTATTGATAATTCGCTGGTGTTTGCATAGAGGAAAATGCATGTAGGATCATCATAAAGCGGTAGAAGACAAAACAGTTGGAGGCATACACGATGATATTTCAAATGTGGAATTTCATTGATAGCGGATGGTAAAGCCAATATTTTTTATTAGACAACAAAAATGCGATGATTAATGCTATGAGAATTTGAACCTTCTAGCTATAGTATTTCTGTGTAGACAGAATAATATTCATGTATCTTCAGGTATCTCTCTATATATCTCCTAATCTGGAATCCTCTAACATCAGTCATTGAAGGCAATTTGAGGATATTAGAAAGCTTTCACATCAAAGGAATTGTTATATGTTAACCCAATCAGACGGGTAGATTATGGTGAAGATCTGCAGTTTTCAAGTTAGAGCAGTAACTCTTAGTGACATGTAAATGTAGTTGACTTTGAATTTTTTGAAAAACGCAATTTCGTCTAATTGTTTTGTAGATTGATGGACTGGGTTCACTTCCCTACCTGTAGGCAAAGCAGAAAATGTCGCCCTTGTCACGACCGCAGCGATTTTTTTCGGAATCGCCAATGTCCATCATCGTCGGGCCAAAGATATTGAAATGTTGTTTGACATCAACGATGAGAATAGTCGCCTTCTCGTTAACGTAGTTAAAGAACGTCTTCAGCTGCTCAATTGGGTACAAGGATTTGGAGTTCACCAAGTCGGCGGCCTAATAAGCGGGATCTCCTTGAAGTAATTGCACCATCAATTCAAGGCCATTCTCCGGTCCATTAGGAGACGACCATTCGCGTAGATAATGCCAAAGAACTTTTCAATGTCCTTTTGCGGCAATGATGAACATCGGCGAATCAGACAAAAATCGCTGATGATGGCCACATTTTCTGCTACGAAAAGCGTCGGAAAAGCGAGCCCAGCTATGCGCAAAACAATATGATGAAAAATTGTATTTTCGAAAAAATTGAAAGCAAATTACGAGCCACACATGTTTTGTCAGTAAAATAAGACGTGTCACTAAGATTTATTACTCTTAAACTACAGATCTTTAGAATAATCTTCACATTTAATTGGGTTAACCTACTCTAATGAGCGACGCGCTTTCGCTTCACTCTGCAAAACTCATTGCCGCGATTTTTCCACAGAAAAGAAGAGTATGCACTGGACTGTCTCATTGTGCCGAGGAGCAATAGTTCACAAGAGCAAGCAATGGCTTCATCATTAGGGATGTGTAGAATTTTCGGCCATACGCTCAATGCAGGGATGTGCGGAAATTTTTCTGGAAAAAGCGGAAGACGAAAGACGGAACGGAAACGCCCAAAATGGCCGTAAGCCGGAATACGAAACGCGGAAACGGAAACGGCACATATTCGCCGTTTTTTCAAAAGTGCATCTGGAACGGCGTCAGAAGCGGCTTCCATTGCGCCTTTCTTGCTCAGAACTTTGCGAGCAGCAGAATCTTCCACAGGTTGATACTCATCTTCATCACAACATAGCATAACGAAGCATGAATTCATAATATTGTTATGGTAACCTTTTAGCTATGGCTGAGCATTAAGCGAAAACAAAATTAGGGTCCTATCTTACTATTTCCGCATACAGTCCCTCTGCTGTTTCCATATCTACAGTACCGGACATGCCGCTGCGTCCAACAAGCACAAGCGGCGCAAAAGATGAGAAGGGGCGCAAAAGGGCGCCGGAGAGCGCCGTTTTGCGCCCCCTTCTCATCTTTTGCGCCGCTTGTGCTTGTTGGACGCAGTGGCATGTCCGGTACTGTAGTTCCTGCGGCTGGTAGTACGAACATACAAGTTTTCGCCGCGCGCGGCGTCCTCTGCCGCACGTGCGATAAATCGCCACTGACGCGTCGCTCCTGGGTGGGCTGTTATGGGGGAAACGAAGCTCTAACAAATTCTCGAGTTTTGCTGTATTGTATCTAGATATGTGGATTTTAGAAATGAAGCTTCGTGCAATGAAAGAACACGAAATCGTTTCACAATAGCAGCAATTGTCTATTGCTTGAATTAGGTCATCCAATTCCCACCCAAAATAACCATTTCCTCTAATTAAGTGCACCAGAGGCCCTCAATAGCTGAGCAGAGGTATCCAGAGCAGTTCATGCAGTTACAAGAGCGTTAGACTTCGTAACTGTAGCAGCACAAACTATGTCGGTGTCGCGCATGCCGCAGCAGTCGCCGCGGCTGCCGCGTGTTTTTGTATGTTCAGCTTGCTCCCCAGTTCCTGCGACGGGTTTTTGGCTTGACGTTTTTGATGCTGCAATTTTCTGAACCTTAACTGAATAACCAATTGAGGCTTATTACAGACCCACATTTAAAAAAAACTGACTCGGGTTAAGTCTAAAACTGGAGTAGCCACCTAGATCATTTTCCGACCAGGAAAGAGATTCTTCTCAACATTTTTGGAAACCTGTGGCATCATGGACCCAAAGCCAGTACTTACCGTCAGAATTCATTCTGGGATCTAACGATACGATGATAACTGGATGACTGATTAGTCATGGTGGGTCCACACTTCCACAGGAATATTCAGTCTGGGCCAGCCTGGAACCCCCACGTTCAAGGTGACACAGCTCGACAGTTCCTAGATGGTTCTCCAAGGAATAGTTATGTCAGAATTCAACACGTCACCCTAGTCAATCAAAATAACTCCTCCTGGTAGATAGTCGTGATTCTTCATTAAAAAATGAATTGCGTAACTTCATATGGATGAATATAACACCTAACAAAATTAAAAGATGAAATATACACATTCGAACGAGAACACCGGAAGACAACTGCATTGCACAACTCCTACTCAACCCTTTGTTTCATGACATTGCGCTATATGCTTACAAAGTTTTTGTGAACAATTTGTAACAAATGGATCAAGAATTTTACGATCATTCAAATGTTGAGTGCACTTTCTTAGCATACAATGCATACATAGCATTTGCTGGTCCATTATTTTTGCCCTGCACTCAGCCCTTCCCATTTTTGAGTACCTTTTTTTGGTAGTCTAACCAATCCCAGAATATAAATACCAGAGTTGTCGAACAGTATTTCTCTCACAATTATATGAAGAAGAACCCTTTTTAATTGATAAGCAGATTGTGTTCAATACAAATCTAGCGTCGAGCAGGGCCCATTTCCGTTTCCGCCTTCCGGTCCAAAAACAGGCGAAACACGGAACGGAACGGAAGACCCAACAATGGCCGGAAACCGGAATTCGAAACACGGAAAATGAATTTCCGCACATCCTTGATGATGAGAAAGGATGTGTGCCTGCATGATGATTTTCTATAACTAAAGAGTTTTCCTCCTTTCTTGACTGATCCTGCACGCTTTGATTCTTTCTTTTCCGTGTTGCGAATTCCGGTTTTCGGCGTTTTCAGTCCTTTCGTTCCGTACCGTGTTCTGCTCTCTTTTGGGTCGAAAAAGGGAACGGAAATGGTGACTCGTCACTCAGTAATTGTCTTACACTGCCTTCATTCACCTCTCGAACATAAAGTAAAGGCTGAAGAAAGAGGTCAACTATTCGTCACCTTTACAGTGTGGTAACTAAATTTGATTCTTTTTCTTTTATTGAAACGAAGTACTGCCAAATACTATAAGGGAGATTTGATACAAAAATCAAATTCCTTATCCGGAGCATGCTTATATTTTTCCCTAATAACCCTAGGTCTGGCGTGGAACATCAATTCTAACTCAGAGTTCTATAAGCGCTCTTAGGTTGCTAACATTGCTCTCCATAGGGGACATAGAATCTATCCTAATCGGAGGAGGGCATGTGGTCTCTTGGCTCTCCACTCCTTTCTTTGAGTTTGTTGAATACTATGGTATCCATGCGAACTCAGGCAATGAGTGTCGTGTCGTGGGTGCAGAAAGCAACTTTAATCTTAGTTGTCGCTGCCCTCCCAGTTAGGATAGATTGGGGGCATTCAATAGGGCCGGCTAAGTAGAGCGGCGAAATATCTGGCACTTGACTTGTCAGCTGGGTTTGTTGTGTATAGAATAGTTTCCTCCTATTTACAGAAAGATTTTGCATAAACTTCAATTTGTTACTAGTAGTGTCTAAAAATTCATAATAGTAATAATGCGAACACAAGGATTTTTTATTGTTATGTTTCTGGAGAAGAGTTGCACGCTTGTTGTCCGCATCCTGTAATAAATTCTTCAACGCAACATTGTTATTACGACCATTACTGACATATATATTTATTTATTTATGACTCTCGCTCTGTATTTCGTATTCCGCTTTTCTCGAAAATTTTTTCGCTCACCCTGTACATCACTCTTCTGTTGATTCTGAATATGGGCCTCTTCATACCCGCGATGGGATCGACTGCAACGACGCAAGCACACCGACAGGATCAACATCAAAGTCGGGAACTAATGAATAGAAGATAACGAGGAAGCGACAAGAGTCACTGCGTAGCGTATGTACTGTACGAAAATAACGCAACAAAAGCAACTAGAAAAAGACCGTTGAAATTCGGACTTACAGCACTTTTCTGCTGATTACACTTCATTTCTAGAATTTGGTTGAACCAATCACCATATGTCTATGGATCAGATTCGTAATGTACTGGACCACTGGAATAATGTAAGCAGTACGGAGTTTCTGTTGATCGGTACTAAAATCTAGAACTTTAGAAGCTTTGAACATGCTCGCCGCATAGGGATAAAATCCATTCTTTCGAGTCGAGAGAATACGTGCTCCAACATAGTGCTGTCGCTGAAGTCACCAGCGGTAAGTATGAAGAGGCGGTGGCAGCGGCGGGAGCGACAAGGATAGCGCTCGGGTGCGAACAGATTAAGCGGTGATCACTTGGTCTTAATCGATTTGAATGTTTTACACGGGCTCGCTTTCTTTTCAAAGTATATGGTCTGCCAGAACGATGTGAGGTAGCAATTCGCTCACCTTACAGCCCCGCTGACATTATAGTTGTGCTCTCCCAAAAATTTCGAATAACCGAATATATTCGAATAGCGACGATTTTCGAGCATTCGAATTCGAATACATTCGAAAACTACGTTTTTTCGAGCATTTGAATTCAAATACATTCGAAATTCGCTTTTTTGAGCATTCGAATTCGAATATTCGAATTCGATTGTTCGAATAATCAATCGGGCTCAACTAGGGTTTTGGGAGAGAGGATTATTTCATCAAAGCAAATGCGGGGTATTCACTGTTTGAAAGGTGATAACGTTGCTCAAGGTAAGAGTACTGAAGAAGTTAAGGGCTCATATGAAAGCTTAATAAAAAAAAATTTGGGAGAGCACAACTATAATGTCAGCGGGGCTGTAAGGTGAGCGAATTGCTACCTCACATCGTTCTGGCAGACCATATACTTTGAAAAGAAAGCGAGCCCGTGTAAAACATTCAAATCGATTAAGACCAAGTGATCACCGCCTAATCTGCTCACACCCGAGCGCTACCCTTGTCGCTCCCGCCGCTGCCATCGCCTCTTCATACTTACCGCTGGTGACTTCAGCGACAGCACTATGTTGGTGCACGTGTTCTCTCGATTCGAAAGAATGGATTTTATCCCTATGCGGCGAGCATGCTCAATACTTCTAAAGTGTGTACAAGCTGTGTACTGCGCAATGCACTCATCTGAATTCTCATCATTTTACATTCGATTGATTGTGTTTCACTTGAATACCTGTTTTAACTTCTCCTTAAAGAAACCGTGTCATTTGATTTGGACTTCTTTCAATGTTTAAAACTTTAAAACACACTACGGCTTGCGAAAAATGCAGGGTATCCTAAAAATGCAAGAACTAATTGAATGGTTCTAACATTGCTTTTAGTAAAGCTTTTGGAGCTGTTTGAGACTAAACCACAGGGTAACGAAATTTCTGTGGCGTGCAAATAGTCATACTGTTCCACACCCTGCCAGAAACCTTGCATTTCAGACTTGATTCACTGTGTATGGGTCACACGAGTGGGGTGTGCTTTGGAGTAGTCGCTAAATCGCCTCTGCACTCCGACGATGTTTTCGATTTTCCAGAATAACTTCAGGATAAACTTTTTCTCCTCGAAAGAAACCCTAGGGCCGGCATGACTCTTGTTATGGGCTCAGACATGTAGATAGCGTTATTAGAGCAATAGAGAGAACGGAAAATTGTGAAATCAATAAAACAGCCTCGAATGTTTCACTAGCAGAAGTGTTAGAATTTTATAATGTAATATTAGGTTCTTCGGAAAGTTTTCAGCGTTATGTGATACTATTTTTCAATCATCTATTATTAAGTAAAAATTCAACTTGCATTGCGCATTAATACTACTTTCTGCACAGAATTTTTCTATCTCATTTATGTTTCAACGTTGTTTTATACTTCTGTTCTTGAAGTGCTTATTGAAGTATGTCGAAGGAGCAAATCCGAACGATGTTTTATTTCGATTTCAAATTGAGACAATCCGTAGCAGAGACAGCTCGACAATTCAATCGAGTGTGGGGGCCTAATAGTATTGGAGAAAACACTGCGTACCAGTGGTTCAGTAAATTTCGGATCGGAGGTTTCAGCCTCGTATCTGACCCTAGTAGCGGTCGACCTTTAGCAATCCTGGAGGACGAGTTGAAGGAATTGTTGGACCATCCCAAGCAGTTCGCGGGATCGCAGAAGGGCTAGACGTCGATAAAACTGCTGTTGCGGGTGCTTTGAAACGCCTCGGGAAGGTGAAAAAGCTCGAAAAGTGGGTACTACACGTGTTGAGTGATCGGCAAAAATCGTAACGTTTCGAGATTTGTTCTTCTCTACTTTTACACTACAAAACCGATCCGTTTTTGGATTGAGTCATTCACTTGTGATGAAAAATAGATCCTGTGTGATAACAGGAAACGTTTCGGACAGTGGGTGGCCGACGACGATCCCCCTACGCATTTTCCAAAGGCGAACCTCCTCAAAAAAGGTAATGGTGACTGTGTGGTGGTTGGCAGCTGAAGTGATCCATTACAATTTTTTGGCCCCAGGCCAAACGAACACAGCAGAGACCTACTAAGGAAGTTGACGAAATGCACCGAAAATTGCGTCAACTTCACCCAGTATTGGCCAAAAGAAGAGGCTCGATTATTTTGCACATTAACGCCCGATCACACGTTTCGAGAATCACTATTCGAAAATTGAGCGAATTAAGGGTTGAAGTTCTGCCTCACCCGCCACATTTTCCAGACCTCTCACCAGCCGACTACCACCTGTTCAAACACTTTCAGAACTTTCTCGCTGGTGAACTGAACTTTCTCGCATCTTCACCAATCAGGACCAAGCCAAGCCAGCTTTCGTGGATTTTGTCGGATCTTGATCACCTCATTTTTTGCTGATGGAATAGGTCGACAGGTGACCCATTGGCAAAGGTGTGCTGATTCGAACAGTGCTTATTTCGACAAAATCCGATAAGATTTGAGAAAGTCATGGTACTTCAAAGTGAAGCACTCAACACGCTGAGAACTTTCCGTACAACCTAGCAGTTCCATTTTTCGCAAGCCGTAGTGTGTTTTTGAATCTTAACGTTTAAAGAAGCACAAATTAATCAACACGACCCCTTTAAGGAGAAATTACAATTATTCAAGTGAAACACAATCAATCAAGTGTAAAATGGAAGAAATCAGACGAGTGCTTGGCGCAATCCACACCACTGTGAGAAAATTTATATTTTAAAAGCATTCATTCTTGTCTTTAATCTCTTGAGTACCTTCACTGTGAGCGAGGTTATCACCTTTCAAACAGTCTACACATTATTTCAGACACCCTGTACATTGACGACAAGTGCCCTACCCCATCTGTACGTGGGCTTCGCACTTGCTCGCCTAGCTTGATGTCCGTCGCTAATATATGTATAAGATAAACATATTCCATATATGTATTGTATATATGTATTCCGTATATGTATCGTATATGTATATGTATGACTTATCCAAAGCTTTCGATAAAGTCTGTCACAAAAAGCTTATCACCAAGCTATCATAACTGGGTATTGGAAGACGTTTACTTTTGTGGATAATGTCGTACTTAGAGAACAGGTACATGTTTTTTAAGGTTGGTAATTCCTTTTCGGGGCGGCGCCAATGTACCAGCGGTGTCCCTCAAGGGGGAGTTCTATCACCTATCCTTTTCATGGTTTACACATGTGATCTCCCGGACAGGCTCAAGACGCACGCTGCTATTAGCGTTCAAATGTTTGCAGACGATATCAAAGTTTATGGCACGTATAATGCTTCAAATCAATCGTTAGTCCTGAAGGCTTTAAATCAATCAATTCTTAATATGATTACGTGGGCTAGTAATTGGGAGATACCAGTAAATCTTGCCAAAACTTCCGTGATGCATTTTGGTCCTGGAAGGGCACCTGATTACAGGTTCGGTAATATTACTTTAAGGCAAGTTGACGCGATCAAAGATCTTGGTATTCATATGAATAAACACCTAAAGTTTGACGCCCATGTTGATATAACTGTAAGTAAAGCCTTTTCAGTACTTTATGGCATGTTGAGAAGCATCTTTGATAATGATTCTGCTACACTGCTGAAGCTGTACAAAGCATATGTGCTACCTATACTTGAATATGGATCACAAATTTGGAGTCCTCAAACAAAAAAGCTTCAAAACAAAGTTGAAAAAGTACAACAAACGTTTACTCGAATACTGGTTCGCAGATGCATACCAGATCTACAATCTTTAAATTACGAAAGTAGATTGAAATTTTTGAAACTAAAATCTCTTAGATACAGACTTATCTATAATGATTTGGTCTTCTGTTTCAAGGTTACTAAAAGGTGATTTAACCTTGAGAGCTAGTAAAAATTGGACATTTAGGCCATGTAGAAATCGGACTAGTATATTATCACTGCAGTTTAAAAACCCTGGTAACAAATTTCTTCGTTGCAATGCCAATTTCGTGCTCTCTCGCAGAGCAGTTTTTTTTGCAGAAACTACCTGATCATGTTTTAGAAGCACCTACCGTTGCCATTTTCAAGAGTAGGTTAAAAAAATTGATCTTCTGAGTATTCTTGAATTGCAGGGCTGACTGTTGTATCGTGGCGTTATCAGGACATCTGAGTGTAGCTTCATAAATGGAGTGTATGTCATCTTGTGGAAACTCTTCTGCGCCATGGAAGACACTATGGTTGCCGGGCGATTCGTACCCAAAAATGGATGTCTTGTTTCCTATTCTTCCTCACATTGTTCAATGAGTCATTAGGCCTGCGTTGGATATTTTTTACTGAGTATTAGGGGCTGTTCAGAATTAGGGTTGTTCAAGAGTTGATGTTTTTCTTGCGTTTTCCTTCTTCTCCCATGTCTTACAGTGTCATTATGCCTGCTTAAACTTCTTTTTTATCTCCTTCCTTTTCTGATTCTGTTTCGGCTGCCAGAGCTTTGGTACAGAGGAGCCTATTAAGACCCAGATGCTTCTACTCTTAGTCACATATTTTTTATACTGTTTCATATACAGATATAATCTATAGGTTGCTACATTTAGACATGCTTTATTGCAAGTTGGTTAGGCTAACTCAGTTCCTATGGAAGCAGCTTCGAATGGAAGCGTAATGAAGGCCTGGGTATGACCGGAATTAAGACCGGACTCCCAGGTGCTTCCTTCTTATAAGCTGCTCGATAGTGATTTCCCTATTCAATCGGAATCATGCCATAGCTATACTGGTTGCCTAACCAAGCTCTGCACCGTTATACCAGAACAAAAATAATTATAAAACAATTACGTAACTTTGAGTAATTAAATTACTTATTACTATATTCTCACGCTACGACTACCCATTGGTTCAGGCTCCTTGTACTTGAGCTTTTGAATGGCCGGACAACACTGAAAAATTACAGAATGCAGCGCATAGTGATACTACGTTTCTCATTGTTGTTCCGCGTTTGATTGTTGCAGTTGTAAAAGATTACTTGTTCGTTATCTTCTTGTTTGAGCGCACTTAAGGTGCAGTTATAAATAAATAAATAAATATTCATACACTGGGATAAACTAATCGCTAATATGTGGGTAAGATCACCAACACTAATTGTATCGTGCAATACATGAAGTTCTTTTTGGTTTGGGTTCGTTCGAACCCGTTGTAAAGATTATAAATTTCAATGTTTGGGCAAATAGACTTCTCAATGCGATCGTCACATCATCAGATCTTTTCCATAAATGGTAGCTTCCTCACCTCCCCTCCTCTTGCTTTCCTCTCATTTACACTGTAAATTAACAGTCCGGTGAGCAATCTTATACGAAATATTGAGAGAATAACACACCTCGCCTTTCGCCACCCCTCTAACCCTTATTTAAAATTAACGGCCGTTAAGACCTGCTATAACCCTTACCGCTTATAATCCCAGATGTGTTTTATCAGGTTCGTTTCCACATACTGAGCGATAAAAGAAAACTAACCGCAGCATATTCGAAGCTTCTTTTGGAAGCGGATCTGTCTTCGAAATGAAAAAGGTGTCAAAAGCACAACTCCATTTCAGTTTTCAACTTCAACTCCTCTTTCGGAAGTGATAATGCATCAAAACCAACTAAGGGGGGAAGGGATAGTACTGCGAGAATCTTTACCCTTCATTTAGTAGAAAAACATGTTTCCTTTTTGCTGAGTCCTTGAACCAAAAGAGCTACGGACCCTCGAAAGTGTGGTACAGTGACGCACCGTTAGCGCGTGCCCCCGTGCGTACGTGTGCGCACTAACGTATAGGAAGTGGCGAAAGGCGGTGCGTCGAGCAAATCGGTGGCTCAGCAGGGTGTGACGCTGCCTCACAGGTGCTAGGCCAGATGATCGATTCCCATGCTATGCACAATTTTTGCATTTTTTCATGTCTGCTGTCTCCTTCAACAATTTGCTTCCTACACATCTTCTACACATTTATTTCACCCTAAATTGTCAAAAGGGTCAGATTTGTGATCAACACCCCTAGATAAGCCCTATAGACAAAGTTTGGACGAAAACGGTGACTATGACCTTACCATTAGTCTTGCACGCCGCACAGCCATCCGCCACTTTCCATACGTCAGCGCGCACACGTATGCACGTGGGCACTCACTGACGATGCGATAGTGTACCCCACCTTCGAGGACCCGTAGCTCTTCTGGTTCAGGAACTGGACGAAACATGCTTTTCTACTGCATGAAGGGTGGAAACTCTTGCAGTACTATCCATTTTCCCCGTTCAGACCTACGCCTGAGATCCTCCCTTGGTAAGTAAAAATTCATCAAAACCGGTCAAAGTCGACTTTTCAAAGCTTCTTTTGGGAGCGGATTCAAACGATCCCGTTTCTGTACATAGGCCACTCGGCGTCGGGATCTAGTCTCCTGGTTACGGGATGGCTTTGTCGCAGAATGTCCCAATTTGAATTCGTAAAGCATTATGACTCGATAGTCGCGTCGGTTCATGATTTTACGGGGCTATGGAGAAAGTCGGCTAAAAAAATTAGAGCGAAATCTACATATACTTTTTGAAAGAGCAGGAAAAAACCTACCAAACGGCATATGTGACTTTCCCTGAGATGAGATGCTTTGGGGTAAAAAAAACTTATTTATCTATACATACCTCGAAACGGGAATTAATTTTGCGACAGCCTAACATTATTCTCCCTCGCCAAAAAAAGCAGCTTTATAAAATTTCAACCAATGTGTCAACGTGTTGAGTAATGAAATGAAATTTCAAAAAGTTATGCCAAATTTCCTTGAACAAAAATTATTTATTTATTTATATAAGGCCTCTATTGTACACCCAATGATACATTATACAATGAATACATATATCAGGAACGAAATAAATTTTAGAAAAACGCCGACAAGATCAAGGCGGATCGAAGGTGACATTTCTCCTGATGAAGGTTTTGAATGCACCTTTGAACAAACTAAGAAGGTTGTCTTGGCTACTAACGAACAGTTCTAACTAGTCACAAATTATTTTTTTATTTAATCATTATTCTAACACTTTTGGAGAGTCTCTAGTTTATGCGAAAAAATCTCGTTTTGATTTGGAAGATGTTCCGTTGAGTCGTGAAATATGTCCATTTTGATTTGAAAAGTGTTCAGTTTAACATTGGTTTCCACATTCTGAGCGATAAAAGAAAATCGCCCACAGCGATAAAAGAAAACCACCCCTGGAGATGTGCCGCCGATGTTGATAACGTGCCTGCGGAATCAGAAGACGTTTGGGCAGGTTTGATGCACAGTGACGTTGATTCATGCGAGGGAGGTCTCTTGCGTTGCGAGATTTTTGCATTTCAACGGAGTGGTTTAGATTTGAGGTGTTTGACGTCTACATTATTCGCTGGCGTTTTCTGTGCATTTTCCAGCTCGAGAGCGCAGAACCCAGCTGCGGACTCCCCTGGGTGACGAAAGCAGTTCCCGCTCGAGCAGCTTGGACGGCACACAACCTGGAGTCCCTTCCTTAGCCTGGTTCTGCGCTCCAAGAATATACGGCCCCTGAGTTCCCGATGAGGGCGCACACTTTTCTGAATGGAGCGTAAATTAATTGCTTCTGGGATGCTTGAAGCAGGAAAGATAGATTATTTTGATACCAACAGGACTGTTCGAGCTGTGGAGCCAAGATTGTTAACCTCACTTTATTCGGCTGACGTTTCGGCGTAACCGCCTTCTTCAGAGCCTGGAAAAGTCAAGCGAGGTTTGAATGGTTACTCGTCCAAGAACTATTTCAAGTCACAGGAGTTTCCGGAATTAATAGGAACCAAAATTCCTTTCTTGGTGCCCTTCATCACGGATGCTCTTAGTGCTCAAGTACGGGATTGTATACGCAAGGCTGACTTAGGAGGTCTGGTCAGGCTAGTTAGGCTAGGGCCGCCTGCTAACTTCAGGACCCAACTTGTTAGGAACCGGCTGTGTGACCGCGCCTGTGATACCCACGTCCTGCATGGTCTGCCCGTTCTGTTTCTGGAATGCATGATTGCATTCCAGAAACGGCCTCAGGTGTGGTATACCTCATCACTTGCACGGAGTGCAATGAGGAATACATCGAGAGGCGAGCAGGCCGCTTTAGGTGAGGGTCAAGGAACACATGGACGGACTTCGGAGATGCCAGATTTCCACGTCGTTGGGGGAGCACAGGCAGCGTAGCCATGGAGGCGCAATGGTTGGGGACGCGATTACAATCCTTGCTCGAGAGGTCGATATCGCAGCACGCAAGACTCTCGAAGCGCTATGGATTGCCTTCAAGAATTCCGCGATCAAAAGGAGGGAAGAGCGCGTAGCGCTAACCCAGGAGCTGGCCCCATTTGCTGAACTCTGTGTGCTCGACCCCGGAGGGTCGCTGAGGGGTTGATATTAGGTGGCAGTCTCATTCACCCAAACTGCCTCCATCCGAGGGTGACGCACCAGCCTCTTCACTGCTTCCATCAGGTTAGTTGTTCTGTCTCACTCCCATTTCGTCTCCTTTTCCTATCAATTCCGGAAACTCCTGTGATTTGAAATAGTTATTGGACGTGTAACCTTTCAAACCTCGCTTGACTTTTCCAGGCTCTGAAGAAGGCGGTTACACCGAAACGTCAGCCGAATAAAGTGTGGTTAACAATCTTGGCTCCACAGCTCGAACAGTCCCATTGGTATCAACGTCATGCCAATATTCAACGACAGTCGATCATGGAATATACTGCGTGATGTGCCAGCACAACATTCTCGACTGGTTATGGAAGCCTTATCTTAAGACAGAAAATTGTCTTAGTCAGGCAAGGCAGCCATTTTCTCAAGCGGTGCCTGCAACACGGTGTGATTCCTCGCTTCATCCGGGGAAAAGAATTGCACAAGTTATGCGGCCGGACAGGACAGGTGGATGAAGAAGATCGAGCTTCACATCTTGAGAATGGCGATCCGAAGCAAGCAGGACCATGTGTACAGCTTGCTGAACAAATGGGTATCGAAAGAGATGTGTTGTGAACGTTTTTTGCCGAACCTCCTTTGGAAGAGAATCGTGGGTGAGTCAAGAGAGGTTTGTGATCTTATTCGTTCTAGAATTGAAGTTGCAGCGGAAGTTTTGGGAGCTAGTGGGTGGAAGTAGCAATTGCGGAGGTGATGGCTCTTCTACTTATGTCGCTACCGCTTCTACCCTCGGTCGGTGGGAATGTGAGCACCATCAGAGGGTCACCATCCTTGGCGATGTGTCCCTGTCGCGCGAGGCGTTTGCCGCATTGGAAATGGGCCCCAGTTTCGCTACCATCCAGCGCCTGTCGCATGGCGTAGTGCGCAAAATTGTCGGCAGCCTGCAGAGGTTACGGGATCAGTTGCGCTGTAGGGCAAAAATCGATGCGCAAGGCATTCAGCTGGGTTCGGCAAGCATCGCGGCGATCCCACCCCCGCCCTTCCCCGGTTCGTTTCTCGGTACGCAGGAGCCCAACTGGGCGATCGATAAGAAGTTCCGCATACTGGCTACCTCCCTGCTCACGGTTCTACAGCGGAACATGGCAAAGCGGGCAATACCAAATTTAAAAGCCAAACAGCGGATGGGTCTTAAGGAAATCAGGAGCTTAAGGGAATCTGGTGCAATTGAAGTTAGCGTTAGTGACAAAGGAGGGGAGTTTGTGGTACTCCCACAACACCTGGATAGGAGTATCACTAAACACCATCTGCAAGACACTACCGTCTATAGCCAGTCTACCTGTGAGGAGTTTGCTAAGCAGTTCCGCCGACTCAATCCGAAATGGACTGCTATTTCAAAATCAGCAAACCTTCCTAAAGCTCTGATTTCACGGCTGAGGTGTGACCATCCCGTCTGCCCAGTCTTGTATGTCCTAATCAAGACCCATAAGCTGCCTTCAGGCAAAACTCCTAGAGACCTTCCGCAGTATAAGGTTAGACCCATAATAAGCAGCGTGGGTGGCCCAGCGGACCGGATTTCCTGGCTGCTAAACTTGGTTCTTGTGCAACTGTTTAGGTATGTACCTGCCCACCTCCCTAACACTTGCGCTTTCCTGGAAAAACTCCGAGACGCAAGGTTAGAAGGGAGCTGCGTGATGGAGTCATTTGATGTTATATCACTGTACACAAATGTCTCCAAAGTAGACGCAATGCAGGCAGTCTACGAAATGCTCGTGGAACACCAGGACCATATCTCACTATATGGGCTCGGCATAGCTCGAATAATGACGCTCGTGGACGAGTGTCTTCAGTGTAACATCTTTAGATGGTCCAACGAGTACTACAGACACGACAGAGGGCTTGCCATGGGACAACGTCTGGCTCCGGTGCTGGCCATAGCGTATATTTCAAAAATAGAGAGACCCATACTGGAACGTAGACCTTTGCTTTACTGTCGTTACATAGATGATTGTTTCATTGTTTGTGCAACGCAAAACGAAATGGATTCCTGTTTCGATTTGCTCAATCATCAGGCTGAGCATATTAAGCTCACAAGGGAGAAACCGACGAACAACTAACTGGTTGCCGTTCCTTAATGTGCAAGTTCACGTCTCTCACAACGCTTTCCAGAATAGGTGATACTGGAATCCGAGCAACAAGAACATCATTGTTCATTGCAGGTCTGCACACCCTAGCAGTGCCAAGAGGGCCATTGTAAATAACATGTTTCGCACAGCGGCGTTGGTATCCTCCAACTACGAATTCGAGTCCGCTTCTAGGGAGATGGCATCTCGTATAGCGTTGTCCAATGGGTACACTTCCGACAGCCTTCCTAAGCAACGTCGTCCGCCTGCAGGAGCACAAAGACGCACAGAACAAGAGCGCACCAAAATTCCTTTCTTGGTGCCCTTCATCACGGATGCTCTTAGGGCTCAAGTACGGGATTGTATACGCAAGGCTGACTTAGAAGGTCTGGTCAGGCTAGCTAACATAGCGCCTGCTAACCTCAGGACCCAACTTGTTAGGAACCGGCTGTATGACCGCGCTGTGATACCCCGTCCTGCATGGTCTGCCCGTTTGGAAAGGAAGGGGATTGCACGGCCTCAGGTGTGGTATACCTAATCACTTGCACGGAGTGCAATGAGGAATACATCGGTGAGACGGGCAGGCCGCTTTGGGTGAGGGTCAAGGAACACATGGACGGGCTTCGGAGATGCCAGATTTCCACGTCGTTGGGGGAGCACAGGCAGCGTAGCCATGGTGGCGCAATGGTTGGGGACGCAATTACAATCCTTGCTCGAGAGGTCGATATCGCAGCACGCAAGACTCTCGAAGCGCTGTGGATTGCCTTCAAGAATCCCGCGATCAAAAGGAGGGAAGAGCGCGTAGCGCTAACCCAGGAGCTGGCCCCATTTGCTGACCTCTGTGGGCTCGACCCCGGAGGGCGATAGCCGGAGGGTCGCTGAGGGGTTGACCTTAGGTGGTAGTCTCATTCACCCAAACTGCCTCCATCCGAGGGTGACGCACCAGCCTCTTGGCTGCTTCCATAAGGTTAGTTGGGCTGTCTCACTCCCATTTCGCCTCCTTTTCCTATTAATTCCGGAAACTCCTGTGACTTGAAATAGTTCTTGTACGAGTAACCTTTCAAACCTCGCTTGACTTTTCTAGGCTCTGAAGAAGGCGGTTACGCCGAAACGTCAGCAGAATAAAGTGTGGTTAACAATCTTGGCTCCACAGCTCGAACAGTCCTATTGGTATCAACGTCATGCCAAGATTCAACGACAGTCGATCATGGAATAGATTATTTTGTTAGATTGCAGATTTAGTAGCAATCGAACGTTCGAATTCGAATGTTTCGAGCATTCGAATTTAAACATTTGAACACGAGTGTTTCGAGCACTCGAATTCGAATACATTCGAAAATCGCGTTTTTTTTTCGAACGTTCGAATACGAATATTCGAATTCGAATAGAATTATTCGAATTCGAATGCTCGAATATTCATTCGGGCCCAACTATAGCTGACATCCGTAACGTGTTAACACCTATCACATTTAACTTTAACCATGAGTAACCAATAGGTAGTTTGGAAAGTTAGCACTGCATACATTTGAATAAAAACTGGAAACCTTTCATGTTGAATTAAGAAATATTTTTTTGCACTCTAGTATAATTTTTCTGTTGGTTAAGAAAACGACAAAATATCACAAGTAAATCAGGTGTTTAGGTAAATTTGAAGTTTGGAAAGATCCGTTGAAAACGGGTGTTTCTGTGCCCCTTCAATTCTGTTACGGAATCAGGTGCCCTAAGAATCTATAAATAGTACAAACAGGCGGCTAAACAGTAGAAGGTTAATAATTTTATTGCAACTTAACGTGTTGTGAGAATGTTTATGGAAGTGTATATGGTTGCAATAAATTTAACAGTATTCTGAGTCAATGTCTAAAATTTTCACGCCATCCTTGCATGCAGGTCGTTTACCACGGCGAGTTGGGAACTTGAGTGTCTTCTTCTTCGGGATTTGTTTTCGTTTCGTTCGTTTTCTGAAAAAAAACCCATCTTGTCGTAGAGAAACATAGGAATAATCACGTTGCCTTTCAAAGTAGATTGGATTCAATGAGTTCTAAGCCACCACCTTCTCGTCCCGTTGGGTAGAGTTCAATGAGAAACTGCCTCTTTCTTTCGGAGCCTTTTCTGGATGTTCATTTTCTGAATCCGGCGTCCTGAGCCCTTCTCTTTCTGGCGTCACCTTTTGTTGTTGGTTTTCACCTGAGCCCGACGTTCGCTTCTGCTGTTCCGCTTCCCCCGATTCATGTTTATGACCTTCTGTAGACGCCGTGTTCGGTTGCTGACTATCAGCTGAGCTTGGTGTTCGATTCTCGGTCCTTTGCGTTGCGGCTCTTATTTCCTCTCTTTCAATGCCTTTCTTTATCTTAATAAAATATCAATAGGTCGCTTATTTATTTTATTCTGCGTTAACTACGTGCCAAAAACAAACCTTAGGCCATGACTGCGTTCCTTTGCTACCTGATTTGGTTCCTTTGCTATCCTAAAAGCCGAAAAGTATGTTGCTGCACATAAATTTTGTGGTAAAAGCTCGGAGATATATTGCACAACACGATGCTAAAGCTAGCGAGCTACAAGTGCTTCCTCATTCTGTTTTGGTTACCTTTCTGACCTTAAAGGCAACCTGCACACGGCAACCCGGAAGCAAGACCAAGTGTCTTCGCTGTCTTTCCTTCCTAGTGAAATTCAACGTGAACCATGCAAGTTTTCAGTGCTTATTAGTTTCTCCTCTGCATTAATTCTCGCCTAGTAAGGTCCATCATTCCCGCCTAGTAGGGTCATTCCCTCCTAGTATGGTCGCCGTGGCTGGTTCGCTGTTCTTACTGCAGCTTGTCTGATCTGATTTCACCTCGCTCATCCCTGATCAATAGCATGGCGTGGAAGAAAAGATCCTCAGATAAAGCACCTGCCTGACTAGCTCAAGTTCTTAAACGATGGGACGACCTTTTGGTCTAATAAGCTTTTCGATCTTTTTTTAAGTTACAGGACTCCCAACTGGACATATTTAAAAGGCTGTTGCGCTAGAGGAACGATTGATCTCGGACTCGCCTAAACATTCGGATCCGAGATCGGCTTTATACAGTACGCTTGTAAGGTTTAAGTCTGACACGAAAATCGTGGACACAAAGGCATGCCCCACGTAACGTGTGTGAGTATCGGCGAGCAGGCATCCGATGCGGTCACACGGGCTTTTGATAAAGAAGCTATAAAAGAAGTAATTGAGCCTTCCTGTGACGAGCAGCTTCTTAGCAATTATAATAACGGATGGATCTCTTTTCATAGACATCCTGTAGCTAAAGATAAAAGATACAAACGGCGCTCGACCTCGCATAATTAAGATATGTCCAGGTAATCAAGAGCTAAGGGATAGATCGCTGGAGCATATGAGAACTAGAAGACAATCACTACACTCGTATGCGAGACGTGATTACATGAGAGAGGAGCTTGAGTATGACCGCCTACTGAGAAGGAAAGCAGGTACAATGAATAGCCAGGAAGGTAAGCTCGTATACGTTGTAAGAGACCTAGCCATTCATAATCTGAAAACTCATAGTGAGTTGCCAGTAAGTCGTAACAACCAGTCCCACTTCCCTATTCCTATACCCATTTCAGCTTCTCACTCGCTTCCGTCGCCTTCCCAGCGCTAGGACAAAAAATCGGCCAATGCGTTAGATAATACCACGTCCATATGCCCGTTAACTGTTCTTGCTTCTCGCCTCATGAGTTTCTTTTGTTCAGTACGAGATCGACTGTGAACAAAATTCCGGATTTGAACTTTATCATGCGTCAATGCTTCAACGGTATTTTCGTAACTGAAGGTTGGTGCAAGCCAAGCACTGTTCATGATGCCATTTTATGTTGTAACTCTCAATATGCGGTATGATCGCCAGGTCGATAGAGTAGGAGGTGGCGTTTTAGCATTAATTAACAAGCGTCTAACCCACAATCTAATGAAACAGAAAGATTTTCACAGCGAAATTCAATTAATAGCTCTTTGTGTTAAAACTGAAAGTGTAGTGCGTTGTTACTGCTTGGTTACCGTAGTTCCTCCTGTACTTCAACCACATTTGCGGAATTCGCTGACTTTCTCCACAGCCTCTGTGACGAGCGGAGTGACCACATTCTTATATCAGACGATTTTAATTTCCCAAAAATTGACTGGCGTGACATGTAGAGAAAATGTTTTGACGATTTCCTCATCTCTATTTATTGACACATCACTGAATCTCAAGCAGTTGGTATCCCAACCCACTCATGGTCTAAATACACTAGATATAATTTTAGTGTCCCAGCATTTCATAGTTGAAGAAGTTCATGTCCTCAAATGACAACTCCATTTCGTTTAAAATTCGTGAAACAAAGCAATAGCCCACTAAGAGGTTAAAACTAATCGGAAACTTTTCCAGGGGCGACTATGATTCGATAATTTCTTCGTTAGCCGAAATAGACCGGGTTGGCGTAAGCAACTGTTCACCTCATGTTAACGTTTTGTACAATAACTTTGTTGAGATATGCCACAATCCTATCGTGAAATACGTGCCGTTATACTGCGCAGACATACCCGTAATAAATATCCAAGAAAAATACTTGTTCTCAAATCCAAAGTTGACTTTATTTACTACTCTACCTTGTCCATTACGGATCCAAGATATATCAAATTCTCGCGCAAGCTTAAGCGAGCCGTCGCTAGCTATCAAATAACTGAGGAAAAAAGAATAGCTCGCTGTAGGATCGCTAAGCTATTTTTCAGTTTTTGCAAGAAGAAATTAGAATTAGAGAAGACTATACCTAGTTTGATAGCAGGTAATGCATTAGTTAGAGATGATAACGGTAAGTATAAACTCTTTACCGATTCCTTCAAATCAGTTTATAAACATCCACGCGATACCGAAGCCTATCTCCCCTCTATGACCGAAAATGAGCTGAACTGGGTTGACATCACTAAAGAAACAGTTTACAGCGTACTACGGAAACTGCCTAACAGATTTTTCACATCACCAGATAACATACCATATGTCTTTTTGAAGAAGGCAGCACTTGGTCTTGTTGGCCCCTTGACAATCCTTTCCAACAGATTTTTATTTACTTGAAGGTGATGTTCCCCGACTTTGTAAGGTTGGTTTTGTACGCCCTATTTACGAAAAGACGCCAAAAGGCGAGGTTGTCAATCACCGACCCATATGTCTTACCAGCTCAACCAGTAATGTTATGGAAATCATTCTATGCAAAAAATCACCGAGTATATCAAGATCACTAACATCCTAGGACGAAGTCATATTTCTTTTTCTCTCTACGAGGTACTGCGTTGAACTGTGCGATTTGGGGGTTGTGTATGATACTCATCTCTATTCGACAGCTACATCCATAAAAAGTAAGGAATGTCCTCAAGTGTTCAAACTTTGTTTTTAGAGCCTTCAAAATGCGAGATCCTGCTACGCTCTTCCGACTATTCGTTTTCTACGCGAGGCCATTACTTGAATACTGTGCGCCCATATGATCCCCGCAAAACATCTCTCTTATAAAAGAAGTTGAGAAAGTCCAAAAGAGCTTCACATATCGCTGTTTTTGTCGCTGCGGTTTGCCAAATCTTTCTTATGAAGAACGTCTTTCCATACATAACGCTGACTCTCTGGAGTTTAGACGCAAAACATCCGACTTCACCCTAATGTACAAGTTGACCACAGATGAGATTTACCTTAATATCTACGACGTTTTCGAACCAGCAGCCTGTGTTGGCAGACTAAGGGTCACCTATTCCGTATTCGACCAGATAAACCTAATACGGCTAACTATGAGCGCTCCTTCCTGGTACGGCAGGTTGCTGAGTGGAATAGTTTGTGCCCCGACTTATTCATCCATCGAAAATTCCACGCATTTCAAATTCGCCTAGCTCAAGAACTCAGAGCGCCAACCTGATTTTAGCGGTCCACTATATATGCATGGCAGCTATATTATACGCATACGTTATATGTACGTATACATTGTACGCATGCATGGGAGCGAGCCACTGTCGGCGACGGCGCAACGGCTCTGTGCGCTGTCTGTAAGCAGGCGACCAGGGTTCGGACCCTGCATGGTGTAGCGACCTGCGAAATTTTTATTGCACCTAATGTAGCTCTTGTTCTTGCCGGTGGCGATTCTCTGCTCATGTTGTCGGCCTTGGGTTGCGATGCCGCGCTGGTTGCTGGCTGGGCCGGTTGCCCACTCTTTGTGGTTGCATCCGTGGCCGTCGATTGGCTGTCCTCGGTGAGGCGAATCCAGAGCGGGCAGCGTTGATGAGTGACAAAGGTATAGCAAGTCCTTTCCAGCCCCTTATATAGACGTGCAGTTCTATTAGGTTGTCCCATAAGTCCCCGCCGTTTTTCAGCGATTCACTGCAGATTTCGCCGGCGGTCTCTTGCATAGCGCTGCATAGCTTTCGAAAGAAAATGATTTACTCTATCAGAACATGTATTGCCTTCTTTTCGTCATGAATGTTGTCAATTTTTAGGTCGTTGAAGTGAAAACTGAAAAAGTGAAAAAGTAGCCAATTGCGCAGTTGCTCTCTCCGCTTAGGTTTGTAATTTTTTGCGCAGTTTTTATAGCATTTGAAGGATAGTGTTCTGTACTACTAAAATACGTGTTGGTCCTATTTCCTCATTTGTCCTTTATTGATTTTTAGGCCATCAAATTGGGACGTCTGATTTTTCCCTCCGAATTTCTACCGACACCTCGGTTCTGTGGTTGGACTTTTTTGCTTGGTGTTATATGTCGTTTGAAAGAGGATGAATGTCTTGCTCAGTAAGAATTTGTGTTGCGTTTATTGGCTCACGCTGATCTCTGTCAAATATAAACAACTGAAGAAGGAGAAGGAGTTGTTGGTGAAGACGATTTTTCTCTTTTTGGCATTTTGTTGATATTCAATAGTAATCAATAAAAGCAACACATATTCTTATAGAGCGAGACATCTTCTTTCGAATTTCATATAACGCCAACCCAAAAAGTCCAAACACAGAGTAGGAGCTGTCGGCAAATATAACCATCCTCCTTCGGACGTCCCAATTTCATGACCTAAAAATCAATAAAGGACAAATGAGCAGATAGTACTAACATATTCTTATAGTACAAAACATTTTCTTCCAAATGCTCTGAGATACTGGGCAAAAATTACAAGCCTAAGCAGAGAGAACAAGTGCGCAAATGACTACTTTTTCACTTTTTCACTTTTCACTTCAACGACCTAAAAATTGACAAAATTTATGATAAAGAAAATACATATTCGATAGAGCAAATCATTTTCTTTCGAAAGCTGTGCAGCGTTATGCAAGAGACCGCCGGCGAAATCTGCAGTGAATTGTTGAAGAAAACGGCGAAGACTTATGGGACAACCTAATTGAAAGATCAGTCGTCGCGTAGTTTATGAGAATTGGTCTACATGACTCCGTTGCTATGCACATTATGTTGAGAAATACTTGGGATTTCACGAAGGTTCTATTTTTCGATCGAGGCCTCTCGACGCGGCGTCGATGGATTTGCCGTTCATCGTTCATCCTCAGGAAATAGAAAATTTATCCTGATCACAAAACTCCTCGGTTTTTATACCAAAATTAATAAAAAATAAGCAAATACAAGAATAAATATTTTTTAAATGTGTATATGAGTATGTGTGTATGTATGTGTACATGTGCCTAAATGGGGGAAAGTGTCAGGGAATAGTGGGTGATCAGGCACAGCATGGGCAGTGGCCGCCAACACTGCAAGTCCTTCAGGTCGTTATTTCGGGCTCCGGATGTCAACTTAGTAGGTCCGCCACCTGTGCCTTGACCCACTTTGAGGTGTCGATGCGACTGGGGTGAAGGGGAGAAGAATAATGGTAAAACTGTTTATGATTATTTAGCAGAATGCTAATAGATTCATGACCTCACAAGGCAGTCGTCAGGGTACGTACCAGATTAAAGAGGCGTTTGAGATACGAGACCCGCCCCAAAGTTAATTGTGCATTCCGCCTACTGGTAGTAGTATCGTGAAGCATCTGCTAACGTACATATCAATAGTGAGCGCACCTCCGTCATGACATCAGCAGGTGCTCCACTTAAGCTCATACGTGTTTTTGTCACGACTCACTCCTGTGTGCAATGTCGCAGCGGCCAGGCGTATTTTTCTCCGTTCTATCCCCTTTTTCTTTTTTTCTCTCATTTTTATCAGCTCTTTATGCTTTATGCGTATGCAAAGTGCCAACCATTATCTACGTTCTCTCCCCCCCCCTGTTTACCTATGCGTATGACATTTTTTATGTTTGTCAAATAAATAAATAAATAAATAAATAAATAAAAATATGCACACTATTGTTGCAAAAAACAAACCTTAGGCCATGATTGAGTTCCTTTGCTAGCTGTTTTCGTTCCTTTGCTATCCTAAAAGCCGAAACGTATGTTGCTACACATAATTTTTAGTAAAAGCTAGAAGTAGTAATAGAAGCTCCGAGATATATTGCACAACACGACGCTTAAGCTAGCGAGCTACATTCAAATGTTTCCTCATTCTGTTTTGTTTACCTTTCTGACCTTATAGGCAACCGGCACACATGGCAACCCGGAAACAAGACCAAGTGACCTCACTACCTTTCCTTACTAGTGAAATTCAGCATGAACCATAAAGTTTTTAATGCTCATTAGTTTCTCCTCTGCGTGTGCACACTTGTTGCAAAAAACAAACCTTAGGCCATGATTGCGTTGCTTTGCTAGTTGTTTTCGTTCCTTTGCTATCCTAAAAACCGGAAAGTATGTTGCTGCACATAATTTTTATCAAAAGCTGGTAGTAGCAGTAAAAGCTCCGATATATATTACACAACACGATGCTCGAGCTAGTGAGCTACAATTGCTTCCTCATTCTGTTTTGGTAACCTTTCTGATCTCACAGGCAACCGGCATACATGGCAACCCGGAAACAGGACAAAGCGTCCTCACTGCTTTACCTTACAAGTGAAATTCAGCAGGAACCATAAAATGTTCAATGCTTATTAGTTTCTTCTCTGCAGAATTAAAAATTTGTTTGAATGGTGAGAGATCTCACTTCTGGAACAACCTCTACGTTAGTGCCAATGTTGACAATTTCATTTAGGTCATCGTCAAACTTGATTTGAGTGATTTCGCACGCTGATTCATCTTGACTTGCGAATTTCTGAAATGCCAGAGTACACTTATGTGTAACTGTCGATGTATTAATGTAGTCTGAATTAAAATAGTGGAATATATACTTACAACAGGGCCTTTCAGTTCCTTTGTCAGCACCAACGGACCTCGTTTTATGAATTTCTCATCAGGTATGCATTGGGCCTGCATTATCTGTCTATCCCTTCTGTAAGCCCAAGCCGCACTCTGCGAGAGTAGGGGAGATGATGACAATGGCGATTCGGCACTTCCTGAAGGATTTGAGAGTTTGGGATTCATTGCAGTGTTCATCTTTAACACTTTCATCAAAACTGGTATTTCTTTATTTCTATCTTTCAGTTTGTTGAAACCGCTTCACCTTCGCCTTCTCAGGACAAAATTTGCTATATAAAAGTGATATTTTGATATGATATGCTAGAATTGCCTGAAGATTAGTCACACGAATGTCAGAAACTGTGCTTTTATGCATGAGCTTCATTGTTTGTTCACAGCAAGTTCTAGGTAATTCGAATTTCTAATGGAATGCTTTGATGCCCGTAGTAGGCAAGAATTTTGAAAGCTCAGATAACAAGATGACAAAGTCGAAATCTCAAATGGTGGTGTACCCCAATGCACTCTGCATTCAACCCTTTTATATGTGAACTATTAATGAAATTCCTGGATAGAATCCGTTTATATCACTACATGTGTTCCGAAACGCCTAACGCCGTCTCCCTAACCTGCGCGCTTCGCACAACTTTGCAGCATCACTGACCTATGGAAAGTAGTTTTTGTAAAACTAAATTTCGCTAACATCTAGGACCAGGTGCGTGCTTTTTCGGCATCAAGCCGTTCACCATTTCGGTACTTCATCATAGACATCCTCTCCCGACCGGCAATTAATGTCATTGGTTTGTGCAGTACTTCTGCCCCTCATGTTGCTCCTTCTGGAACGGTCCTCATGCTCAACAGCTAGCGTTTCTAGATATCGTTGAATGTCTTCCCAAGCCAGGTTTTCCCTCACTCGTTTGTTCTTACTGGATATAATTACAGGTTCGCCTTTTTTGGTCTTTCCCTCCCCCTCTTTAGTCCCCACCTTCCTGGTCCCAACTCTTGGCCAATTTCTTTGTTTCCACTATTGACCTCCTACTGGTCACTTTCTACTGGTTTTGCCCTCCTTCTCGCTCCTCCAGGTTGTTCCTTTCCTTCCTGGTTGCTCTTTTAGTCCATCCTAGAGGTCCCCCTTACTTCCCTTCTCCCTCACCCCCTTTAGTGGTCCTCCCATACTCACGGCACGGTCGGTGACACGTATTCGGAATCAGGATGCTTGATGCGCGACATAGGAGGCCCGTCTTCTGAATCCAGAAGCTGAGAAGACCCGTGTTCCAAATCCAGAAGCTCAGAAGCGCGCGTGGTCGCCGCTGTGTCAAGCATGAAGAGGCTATGCAAATGGCAGACCCCTGTTCTCTGTATGAATTCCCTTACGGCTCCCTTCTTGTTGGTTCACCGTCCTAGTCCCGCCTCCAGGTTCCTTATTCAAGCTAACATTTTCTCTTCTTGGAGTCCACCTTACTGCTCTACCCCAATTAAGTAGGCCTCCCACGCTCACGACACGACGACGGCGAGCGAACGCCCATTGTGTTACACCGGTATCACATCATCTAAATCCGGTCTCTCTTAATGGTAATGGATCTCCTTGCTGATCCTCCTTACTGTCCCCCTCCCTTGATTGGTAACTCCCTAATGATCCCTAGTATTACCTAAACTTTTCTTGGTGCCACCTCCTGGCCTGCTTCATTGTTCCCCTATCGATCCCCCTCCAGGTCGCTCCTTCCTGATCGCTGTCGGTTCTCTACCCTCGAAGTCCCCTTCCACTCTTACCCCTTTAGTGGTCTTCTAATGCTATTGGCACGAAGTCGGCCTCTGAATCTGGACGTTCAGAAACTCACTTAGGTGCTGTTGTGTTACGCAGCAGGGGAGCGCAGCCCTAGGAGTGTAGGAGTGGCTTTTGCAACAGTCGCGGCCTTCTTTGCATCTTTCTTCGCTTCTTGGTACTTCCGCCAGTTATCGGCGGTCAGCATGGGATGTTGACGCAGCAATGGGCTGCGCTTCCCCTGCTGCAGCAACACCCCATGCTCAATGGCAAATTTTGCCCGCTCTGTGGATGATGCGCCGTATCTCACTTAGGTTAGATCACTCAAACGTCATCAACCGCTAACTCAATTATATAGTAGTAGATAGATAGATAGATAGATGATACTTTTCAAATTGTTTGAACAGTTCAGTCACAGGTGTCCTAATTTGGTACAAACCTAATTCAAATAATCTTTGGGTAGCTTGCTATGTTCGATAAAATAAGTGAAAATAAGTGTACTAATGAAAAATTCGCTTACCTTTTATAGGACTACTCCTTCTTGTACAGACGACGTAGACTACATACGTAAACAGCAGTAGAGCCGGAAACACGAGAATTACCCAAAGCCATTGCTTTCTGAAAGATTTAGATTTTCGTAATATTAACAATTTGACCACCGACCGATGTCGACTCACACCCTTTCGGCAGCGTGGGACGGTGAGACACATCACAGTGTTGTAATTTACTTTTCTAGTTGGATTTGAAACTTTCGAAGGAACTTTTTTGTTATGTATACTTTGGCTTACTTTGAAATTTTTTTGGTAAGTGATTTATTGAGCTTGTCTACAAGTATTGGATTAAATTAACAAGCAACTCACAACGTAGCGAAAAATCGATCGGTCTCACGCACCAGACACGCGAATATCGCGCAGTCGTTAGCGTGTTAAATGCAAGCAATTTGAGGACGAATTGGAATGGATTTTTACCCTTTTACGGCGGATCTTCTTTCTCTGTTCTGTTCATAAATCATTCGAGCTTTTTGACGCACCCGGATTAGCTCTCTTTCAGTGATAATCTAAACGTCGACTTCTTTCGATGCAGTACACAAGGCGTTTGTTGGGCAACTAATATGAACCCAAAGAGAACAGTATTTCTCCGATACACCTCATAGCTGCTTGCTTTAAAGCAATACTCTTTCTTAAAAAGCAATGCAATTGTTCAATACAGAAGTAGATGGTCGAAGACTTACTTCGAATGGCAATATTTCACGTTCAGTTACTGCTGGCTCTGCTGTAACATAGTTGTATTCGTTTGTGGTCCATACTTCAATTTTTTCTTCAACAGGAGTTATGAGAAACGGTACCGTTTCTTCCTTTGTTGCGATCTAAGCACGAAAAGTAAAAAGTGTGTTCTGACTTCTACTGTTGCTGCCTCTGCGAATGGCAGCAGTATGTTGACGTATTCGTAAACTGAACAAACCAGGTATACATTCGAGGTTGTGGTTGTAGCAGATGTCTTCCCAACAGTTTCAGCCATGTATACAGTCGTGGAATCATCATAAATAGACAGCGAAGTGTCGGCTAAAGATGAACCGCCAGTATATTCCACTCCGCTTTCGGTGGTGCTACCTTTTCGGTTTTTAGTTAGTGCTTGATGAAATGATGTTAAAGTTCCCATTATACTCCAACCCATTGAATTCGTCTCGGGTAAGGAGTTTATAACGCTCTTTGAGTTTGCTTGAATTGCTGCATTCGACTTCGGCACAGGATATGAAGTGCTCCGTGCAATTCTCCTGAAAAGGAACAATGAAGCCAGCTTTACTCCTCGGTTCAACTTTAGAAAATATGTCATCGAAGATGACAGACTTGTAAAATTTTCGAGTCTCTGGCATTTGCTTCAGCCACTCTAAGCTGTCGCCCTTCTCTGTCGCGAAAAGGACGCTCAATTTAGACCAGCCAGTCGTATTAAATTTTCACAGCAGACACCGTTCACAACTTTATGGCTGCAGCATTTCGCACGTAAAAGTGATGTGGAGTCAAATAGACTCCTGCTGCATTTGTTTCTTAATCATGTGCCAATTGTAGTTTGGTCCTTCTTACAGATGCACTTACGAAGGAGGAATGAGAACTTCATTTTAGCGTCTCTGAATAATATATCGAAATATGGGAAATGAGCTCGGAAGGATTTTTCTAAAACCCCACGAGGAACGTCTATGGAGCGACTTCAAAGGCCAAATAAGCATTTAAGCTATCTCCACGACAGACCATGCCTTGTAGAACAAGAGTGCGTAAAGGGGTTGATCAGCGCCATCCTTTAACTTTGCTCTTTCAATTCGGAACTTGTGCCTAGGAAGTCACTAACTTGAGTGCCATCAATGAATGGAGTTAAGGAAAAGGTCCTAGCAGTTTGAAGAAATAATGGATTTATTTTAGTAGGTGAGAGGTACGTTGATTTACTTGTTCGACAATGAGGGGAAAATTGAACGTATTGCTTTATATATACAGCGCACTAAGCTAACCTACAAGAGTACTTTGCAGTTTAACATCATGTAGATCCACCCCTGTGTATTCATTTAATTTTTCTACCGATGACCTAGTCTTCTTCCTCCCTCTGCACTAACTAGATCCAAAATAGTTTGTACCGAAAAGCTCAGAACCAAGAGATGCCATGCTGAACAACAAGGAGAGGCAATGTTATGTGTCGACGAACGGCAGCCATACATCTAGTGATTTAGCTGCCTGAAGCAGCAGAGAAATAACTTGTTGGTTTCGCATTCGGCAACATGTATAGCTGCAATCCTAGCGGGTAGTGGCCGCTTTTAAACGATTTTCCGTTGAGGTGGGGTGGGGTCTACCTGATATCTTCATATAAATCAATAAGACTCATATAAATCAATAAGACCTCTTACTCGTTCACGTCTGCACGGTCTTTGTCGCCAAGTCATATCCTACGACTACCCATCTAAAGACGAGATCAGTGTACGTCGAGTACCATTATAGTTCATTATAGTAGCCTGCGACTGATCCGGTGCTGTATGCGCCCACTGCTCAGAGATCGCGCTTGGCGATGGAGCGCGAAAGCTTTCGAGCGTCCTCTTAGCCTCTCACCCTTTCCCACTTGTCGGACATGAACTGCCTCATCAATTGTGCATGGAGCATCACATCAATTGTTTACAAAATCAAGCAAGGAAAGGGAGTTTAGAGTGTGGTGGATCCAAGCTGCTCGTGTAAAAATTGCATTTTTGATGCTCAGAGGGAGTCTGCTGCATTTCCAGGCGTTCAGCAACCTACGGGCCGACAAACGATATTGCGGATTTAAACATTGCCTTTATTATAATGCATCTAGTATAGAAAAGGGTGACACCGCTCAACATTCGAAAAGAACTGAAATCACTGAGAAGAATCTATGGCGCAAAGCGGCTCGGGGTCACCTTGTTAAGCAGCTCTATACGACGTTCTGTGCTGCACGATATCAAAAGCATATGGCATACCTCCGAGTCGCTCCAGCAACTGGTCCCTGCGATAGTGTTTCGCGGGTAGCTACAAACTACCCGCGCAACATTATCGCCCCGACCAGTCGCTGGAGCGATTCGCAGGTATGCCAGACGTCAAAGATTTCACACTGCACTGGTGTGTTCTACCACAGTGATGAACTGATCTAGGCCACCTTTGATATAATTGGACATTCATGTGCCTTCTTACCAAAGCGTATAATTCCTTTATACCAGAAGACCCCCTCTGAGCCGCTGTGCGACGAATCTATTATTTATTGCGCATTTCCAAATGGATGACGGTTCATGTTTCAGAAGGCAGCAGCATGCTTGCTTTCAAAATGTCAATGTGTCAGTGGAGAGCATTGATTGTGATGCTCTATTTTAATACATTTAGGGTCATTTCCTAAATAACACCGCCTAACAAGTCGAATTGTGGTTACAACTTTACGAGGTAGGTCATGTCCGACAAATGAGGAAGGGTGAGGAGATAGGGGAGCGCCCGAAATTTACCCTCTCCATCGCCGGTCGCGGTGCGAATGAAAAAGAGTGCACGCGAGAGAGCTGCTCGCGCTCAAACTGCTCTCATTGCTCAGTTGGGATTACACATTGATCGAATGTTCATGTGGACGCCGACGCGATCCACGACGCAACTGCAACAACCACACGCTGCAGTATTCCGCAAACCTGCACATCAACCCGCAATTGGAACGGGAGTAGGTGATTAGTTATAATTAAGACCGTCTCGACCTAGCTAGAAAACATTATATAATTTTTAGGTGCAAAGCGGGGTCACCCTGCATTCAGTGGTGATCCACCTTAGTAAGGAAGCGCATGAATGCTCAGTTACAATAGGAGTAGCCTAGCTAAGCTCACCACAGGGATAGGCCACACCAATGCTGTGTAAATTTTTTAGTTTAGTGCAACACAAAATGTTTAGTAGGGCTGCCCACATGGTGATCCCCTTCGGGCCGCTTTGCGCCTGGTTTTTATGTTTTTGTGTAATATGACATTTTTATTTCGTTAATGAAGTTATTTTCTTGGCAATGAATGAGTTCAATATCACCATCACCACCTACATATAAAAGTTTGTCCGTCGAGTAATCTAACCTAAGTGAGGTACGCCGAATCATCCACAGCGAGAGCGGTCGAGTGATCTAATCGAAGTGAGATACGCCGCACTATCCACAGCGAGGGCGGTTGAATGATCTAACGGAAGCGAGGTACGCCGCATCATCCACAGCGCTGGCAAAATTTGTTATTGAACGTGGGATGTTGCTGCAGCAGGGGAAACGCAGCCCTTTACTTCTTAACCCAACAGCGCCTACGCGCGTTTCTGTTTCGCGTCCAGATTCAGAAGCCGACTTCGTGCCATTAGCATGAGAAGACAACTAAAAGGGTAAGGGTAGAAGGGAGACATTGAGGGTGGAAAACCGACAGCGATCAGGAGGCAGCGACCAGGAGCATCGGGATGGTCGATGGGGGAACGAGGAAGCAGGCCAGAAGGTGGCACCAAGAAGAGTTTAGGCAATATGTAGGGATCATTAGGGAGTGACCAATCAGGGAAAGGGGGATAGTAAGAAGGATCAGCAAGGGGATCCATTACCATTAAGAGCGACCGGATTTAGAGGATGTGACACCGATGTCACACAATAGGCGCTCCCTCGCTCGTCGCGTCGTGAGCGTGGCTTACTTAATTGGAGTAGAGTAGTAGGAAGGATCCCAAAGGGGACTGGAGGAGGAATATATCTGGAAGAAGGGACCTGGAGGCGGGATCAGGACAAGGAATCAACAAGAAGGAAGCCGTAAGGGAGTTCATACGGAGAACAAGGAATGAACAAGGAATCTGCCATATACATAGCCTCTTTATGCTCGACACAGCGGTGACTGCGCGCGCTTCTGAGCTTCTTAATCCAGAAAACGGGCCTCCCGCGTCGCGCAGCAAGCATCCTGATTCCGAATACGTGTCACCGACCGTGCCGTAAGTATGGGAGGACCACTAAAGGGGTGGTGGAAAAGGGGGACCTCTATGGTGGACCAGGAGAGCGACCAGGAAGGAAAGGAAGAACCTGGAGGAGGGGGGAAACCAGCAAGGAGAGACCAGTAGGTGTCAATAGTGGAAACAAAGAAATGGGCCGGTACTTGGGTCCAGGAAGGCGGGGACTAAAGAGGGGAGGGAAGATCGGTAAAAGCGGATCAGCAATTAGATCCAGTAAGAAGAAACGATAGGGGCGAACCTAGCTTCGGAAGCATGTCAATGACAACTTTAAATCCTAGCTGTTGAGCATGAGACCGATTGCGGAGGAACAACCTGAGGAACAGAATACTGCGCAGCACAATCCAATGACATGACTGACCAGTCAGGAAAGAATGTCTATGATGAAGGTATCGGAGTGGTGAAGGACTTGATGCCGATAAAGTACGCACCAAATTCTAGATGCTAGCGAATTTTATGTTTTGAAAAAACTACTTTCCATAGGTCAGTGACGCTACAAAGTCGCGCAAAGCGCGCAAGTGCGAGACACGCCGTTAGGCGTGTCGGAGCACTTGTACATCAATATTGAGCATACTCAGTTCTTGTGAAAACGCTTAAGAGCGACCACCACTAGCTAGGATTGCACCCCGAGATCCACCAAGCAACTTTATTTTTGGATGTTCCACGGGTAAACATCTTGTGTCTTGCAGTTATTTTGCATATCTGGGACAAACTGAATGTCCTATCATCCTCCGAAGGAGGTAATGCAAAGTGCACAATTAAGTATGTCACAAAACATGTAGAAATAAATTAAACGCAGGCGCTATGGTAGTTGGGGGGGGGGGTCACCTTGCAAAAAGTGTCACAGACAAAAAAAAGAAACGGTAACACACTGATAGTAAAGAGAACAACCAAACAATGCTATAGCTCTGTTCTGTGCTCTCTCGCGTCAGCGGAGGAGAGCACAGATTTAGGCAGGGGAAGGGACTCCAGGGTGTGGCTCGAGTGACGCACCCGTGCTAGAATTGCCTACATCCTGGAGTTCCTTCCCTTGCCAAATTCGGAAGCACGCCTAAACGCATATAAACATTTCGCTTACATCAAGGCCTTCTGGTTGTCTGCTTCAGAAGCTGTAACCTAAAATAAATAATTAAGCACGCAATAGCCCACCACTGAAAATCGATGACACAAGAATTGTTAGGTGAGCTTCATGGAGTTATAACGGTCTTACTTAGACCTAATCAAATTCTGCTGATGCATTCTGTGGCGGCTCTTCTTCCTCCGCCAAGCCACGTGCGGTCGCGTCGTATCGACGTAGTCATTTTCGATATCCACCGACACCACGGTCACATGGAGGAGGGTCGTTGAGCGGTCGGTGGCGGATAGCGGCTCTTCCACCGCCGCTACAGGAGAGCCCTGAGCGACGAAAGCAGTTTCCATACGAACAGCTTTGGTGGCACACACCCTGGAATCCCTTCCCTAGCTTGGTTCCGCGCTCGAAGAGCGCAGAACCCAGTTGCGGACTATCACTGGGCGACGAAAACGTGCTCCAATGACAACGGCTCGGATGGCGTGAGCGAGCGCTGGCACCTTATCACGTCATGCCTGGTTAGGTCCAATGGCTATCACCATCACCACCTATATATAAAAGAGTTTGTCCGTGGAGTGATCTAACCTAAGTGAGGTACGCCGCATCATCCACAGCGAGAGCGGTCGAGTGATCTTACCTAAGTGAGGTACGCCGCATCATCCACAGCGAGAGGGGTCGAGTGATCTAACGGAAGTGAGGTACGCCGCATCATCAACAGCGCTGGCAAAATTTGTTATTGAACGTGGGATGTTGCTGCAGCAGGGGAAACGCAGCCCTTTACTGCTTGACCCAACAGCGCCTACGTTCTGTGTTTCTGTTTCGCATCCAGATTCAGAAGCCGACTTCGTGCCATTAGCATGAGGAGACTACTAAAGGGGTAAGGGTAGAAGGGAGACTTTGAGGGTGGAAAACCGACAGCGATCAGGAGGCAGCGACCAGGAGCATCGGGATGGTCGATGGGGGAACGAGGAAGCAGGCCAGAAGGTGGCACCAAGAAGAGTTTAGGCAATATGTAGGGATCATTAGGGAGTTACCAATCGGGGGAGGAGGGACAGTAAGGAGGATCAGCAAGGGGATACATTACCATTAAGAGAGACCGGATTTACAGTATGTAACACCGATGTCACACAATGAGCGTTCGCTCACCGTCGTCATGTCGTGAGCGTGGAGGCCTACTTAATTGGGTTAGAGTTGTAGGGGGGATCCCGAGGGGGTGAGAAGGAATATACCTTAAAGAAGGGATCTCGAGGCGGAACCAGAACGAGGAACCAACAAGAAGGGAGCTGTAAGGAAATTCATACGGAGAAGAAGAAATCTGCCATATGCATAGCCTCTTCAAGCTCGACACAGCGGCAACTGCGCGCGCTTCTAAGCTTCTTGATCCAGAAAACGAGCCCCCTACGTCGCTCAGCAAGCATCCTGATTCTGAATACGTGTTCCTCGCTCGTCGTGTTGTGAGCGTGGCCTACTTAATTGGGGTAGAGTAGTAGGAAGGATCCCGAAGGGGACTGGAGGAGGAATATATCTGGAAGAAGGGACCTGGAGGCGGGATCAGGACAAGGAATCAAAAAGAAGGAAGCCGTAAGGGAATTCATACGGAGAACAATCTGCCATATGCATAGCCTCTTCAAGCTAGACACAGCGGCGACTGCGAGCGCTTCTGAGCTTCTTAATCCAGAAAACGGGCCTCCTACGTCGCGCAGCAAGCATCCTGATTCCGAATACGTGTCACCGACCGAGTATGGGAGGACCACTAAAGGGGTGGTGGAAAAGGGCGGTAAGGGGGACCTCTATGGTGGACCAGGAGAGCGACCAGGAAGGAAAGGAAGAACCTGGAGGAGGGGGGAATCCAGCAACGAGAGACCAGTAGGTGTCAATAGTGGAAACAAAGAAATGGGCCGGTACTTGGGTCCAGGAAGGCGGGGACTAAAGAGGGGGAGTGGAGGCCTGTAAAGGCGGACCAGCAATTAAATCCAGTAAGATGAAACGAAAGAGGGGAACCTGGCTTCGGAAGACATGTCAACGACAACTTGAGACGCTAGCTGTTGAGCATGAGATTGATTGCGGAGGAACAACCTGAGGGACAGCAGTACTGCGCAGCACAAACCTACGACGTTAATGTCCAGTCCGGAGAGAATGTTTATGATGAAGGGACCGAAGTGGTGAAGGGATTAATGCCGATAAAGTACGCAGCAAGCCCTAGATGCTGGCAAATTTTATGTTTTACAAAAACTACTTTCCATAGGTGCTGATGCTACAGAGTCGCGCGAAGCGCACAAGTGCGAGACACGCCGTTAGGCGTGTCGGAGCACTTGTCATTTGAAACAAGAGTTAAAACTCAACTCAATCAATGAAAGAAGGAGGACTACCGTCCTGAAGCACATGAAAATAAAAAATGGTTTCTTAACCACACCGCCCTCCGATCTGTTTACCATTAATTATCTGCCTTCTCAAGCGAAAACGAACTGGTTGGTTGCATCACACGTTGAACTATTAGGGGGGGCCAAAAGTAATGAGACACCCCATGCCGTGTCCACACATCTCGTGGCTGGAGTCTGGTTTCGTGCTTATCGTATTTGTATGTTTGTATGCTACTTACTGAAGCCCATCTGAGAAGTTACCACTTCCGCCCTTTCCAGAAGCATGCCAAAAACCCCAACCTGTCTCATGCCGAAACCCCAGTCTGACGAGTCGACCTGTGTCGCGCAAATCTCCCCCAATTCCCAACCCCGAGCAGCCTGGGCTCAATATTCACGCAAGATGAGAAGTACGTCTTCTACCTTAACCCTGCCAAGCAGCGAGTCTGGGTGAGGCCTGGTGAATTGTTACCGACCTTCGTTCGGCGAGATGTTCACGGCGAGAAGCATCTTTGGAGCTTTTGGGTCTGCGCCCATGGATCGGTTTACCGGAGGCTGTTTCCCAAGAGCACCGCGATGAACTCCAAGGCCATGGTGAACGAAATAGAGGAGATGGGCCGGCGAATCGCTCTTATTCATTCACAGCGCTTCAAGAAGGTTCTCCTCTTCGCCAACGCCGCACCCCATCGGGAACAAGTAACCACGGATAAGCTTGGCCAGCTGGGCTACGTTCACATGCCTCACCCACCGTATTCGCTGGACATCTCTCCATGCAACTACCACTACTACTTGAGCCTACAGGACTTCCTAGTCGGAAGGGACACAAGAACCCAAGCAGTCCTTGACAACCATATCGAGCAGTTGATCAACACCAGGCTCAAGCAGTTCTGGAGGGATGGGATCAGGAAGTTGGCTGAGCGATGGCAGCAAGGTCCTTGCCCTTAATGGCAAATACACTCCTCAGCATCGTTGAGTTGTAATTGAGTTATAAGGAGATAAAAAAATTTTTTCATTTTGTCTCATTACTTTTGGCCCCCCTAATAATAATATATGGCGGTGGGTCGTAAACTTTGATGAAGCGTAATACATGCGTAATGCTGCGAATGAGCTATATTGTAGTGAATACTGTCACGCGTATTAGGGTGCAATCCTAGTTGGTGGTGGCCGCTCTTGAAATATTTCTCGACATGACAGGTACAATAAATGGGCAACATATACACATAACTACGCCATTGCCACATAACTACGCCAATCATTCAGTTTCCTAGTTCCTATTCAGGAAAGGGAACCTAGAAAGGACTACTATCGGTGCAAATCTAGTTAGGGAGGACAACTTTGCTAGATTTGCAGTGAGAACTTTTGTATGTGCTCATGTAATTTGTGGCTTTATCTTGATTTCGTTAGTTCACTTGTTTTCTAAAGAATGTGAAAGTTCAATATGTTCCACTTTTTAACACCTTCAGTTGTTATAAAATCGTTTAAATGTGGCTACCATAGACTAGGATGCACCCATATCAGATCTCGAAAAATTTCTCTGCAACAATCAAGGATGAATAAAAATGATCCTACCAATTTTGGCGCTGTGGTGCCTTTTTAGGTCGGATTTACATATGTTCACCGTTCTCATTGAAAATAGAAAGAATGTTGTTTTTTGACTTGAGCTTACTGTTAACGAAGTTATAAAAAACCAAGGCCATGGACCCAACGATTGTTTCAACAATTCGGAAGATCATTCGTATTTCGTGTCTAAAGGCGGAACCCTAATCATACAACTACGTGATCAAGGAGAAAATCGACCTGCCCTGACGGTCCGCGACGGACACTTCAACGGCTCCCTGCTGGCAGTTCTATAACCTACAAATATTTCCACTATTCCGTCTTCGACGCTTCGTTAAGCAACAATAACGCGAGCACACCCGTGGAGGAGTGTGGTTCTCTTCTGCTATTCATTTTAGCCACCACTACAGGTCCATTTTTCCAGGTTTCGATCTGTTCCTTTTCTCAGTCCCACATTGCCGGTTCGCTTCATCGGTCGACCTTAATCCACTCGTGTCTCCCTGTGGCTAAAAGCAATCGTTCGTCTCTTGTAAGCCACCGAATTAGGTCTAGTATTGCAATTCTTCTGCTCCGTGTAATAGACAATCTTTTCGAGTAGGCTCTTGAGCACCATCGATTGCCATCCAAACGCGGGTCGTTTTGATCAACTCGCCTATTTACATTAGGGATTTCAAAGTTTTTCTGGCTTCCGTTAATTGCCCAGCCTCCGATTTGAAGCTACCGGCTCAACAGAGTTCACATGGTACCAATGGAATCCATCTTTTCTCCTCTTGCAAATCAGAGTGAGCGCCATGTCCAGGCGGTTGAGATGGATCTGCACAAATCAACGGAACCGACCTCGCCCAGCTCGTCGAAGCTATGGTAAAGGATCGATCACTGCCGTACCATTTAAAAGCTGTTTTGGCGATTCATCTGGAAGACTAAACGTTGCTGATCAATTGTAGTTGTTTCTAACAGCCTTCAAAGTGCTTGGTACTGAAAACCAGCTGCTTAGGGATTCTCTAGGTCTCTCTGATCACTTTCCTCTCAATTCTAGTCCTCCGTCCACACAAATCTCTTCCTCTGCTTCACAGCTGGTTGCCTCGGTCGTGAATAACTCTGGCCGCACAGAAGTAGGTGCCATTCCCATGACATCATAATAAGTGGTATTGTTGAGAGCAATGCTCCTAGGCCCTCTGATCGCATAGTTCCTAATCTTTATTGTGTCCGCGAGATCGGACTTTTTAGGGATCCCTGATCAGGATATGTCACATGGGTAGGCCTGATCTTTAACGTTGTTTTTTTGCAACTTGTATTGCAAATCGTGGTACCAGTCGCTTGCAATAACTTACCAAGTCCGCGTTTTTTCTCGTATTCATACTCGTCACTCACTCTTTAAAGCATAAATGAAGGGACTCAAAGCAGAGAGAATGTTTCTAAAGTTACCTTCTAGCTCTTTTATAATTTCACCGATATTTCGACTAGCGCCTCAACCAAGATGGGAGCGGAAATTATTGAAAAGCTTCCGAAAACGCAACTATTTTCTTTCCTTATGACCAATATTTGTTCAGTTGTGAAGAATGCTCTGCCATTGTCGTACAGGCTCGCTGGCTTGGATTATGAAGTATTGGTCATAACTGACTCAAAGCTTTGGTAGAAGCTTCCTCCGTACTTGGTTTTTGCTGCGGTAGTCACTTCTTCGCCAGGTGCGGCAGACCGAGAAAAAAGCAGTGGAATTCATTTTCTCGTCAAATCGTCTTCAGACCATTTTATGTGAAGCTGTTCCAGACTCCTACAAAATTCTTTGCTGCATTATCACAATGGGTAAGGAAACGTTCGGCTTATTGGCGAGTACCGAGCTCTCTCTTGTCCCAGTAACATGAACTCAGCTAATAGATGCCATAGGCGATTCAGCGGCACATTGCGAAAGCTGCGTCTTGACAGACGATTTTAACTACCACGACATTCAGTGAGAATTGAACAAAAAGGCGATTTCAAGTCATTTGAGAACTTTCTAGATATGTGCTCATCACTTATTTTTTTATCAACTTGTAACTTCAAGCACCAGAGGAAGTAATACATAAGTCTTGGTCTTATCAAATAAAATGTCCTTTAATAAAATCGTTTTAGGCAAGCACCCGGTCGATACAAGTGATAGTATTTTCGGTCAAGGCAGGAGCGGCATCTAGCTCAGCTCGTGTACATTGGGGAGCTTTCTAAAGCTAATTACTGCAATATCAACTCGTATTTACAAGGAAGTGATTGAATTGGATTTCTAGCAAGGTTTAATACAGTGGATGACATGTATGAATTGCTGTTGTCAGTTTTTAAATACTGCATCGAGAAATTTGTACCCTGCTCCAGAAATCTAGTCGCTCAACAGAGGTGGCTACGTTACCTAGCTTTCTTAGCCAAACGACGGGAATTAGCATGGAGAAATTTCATCCTGTCCTCTTCCAGTAAGACCGAGGATTACTTCTAGGATTTGTACAGGTTTAGCAATAAATTCAACCTCTTTAGAAAAGCAAATTTCGACATCAAGAAATTCGAGTGTCTTTTTTCGAAAGATGAACTTAAGGCTCAATGTAAAGCAAATGGGTAGGAGGTTCTCCACTGACCAAGACAAGGCAGAGCTACTTGATAAAACATTTGAGGCCTTACTCCAATGGCCTCTGGATGAAGATAAAAGAACTCAGTCGGCTCATGAGTATGCCCTCGCTGCTCTTCCCCAAATGAGCGGTTTATTTTGGTTTCATAAAGAAACTAGTCTGAAATACCTCGCCTGTCCTAAGCCCTTTCCTCTGACGCCAGATGAGATACTATTGTTTTTCATTCAGAAAGTAGCATGCGAAATTGCGGTCCCGTTCGTTAAGTTTGGTGTGCGGTGAAGTTCCGAGAAGGTGAAAAGAAGCGTTCGCCGTTCCTCCCACAAGAAGCCTCCCTTCCGGTTGAGCAATTTGGGTTCAGTAAGAGGGGCTCCTCTACCACTCAGATGCTTGCTGCTATTAATGATTGGGCTTGTTCTGCCAAATCCGGCATGAGTGCGGACGTGATTTATTTTAACTTCGAGAAGGTTTTTGATAAGGTTCCACACTATGAACTTTCCCAGCAACTCTCCACTGTGGGGCTCTATCCGAAAATAGTGCAGTGGGTTATAAACTTTATACATAATTGGGTATTCACGGTTTTGTATAACGTTATCCTTCCAATACTAAGGTTATTTGGAGCGGGGTGCCGCAGCGCTCAGTTCTTTCTCCAATCTTTTAAACATCTACACCAGAGAAGTTCCAGCTCTTGTCAATGGAGGAGTAGTTTAGCATGGGAGACCTTATCAAATGCTTTTGGTAAATCTATATAGACAAGTGTTGCGACACGCCTAACGGCGTGTCTCGCACTTGCGCGCTTCGCGCGACTTTCTAGCATCACTGACCTATGCAAGGTAGTTATTGTAAAACATAAAATTCCCTGGCGTTCCTCGTCCTGGTCCCGCCTACAGGTCTCTTCTTCAAGGTATGTTCCTCCTCACCCCCTCCGGATCCTCACTGCTACTCTACCCCAATTAAGTAGGCCTCCCACGCTCACGACACGACGACGGCGAGCGAACGCCCATTGCGTTACACCGGTATCACATCATCTAAATCCGGTCTCTCTTAATGGTAATGGATCTCCTTGTTGATCCTCCTTACTGTCCCCCTCCCTTGATTGGTAACTCCCTAATGATCCCTAGTATTACCTAAACTCTTCTTGGTGCCACCTCCTGGCTTGCTTCATTGCTCTCCCCATCGACCATCATGATGCTTATCCTGGTCGTTGCCTTCTTATCGCAGTCGGTTCTTCACCCTCAAGGTTCCCCTTCTACCCTTACTCCTTTAGTAGTTCTCTCATGCTAACGGCACAAAGTCGGCTTCTGAATCTGGACGCTCAACAACGTGTGTAGGTGCTGTTGTGTTAAGTAGTAAAGGGCTGCGTTTTCGCTGCTGCAGCAACATCCGACGTTCAACAGAAAAATTTGCCCCCGCTGTAGATGATGAGGCGTACCTCATTCAGGTTAGATCATCGACCGCCCTCGCAGTGGATAATGCGGCGTATCTCACTTCGGTAGGTCACCCGACTGCTCTTGCTGTGGGTGATGCGGCGTACCACTCCAAGGACAAACTCTTTTATATATAGGTGGTGATTACATCCACAGTCTTGCCTTGGTTAAGGGAGAGCCTCCTGCCAAACACACTGTGAACGAGATTCGTGACAGTAGAGAGTCCTGGGAGAAAACCATGCTGTTCAGGTGGCACAACGCCAGTACGAGATAGCCACGTCAAAAATTTCTCTCTTATCATCCTCTCCATTATTTTGGTAGGACAAGGAATTATGCTAATGAGACAAAATTGCGTTGCTGAATAAGCGGCTGCGACTTTATGTTTGCGGTCACTAAAGCATGTTTCCAAGCGCTTGGAAAATGTTCTAGCATTAAAGATATGTTGAAGATGTCAGGAAGAGGCCTGGACATTTCGAGAGCGCATTTTTTTGAATGATTGGAGGAAATTCATCACAAGGCTCAATTACTGAAGGCTTCAGTTTTCTAAGGATGCTATGCACATCATTAGATCTAAAGAAGATTTTACTGAAAATGCGTCTCAGCCTCGTAATTTCGGAAGCATCATCAGCATCACATGTTCTGCCAGCTTTAGAGCTAGAAGTGGTAGTGGTATCGTTGCAAAATACACTTAAAAAATAGTAGCCTAAAGCACTTGCTTTGCTTATGTCGCAAGAGCAGACATCATCGTTAATGTCAGCAATACTAGGAGGACCTCCGTTCGATTTCATCTTACTGCGAATGTGCAAGTGCAGCCTTCTCATTGAAGCATGTTTAGCCAGCTTGCGCTCACTTTGAGCCCAAAACCTTTTTAGATGATAATCGATGTTGGTGCAAATTGCTCTATAGTTAGAGCTGTTCAGCGGTCCAGGTAGAGACCGAAACATATGCTCTTTTTGTGCAAGAAGATTACTAATATGCTTAGGAAAATTAGTTCTGAACGATCGTGTTCTGAACGGGACAAACTAGGTCAGGTTTTCGTAAAGCACATTACGGAATTTTTGATAAAGATCACCCACGGATCATTTCCATTGAATACTTGTTGCCAATCAACTTCTGAAAGGCTAACTCTAAGGGAGTTAAAGTCGGTATTGAAGAAATCCGGCATGGGAAGGTGCATGTGTGTGGTAGAATTGAAGCAAATATTGAACTGAACGATGTTGTGGTCAAAGGTGGCGAATAGTGGCAAAATACGTGTATTAGAGACTAAGGAGGATGTTCACAAAATGATATCCAAGATTTTGTCTTCGAGTGTGGCATCACTGATCAATTGCGGAAAGCCAGCGTCATTGAAGAATTTGAGAAAATTAGGTGATGCATGACATAAAGTAGAAAGATTTTGTCAGTCTACAGCCAGGCTTAGGTCACCCAAAATTATAGTTTCACTTCTAACCGCAACAAGGGACGAACTAAATTAAGTAAGTGATCGTCATCACTTCTTCTTGAGTTAGGAGGATGATAGATGACGATAAGTCTGATTTGGTTCAAGCCGGCCCTTGTGCAAGAAGAAATCTCAACACAGAAAACATCAGCTTTGAGATAGAAAATGTGGTGTTGTACACCGGAGTTTATGGTGTTCCGCGAGACACAACAAACGCCACCTCCTTTACCTCCATTACGCCTATCGAAGTGATGAATAATGTAAGGCATTTATTATTACCAATAATTTAGATTTTGGCAAAGATTGTAAAGAAATAGCAACCACAGTCTCGCGTGAAGTATGCTACCTCGTCAGGTGCCTTAGTACAAGTGATGAAGCTTACAAGAGATGAAGCTTCCTCAAAGCTTACAAAATCTATTTATGTGCGCCCTGTTCTCGAGTACGGGGTATTCAGTCCTACGAACGCGAAAGACATTGAAATCTTAGAAAGAGTTCAGATCTGCTTCACGCCAAAACTTTTTCTTAGGTCTAGAAAATCTAGCTACCCGTCAATCTCGGGTAGCACTGAGCGGCGCAAGGCGCTCAGTTTGGAGTCGGTTTTTTTCACGTAGGAAAAAGTTCGATCATCTTATGGTATTTAAAAGCATGCACGGTCTTGTGCACCTTGGCGGTGGCAGTTTCTTAACAGCCAAGAACTCGATTACAAAGGGCGCTGCTGTCAAGCTACTTTACCTCAGGGCTTCAACCTCAGTGAGGACCAACTTCTTCGTTTGTCGAGCGCGCGCCGAGTACACCAAGTTGAGTAAACGATTCCGAATTCCCGCTAACCCAGCGGTGTTCAAAAAATTATAGCCCAATCCTTCGAACGTTGCAGTTTATGATGTCATAAAAAATAAAAAATTCCGATCCCTGACAAGTCGTTGACCTGATGCTTCGTGTGCCTTTATTAGTAGTTTCTCCGCTACTCCTTTTAATTCATCCTGTCTTATAACATTGTTTTATCTTCCGTATTCGTCGCACGGCTCCATTTGTCAAGTCACTTGTTATTGGTTTGCGATGGTGAGCTCGCTCACATCTTTTACTTTGCATGTGCCTGCCCTCATGTCTGAACGAATAAACAAATAAATAAGTAAAACAAATGTTGACTTATCGAACAGGATAGGTGATTATAGCGCATATCTTTGAAACCGCCGACGATCGCTCGTGCTGCATTCAACCTCAGGAGTCGTCGTGTAGAGCAGTTGGCTGGAATCGCAAGGAGAACCTCACTTTTTAGACTGCGGCTGCCGACGTACCTTGGACCTGAAAATCTCTGTTTGGATCATCTAAGACTAATTCATGGTTCGGAAAAGCTAGAAATGTCACGGACAACCATTAGTGTATAGCAACGTACAATCTTAGTATGTATATAATCGGCTGAAGTCATGTGTCCGTCACGGGGGGGGGGGATGAAGCCAAGAAATGCCAACGACAGTGCGGCGTACGTCAACCGGCCTTCTTTGAGCTTAACCATGGGAGACTGCTAACAAACTATATCCTTAGCGGGGGATTGTTAAAGTTTGTGATATTTTGAGCACGCAACGCGTGAGGGTATGGATGAGGATCAAGTGCCTAGCGACAAGAATGAGAAGGCGTGCAGCAGACGTTGTCCAACGTGCGCAGGGATTCAGAAGACATGTCGCAGACGTGGTCCAATGTGCGCAAGGATTCAGAAGGCGTGCCGTCTAACTTGCGGGATTCCGAGTAAGGGGACCAGTAGGAGGGGAACCAGTGAAGAAGGGATCAGCAAAGGGGGAGCGCTAGGTGAGGAATAAAGGGGACTAGGATTTTCCTTCAATATCGTCCAATGCTCGTCGGGTTTCTGAAGACGCGTCACAGAAGTTGTGGCACGTGTGTCGGGGTGCAGAAGGAGTGTTATAGAAGTCGTGGTAACGTCGTAACACGTGAGTCGGGACTCATTGTTACATGTGAGTGCTTGGTTAACTATCGGCAGCACATAGGTAAGAAAGTATTAGAGAGAAGGGAGTAAAAGAAATAGGGAGAGTAACTATAGGATTTGGGGAGTATTGCTGTTGGACAGTAAACGTTGTTGACCTGCCGGCCAATACCGAATAATTTTAATTATTTTTCTGCAGACTAAGCACTTGGATTGGGACTCTCATGATCTGTTTCTCGCCAAGTAGAGAACGGGCACCACGGAGAATAAATCGCATGCATGCGATGGATGGTGGATGGGCTCCAGTAAAGATTCTGCCCTACCATATCCCGCTACACTAATCTATATATTAAAATCGGTTTCTTAATAAAAGTAACTAAAGGACAGTGCAGGAAGATTGGGGTTTGGGGCGAAGCCCCAACCAGAAGTTTAGCGGCACCAGGGCGGCTGAACGATTGGTGTTGTGATAATTCATTTCGGCTTAATTTGTTTATTTTGCTTGCGATTTCTTTTGTGTCAGTGCAGAACAGATTAGGTTGTTCCATAAGCCTCGCCGTTCTTTTCAACGATTCATTGCGGATTTCGCTGGCGGTCTCTTGCATAGCGCTATAACGCTTTCGAAGGAGAATGATATGCTCTATCGGAGCATGTACTGCATTTCTTTTTTCATTCTGAATTTTGTTAATTTTCAGGTCGTTAAAGTGAAAAGTGAAAAGTGAAAATGACCATCTGCGGCAATGCTTCTCTCCGCTTAGGTTTGGAATTTTTTGCGCAGCTTTTTATAGCATTTGGAAGACAATGTTCTGTACCACAAGAATACGTGCTAGTGCTACTTGCTCATTTCTCCTTCATTGATTTTTAGGTCATCAAATTGGGACGTCCGAAGGAGAAGATTTATTTTTACCGAGAGCTCCTGCTCTGAGGTTTTACTTTTTTGCTTGGTATTATGTTGTGCGGAAGACGATTTCTTGCTCAATAAGGAATTTGTGTCGAGTTTGTTGGCTCATGCTGATTTCTGTTGAATGTCAACAACTGAAAGAGGTGAAGGAGTTGTTGGTGAAGACGGTGTTTCTCTTCTTGGAATTTTGTCCAACAGACACTAAGCATTGTCCTTTGTTGTTGGTGAAGACGGTGTTTCTCTTCTTAGAATTTTGTCCAACAGACACTAAGCATTGTCCTTTTTTGGATTCCGGTCTTGGCGTGAGAATTCCTGCTTTGCCGCGAATGAGCCACTGACGCGTTCGCGTGTGGTTAAAGTAGACTTTTCATCGTCAGTGACCAGGTCCTCGAGACAAGAAGAATTTCGCCGTAAAGTCAAGAAGTTCAAGCAAGCATCCTGGCGAACCTGCAGATGGTGGCCGCTAAGTTCATGCGGTATCCATGCCCCATATCTACATGTTTTCCCAAGACCACGCAAATGTCGAGCTGTGGTAGTGTGACTGCGCTCGAGTTCCTCGCCATTGATCCTCCTGAACCAACTTCAGAAGACGCTCATCATTCGCGTACCCTCCCCTACTTGGTTGGTCCTTCAAGCAAAGTTCTTGAACATCCGGAACAATACTTTCTATGTGTCATAAGAGGCAGAGGTGGGGCCCATAGTTCCGAGTATGGTATCCCCCCTGGCTCTTGCACTGCTTTGCTTTTTGAACTCGTAAAACAGAAGCAACTTTCGAACTCGCTTGCTGTGGCTAACTATTTTTTTCTGCCATAAGGTTGACGGAGAATGTAAGACGACCATCAGTGGTGTGAGAATAATCGTCTCCGAACGACTTCGTGACTGTGTCGTGTGTGTCGTGAGTGTCGAGCGCTTTAACGATCGGTTGATGAAGGTCGTGGTCGCCGCTGAGGAGCAACTCTATCACTTCTTCTCTGCATATGCTCTGCAGTCTGGCTGCCCGGATCAAGCGAAGGACGAGTTTTGAAGCCTGCTTGATGAGAAGGCAGCCGAGGTACCGCCGAAGATGCCATCATAGTCGCTGGTGACCTTAATGGGTACGTAGGTGCTACGAAAGAAGGGCACAGCTGTCATGGTGCATTCGGAAACGGGCCACGTAATGCCGATAATAAGCGTATTCTTGAGTACGCGGATTTGGGAATATGACTTCACCGTAGTGAACACCGTGCTTCAAAAACGCGACCTGCACCTCTTCTGGATCTATAATGGAAATGCCAGGACACGGAAAGATAGAAATTAACCTTGTGAAGAATCGCGAGCGGTGTACTGTCACAGACGCGAAGATCGTACTGTATGCGATGGTCGCCCCACAGCATCAGCCGCTGGTCTGCACTTTGAACATCGCCGCTCCGAGGCTGAAGCAGGTCGAGCTATGCGGTGCACCAAGAATCAAGTGGTGGCGAATGAGAGAAAAGGAAGCAGCTGTGACTTCTCGCGTACGGTTACCGATAGTCACGACTGCCGATGAAACTAGGAAGAGAGCAACCGACGCGATACGCCAAGCTGCAAGATTGGAACTAGGCACTACGAAGCCTGGACGACGAAGAAGGCTGCAAAGAAAGCCGTTATCGTTGCGAAAGGCAGCATGGCACCAATGATGAAAGCGGCCATCCTCTGACAGACCGCAAGGAGGCGCTGAAGCGATGGCGTGATTACTTTGAGGAAATTTCCGCTATGGAACTTCCTCACCAGACCATCCTTCATGTGGGTTTTGTTCAGGGTCCCGTTCGCAGATCGCCGTGGAGTAAACAGAAGCGGCTCTAAAAAACGATGAAGCCATGCAAGGCACCACGACCGGATGATCTGGCAGCCGATGTTTGGAAGTCGAAGCTCTGGTATCCTGCTGAGTGGTTGGCTGAGTTCTTCAACCAGGTAGTGAGGGAGAAAAAAGTGCCGGAGTGTTGGCACAACAGTACGACGATTCCGATTTGGAAGAAGGGCAGTCCTGCAGACTGCTCCATTTATCGTCCGATTCACTTGCTTTTGCACGGCAAGAAGACTTTCGGGCAGATCCTCGATAGACGAATTCGTGAAATCGTCAAGCTCTCCGACAATCAATGCGGTTTTGTGTCTGGTTGTGGGACAATTGATGCTATACACGCTGCCCGCCTCCTGGTGGAGAACCATCGCGAGAAACAGAACCGGCATATAGCCTTTCTCGACTTGGAGAAGACCTTCGATCGTGTATCGCCTGAGGTTATATGGTACAGGAGAAGACCTTCGATCGTGTACCGCCTGATGTTATATGATACACCTTACGGCAACACAACATACCTGAGGAACTCATAGAATTGGTGCGGATGATCTACTCTTAACCAACGAGTAGAGCGCAAGCTGCAGCTGGAACCTCAATGGAGTTTCCTATCTCTGTTGGGGTGCAGCAGGGTTCTGCGCTTTTCCACTCCTCTTTGTTGTCGTCATGGATGTTATTACGAGAGATCTTCAGCAGCCTGTTCCATGGACGCTGCTTTATGCTGATGACGTGATGCTCGCTTGCGAAGATAAAGATGACGGAAGCAGCAGCAGGTGGAAGCTTGGTCGACCGCCTGGCGATGTTCGGACTCAAACTGAATCTTAAGAAGACCGAGTACCTAACGACTGACGTGAACGAGTCCGGCTCCATTAAGATTAACGGTATTAAACTTGCACGCACTTCGGTGTTTAAATACCTGGGATCAGCAATAGGGTCTGACGGCGGTCTGATGGTTGAAGTGAACTCACGCGTGAATGTAGCTCGTCCTAAGTGGCGTTCGATGACTGGCATGCTCTGCGATAGGAAGATACCAGAGCACCTGAAGTCGAAGATCTACAGAACAGTCGTGCGACCAGTAGCAATGTACGGCGCTGAGTGTTCGCCTGCGACTAAGGAATTTGAAACGCGCATCAGTCTCATGGAGACGAGGATGCTGCGCTGGACGGCTGGAGTCACCCGCCTGGACCGCATCCGAAACGATGTCATTTGGCAGAAGTGCGGTGTCGCGCCGATAGCTGACAAGATGCGCGAAGCTCGACTGCCATGGCACGGCCACCTCCTGCGTGAGAAAGTCCGCAAAATAGGCCTTGAGTTGGAAGTCTTAGGAAAGCCGCCTAGAGGACGTCCGAAGCAGTGTTGATTCGGCACATTACACATGGACATGAAAGTAACTGACGTCCACCCTGATCAAGCGCAGGATCGAGAAAGGTGGCGTCACGACACAGAAGAGCGGACTATGCGACGAAGCGGAACAAACGCTGAAGAAGAAGAGTTAACGGAGTATGACGACATTACTGGTAAATGTAGGTCATAGGTTAGCCTATATATTCGATGTTGGGAGAGGGCTCCAGAACACTTTTCAAAAATTTGGCGGAGCGCCAAAGCGGGAAACTTTCCTTACAAATTAACACAACGTTAAGTGTCCCTGTCACCCTAACAAAACCGTGACGCACTTCAAACAGGGATAGGTGAACGCCATCCTTATGTTTTTCATGTCAGTTGAAACTTAATTCTGCTGCTACATCAGTTAGAAGCTGTGAAGTGGACGCGTTTGCGAGCAATACCTTTGTGCCAGGGTGGACTCAAACCTGCTCCCTCTGCTTTACGGGCAACGTCTTTCACTGAAGAACTGCTTGATCGCACGTAACATTCACGATATCGTCGTGGCCTATCAGCACACACCCTATTTAAGCCCTTTCCTTTTTTTCTGATTCATGCATTTGTGTTCTATGTCCATATTTAGGTATATGACATGTACAGGTGATGAGGGCATAATTTACCAGGCTGTCCAATAATTCCTGTCCGAAAATTTTCAAAATTCTATAATTTTCCTTAGAAATGTTATAATATCAGGCAAGTGTAAAAAACTTTCTAGAAGGTTCTCCAGAGGTCCACGCTAGGGGTATATAAGGCGCAGTAGCCGCGTCTAGCTACCAGTACAAGCTAAAGTGGAGCAAGTTCGAATTCCTACGTTCGTGTACTACAAGTGGCTGCTGGGGAACGACACGGGCAGTGCGGTCGCCAACATCTGCAGAGCGTGCAAGGAGGATGCATTGTCCCAACGCACAGTCAGGCGCTGGTTCAGTCGTTTCGAGAGCGGCGACACGAGCCTCGAGGACAGGGAGCACAGCGGGAGGCCTTCTACTCTGGATGATGACGAAGTCCGTCGCTGTATCAAGGAGAAGCCGGAAGCCACCACCCGTGAACTGGCGACGACGCTCGGCTGCAGCAAGTCCACCATCCACAATCGACTCAACCTACTCCTGGCCAAAGTTCTGGCCCGTTGGATCCCCTACCGTCTGACGGACGCCAACAAGCAGAGCTGCGTGGCCGTCTGCCAGTCCCTCACCCTTCGTCCGCATCGCAAGGAGTTTTTCGAGGACCTGGTCACTGGGGATGAGAGCTGGGTCCACTACGACAACGTCGCCCGCCGTGCCGTCTGGATCCCGTGCATCGAAGAGCCGCCGACGACGCCGAAAGCCGACCTGCACCCGCTGAAGATCATGCTCTGCTGCTGGTGGGACGCCAAGGGCATGCTGTACTTCGAGCTGCTTCCGAAAGGCAGGACGTCACCGCCTCCATCTACACGATCAGCTCGAGAAACTAGCCGCCGCCATTCGAGAAAAGCGTTCCCGACGGGCCTCGGTCCACCTGCTGCACGACAACGCGCGCCCCCACGTGGCGAAGGAGACCCAGAAGAAGTTGGCGACGCTCGGTTGGGAGACGGTTGCCCGTTCGCCGTATTCCCCGGACCTCGTCCCTTCCGGCTACCGCTTGTTCCACCCGCTGAAGCACCGTTTGGTCGGAAGAAAATTCACCAACTACGACAACCTCAAATCCGACATCGCGGACTTCTTCGAGTCGCAGCCCCCGGAGTTCTGGGCGAAGGGCATCGGCGAATTGCCCAATCCCAATCGATGGGTTACTGTTGTGGATAACTGTTGTGATTATATTGTTGATTAGAATTGCTTTTCAATAAAGTTGAAAAAAATAAAAATGGTGAAATTTTCGGACAAGAATTATTGGACGGTCTGGTAGTTGCTTTGGGGACGCCATCGAGAAAGAAGTTGAAGCGTAATGTTGAAACTACTGTGACTGCTGTATAGCTCATTGTGTTAGTCTTCGTATGTCGAAGGTTTTTATGGTATAGGCCTTTAATTCACAGGTCGGTGCTTCGGCGCGATCGACGCCTTCATGGGTGAAACGATCCATCGGGAGTGGTGAGCACTCTGATGTGGTTAGCATGATCAAATGTCGGAAACGATACCCGTGTGCATTCGTGGGAAGCATAACATGTTGGGAGACTAGACCTCTCCGTCACCTTCTTATATTCATTGTTTTGTTTTTGTTTTAATGACGGGTTTCTAGGTGGCACTCTCGCAAAACCATTGCTTTAGCAAACACGAAGCAAAAAATACGTGGTCCCCCACCTTCATCAGTCCTGCACTCAAGGCAAGGTCTAGAAGTAAGCTGCAAAGACGAGACACCGTCTTCTATCTAAAGAAAACAACGCACTGGCTAGCACAACTACATCTGGCTAGGAGCTCCAACATTGTGCTAATAAACAACAATGAGCCAACATCGTAAAATCGTCAACTTTGCGAATTCCCTCCCTTTGCAACAGCATTTCTTTCTACTCTTCTTCTTCTTCTTCTTCTCCTGAGCGTTTAGTCCCGCGTAGTCGCAGGGTCCGCTGTTCTTGTGATCTGTCACCACCTCATCCTATCAAGGGCGTCATCTGCCGTGGCGCCGACTTCGGCGAGATCTCTCTTGATGATGTCCTTCCATCTTTTTCTTGGGGCTCCTCTCGGACGCTTTCCGGGTGCCTCGAAATCTAGGGCCAACATTGTGGGGTGATCTTCTGGTCTTCTGAGGACGTGTCCATATCACCTCAGGCGTTGCACTGTCATCTTCAGCTGGATTGGGGCTGTCTTCATCACTGCCCTAACATCCTCGTTTCGCACCCTGCCCCGACGGGTCCATCCACATGCCCACCTCAGCATCTCCATCTCCGCCGCGTGCAGTTGCCGCTCGTGCGCCTTACCCAGGGCCCAGAACTCACTGCCGTAGAGGAGGGCAGGTCTCACAACTGTTCTATAGAGCTTGCCTTTGAGCGTCCTTGGAGCATCTACGGTCGCAGAGGATTCCTGTGGACTCCCTCCACTTGAGCCAGGCTGCGTTTATCCGTCCCCTTACCGCCTGGTCCACACTTCCTTCCTCGGATAGGTCGCTTCCGAGGTAGAGGAATTCTTCCACCTTCTCGATCGTTTCCCCTGGGGGAGGGGGGTCTAGGATCGATCCAGCGCACTGCTCAGAGCTGATGAACTTCGTCTTCTTCACGTTCAGCCGTAGGCCGTTGTCTGCGAGGGCTCTCTGCCACAGCTGCACCTTCTCCTCCAGCTCCTCCTGGTTGTCGGCTACTAGGGCGATGTCGTCCGCGTAGAGGATTGTTCTGAGAGGGCCTTCCTCAAGGTGGTTCACTATAGAGTCAAGTGTGAGCAGGAAGAGGAACGGGCTCAGAGCCGACCTTTGGTGTACCCCCACTCTGATGTCCACTTTCCATGTCACCCCGTGTGGAGTTCGTATCGCCGCTTTCGAGCCCTCGTACATGTCCCTTATGACCGTGATCAGACGTTCCGGGACACCCCTCCCTCGAAGGGCATTCCAGATTACGGCCCGAGCTAGCCTGTCGTAGGCCTTCTCCAGGTCTAGGAATGCCAGGTAGCAGGGTTTTCGTTTCTCCCGAAATGTCTCCATCACCTGACTAGCGATGAAGATGGCGTCTGTGGTGGACCTCTCAGGCATGAAGCCCCACTGCACCTGGGAGATGGGTACCATCTCCCTCAGCCTTGAGTCGATCAGTCGTTCGTAGATCTTCATCGTGTGTGAGATCAGTTTGATCCCTCGGTAGTTGGAGCATTCGGATGCGTCTCTCTTCTGCTTGAAGATGGAGACTATGGTGCTGTTCCTCCAGTCATCCGGCATCTTACCTTCTTTCGTGATTCTGTTGAGGAACTGCGTCAGCCAGTTGATTCCGATGTCCCCGAGCACCTTCCAACCCTTTACTGGCGCACCGTCAGGCCCTGCTGCCTTTCCGAGTTTCATCTTCCCTATGGCCGAACCGAACGCGAAACCGAACCTTGCGAACGCCTTCTTGCGTCCAGGGTAGGATGGATCCTTCTGTTGGTTGTTCTTCCTCGGCCTCCCAACGAGGGAATTCCTCGTTCAGGAGTTCCTTGAAGTACTCCTCCCATCTCTCTCTGACCTCGACCGGGTTCCGTACCACTCTACCGTCAGCACTCTTCACAGTCTTCGCTACTCGAATGTCGAGGCTAGCTCTATGACGCGCTTTGGCCAGGCGGATGGCGAACTTCTCTCTCTCTCTCTGGTCCGTCTAGTTTCTCGTACAGGGCATCCATTTCCGCGTTCTTTGCCTTCGCTACAGCTGTTTTTGCCAGCCTCTTCAGCTTCCTATAGGCTGTGAGATGCTCGGGTGCCCTCGTCTTCTGCCACAGCTTGCACTCCTCCTTCTTCCTCTTTATCGCAGCCTGCACCTCCTCGTTCCAGAACCATGCCGATTTATCCCCTCTTTTTCCTCCATTTGTTTCTCCCAGGGTTTTCTTGGCAAATCACAGGATTGTTTGGGCTACCCTCCTCCAAGTCTCATTCACGGGACCAGCTGGATCTGGAAGGCCTGCACCGAGCACTGCCCTTCGTAGCTCGTTCCGCTCTGGACCCCGCAGTCTCCACCATCGGATCCTGGGTTCTGTCCTCACTTTGGGCCTGGTGGGTAGAGGTATGCGAAGGTCGGCTACCAAGGGTCTATGCTGTAATGCCACGTCCTCTCCCGGAATGACCTTCACATCCCGGACTGTTTTCAGGGCAGCCCTTCGAACCAGGATATGGTCGACTTCCGTCCTTCTTCCTCCGCTAGCATAGGTCACCTTCTGGCTCTCCCTCTTCGCGAAGAAGGCGCTACAGACAGCCAGGTCGTGGGCGATAGCCAGATCCAGAATTCGTTCTCCATCCGGGTTTATCAGGATCCCTTTACCTCCATGAACCCTTTCCACTCCTCTTCTGCCACTCCCCACATGCCCGTTCATGTCCCCTGCTATGGAGAGGTAGTCGCCTTCTGGTACGGACCTTATGGCTTCCTCGAGCGAGAGATAGAAGTCATCCTTGTCGTGCTCGGAGCATCCGGTCTGCGGAGCGTAGACAGACATGATGGTCCAGTAACCCTCCTTCGTGTCCAGCCGCAGTGACATGATGCGGTCGTTTATTCTTTGGACTGCCGCTACTGAAAAAAGCTCTCGGCAGTTGGAGGCACAGCGATTTACTTGGGTTTCCGTCGACGCATTAGGCGCTGACGAAGGCGATTTTGGCGACCTTCCAATCTTCTGCAGCCGCGGTTTCTGGTTCACTGAGGTGTTAAGATCAGCTGTCAGTTCTAGTGTGGTTTGAGAGGAATTCGACTAGATGGATTGGCGCAGGCGCCCTTTGTTTGCAACAGTTGATCTTCCCGGGAGTGGTCAGTCTTTAGGGCGGAAAGGAACTGCTGATACCATCCCCAATAATTTATTCGGTTAGGAGTGAACTTGCCGTTGACTTCTTGAGTGTGCTTGACCCGCGTCGCTGTGTTGCTGCCATGCTTGAACTAATTGAAAGATAAAATCACACACTTCTTAACTTCAAGTGGTCGTCGTTCTAGAAAAGAAAGCTTTTCAACAACGCAAGGAAAATTAGGAATTCGTAACTGAAATGGTCGCTAGGAAACACGCTTTCAAACAAAATATAATACTTCAGCGGGTTTGCTTTGAGTTCCACAAAAAACAGAAATGTTGCAAAATGTATGACTCAACCTAATAGCACGGACGATTAAGTTCATATAGCTGCCTACCTAGCCTTGCACAAAACCTAGCCCTCTCAAAGTAATGCAACCTGTATGAATCGTTGACAGTTTGCGGATGTACATCATATATGCAACGCGGATTAGCGGTTGTGCAGTCGAATGAGACGCCGACGCTCACGCGCATTCGATTTTATATTGTTGATTTGAACTCTCTTCCTAAACAAACCGAGCACTTCGTCTTCTGAAGTACGTGAATTTGTACCAGACTTGTTCGCGAAGGACAAAGCACTGGCTCATCTTCTGACCGACCTTTGCCTTCATCCTTTATACATGACGCATCGTATACAACTTGCCGAGATGTTTGGAAAGATCTCAGGATTGCTCTCAAAGTTATAGCCTTGTTCTCTCTTCTGTATCCGTCCTGGGTTCTTCCTAACCACATATATAGGAAACAATTAAGTACTTAATTAGGCTAAGCATTGCTTATGTAAGCCTCGTGATATGAGTCCGTAGAAACCAAGACAGCCATTTATTTATTCACATTTATATCTGAATGCATTCATTAACGTTTGATCATCCACAATGTAAGAGATCGTGTTATTACCCAAAAACAAGCAACAATACGTGTCATCTCTCGCTCGATCTGATGACAAGAATTTGGACGGACTAGATTCTATTTCCCACGGTCATCAACAACAAGAGGATAACATACGTACGCATATCGCACTCGCAGCCTAGAGGTGTTGTTGAGGATGTAGTAGGACCTCAAGAGTGATCGCTTAGTTTCGCAGAGTGTTTAGAAAGGTATACGGGGCATACATAAGTCCGCGCAATCGATGACCATACAGGCACGGATAAGACGCAACGTTGCCATCGCTTCGCGCTCTCCAGCTTCACCAGGCATGTGACCAAGTTCGTGCGTGGCTGCCTGAAAGAATATTTCATGAAATATCTTTCAGCGATCAATGTTGAAAAGGGTTCTGTAATAATATCGGAAATCGAGGAGTACGCAGACTGCTCTGCTCAATTTGCTGGTTGTTTCCCTTTAGGACTGACCATGAGTGGAGAAGGTCGTTACCTAGGCCAAATACGCATTAAAATTCCATACAGGACATATCATAGGTGTAGAATGCGAGGCGCACCCCAAAAAGGGATTGAGTAGCTCCGTCCTTAACCTTAATCTTCATCTATTTTATTCAATTATGCGCTGGACTCCGCAGAGATGGGGGGTTGGTTGGTCATGGAGTAATGATTACCAAGCGGGCGGTAACACTGCTTCCCGCTGTCACACTTATGCAAAGACAATGGAATAATACTCCTCGTATCTTAGTGATGTTGTATGGTTGCATTATTTCGTTGACTATTGCAGTTTCGTGAATGAAGAAAAACTATCAGGACATCGTAGTTGGAACTAGAATAATAGATTATCGCATTCTTTTTATACTCACCGCTGCAATTGTATACCAACAGTCCTTTTTACAGCAAACGCATGGCATTTGTGAGTGTTCTTCAACAGAGCAGGCTGGAGGTGCTTTTGATGAAGGGGCGGAGGAAACTGAAAAGAAAAATTGTCTTTGAATTTCTGAGAAGTGACGGGGAAAATGAGGTCACAGTAAACAGATTAGAAACCAGCTCTATTGAACTTAAATCAGGACAGCTTATTAATGGGTACAAATGCAATTGCCACTATGGTTCTCAAAGCCCAGGTACGCGCAGGAATTGGTGATCAAGGAGAAGATTGATAGTGCAGATATTGACTCCCTATGAAAACAGGCAGAAATATCAGTTTGGAATCGCTGTCGCAGAGACGAGGTAGGAATTAGTTGCCTGGGAATCAAGCTGGGTTCGTTTCAGTGTGCGGCCACATCAGCACTTTCGAAAATGGGTGCTTAAGAGCTTTTATTTCAAATTTCGAACCTAAAACCTAGATATTCACAGATGATCGTCGCAGAAATCCACCTTTCCATGCCTCGCTGCTTTCGGATTGCCTTCCTGCCTTATGTGGGCGTCTACTGCCTATCGAACTATAGCAAGCAATCTGTAGATCTAATTGATAGAGCAGATAGTTCTAATTTAAAAGGGTCATTCGAAAATCGATTTTCTGCAGAAGATTGGTGAGGCTGATCACTGATTTCCACCAGCAATTAAAGTGTTTGCTATCGTGTGTTTGTAATTCTTTAAACTACTTTTGCAACTCAGTCGATTGTGCAAACCGGCCGCATATGATACTATTACCAACATCGGTACGCAATCAAGAACTCACCAACAACTACTGTCAGAACACAAGCGAAAGCGAGTTGAATGCTGGATTGCATTTCGTTAAATGTACCTGAACATAAAAAGAAGCGTGATTAGAATTCAAATTGTACAGCGCTCGCCTAGAATTACGTGCACGGAAAAACGAATCCGTCAAAGTGCACGAGCGGAGGAGGATATCGGGAGGGTTGCTTGCAGAGAAAGGAAGAGCAAGAAAGAGAAATCAAAAACGAAAGTATAAGGAAGGTACGTTGGTCAAGGAATTTGCTGAAAGGACAACGCAATGCTCTAAATTTTAAGCAAAATCGTTGTTCTTAAATGGTAGAGAGAAAGTACACACAGTTCTTGCCTTTTCAAGTGGCATAGAAAAATATAGATCGAGGAGTATTACCTAATCCTGAAAATCTCACTCTGAAACCAATGAGGCAGAATAGTAGAAATTCAAAGAATTCCGTGCGTCGCCATGAGTTCATCCACTGCTTTGGGCACTCCATTTGATTGCTTGTGAAAATTCTGTTAACGTACAGTAGAGCGTAGATCGGTGGGACCATGAATCTGATTTGTTGGTACGTTCTCGCCTTCCCGTGCGAGCCACATTAACGAATAGTACCAAAAGAAAGGAAACAACATCAAAAACAAAAATGTACCCGAATTTCAAGCTCCAATAATTAAACAGTGAAGAAACCAAGCCTCTCCGCGGTAATCCTTGATATGATTTGCGAGTCGAAGTCGTCGATTTTTATCCCCCTTTCACTCTTCACTGCACTGTTTTTACAGTAAATCAAATAAAAAGCAATCAGTGATTTGCAGTAAATCGGAAAAAAATCGAGCAAATGCATGGCCTTATCTATTCCTACGAGACAACGAAAAATCTTCTTGCTTCTCTGTCCATCCAAATAGCTTCACAGTGACTAAAATATAACAATTCCAATAAAGATTTGAACAACATTTCCGCTTCTGCTCATTGCGTAGAGGATCAATCAATTCTTCAAAGAAAGCCAAATAAACTGTTCCATGTCGAAAATCCTATCCTTCTTGGAACGTGTCCAGCCCAATTACATACAGAGATGTCCAGCTTGATTAGAAAGTGGCTAGCTTGACGTGAAATTTAAATAAATTAGGCTACATGAACATATGTAATGAAGATCTTCGTCTAAATATTAAAAGTTGAACTGAATTGGGAACCAATTGTAGATGTTAAATGAGATGGCTGGAGAACTCTATGAATTAGGTTGTTACGAAAGTTCTCGCCATTTTTTGAATGTGCTTTTTTTCTCACTAACGCTACCCTATAGCAGCCTATCTTTTGCTCACATAAAAAGATCAGGTATGTATAATAGAATGCACAAAAAAAGAATGAAGGAAACAATTTTAAAATAACTAGAGATGAGATATGAGAATAGAGGAGAGAAGAGAAGATTAAAGAAAAAATAGGAGAAAGGTTCGTTTCGCCACTTTCTTCAGACAAACCTTTGTTTTTTGCTCCTCCCGTGGCTCTTCAGTGAAGAAGAGGAGCATTAAATAAGGCTTCATTTAGCTCTGTCATGAATTTCAACTTTGATATATTATTATATTTTATATATATATTTCAATTATATTTTATATAAATACATTTCAATTATCAATTAAATGGGTGAATTTTTATTTTATTTATTTAGTAATTTTATTTCCACCTGTATCACCTGTCGTCCCGTTGATCATCGACTTGCTGAGCGGGCGCCAGCACCGTCTCCATTCGTCCCTGTCGCGTGCCAGAGTGCTCCAATGGATCCTCCTCGTTCGAGGGACACGAAGAAGATCCCGAGCAATCCAGTCGGTGACGGCAATCGTCCAGCGGGTGTCTGCGAAGCGCATTTCGTGACAGGCCCACCTAATTTTCGACAACTTGGCCCAAGCGACAGCGTCTCTGATCTCGGCGAAGCTCGTACCTCCGGAGGCCTTCTCTCACTTGCGTGAGTCGTGTCGCTCCGAGCATCGTTCCCTCGATTCCACGCTGCGCGACGCTGATCGCGTTTATCCTGCTTTCGTATAGCCTAGGTCTCTGAGGCGTATGTTAGGGCAGGAAGAACGGTAGAGTCGAATAAGTGGGCACGGAGTCGGACGTTCTTCGTTTTCTTCGCGACTTCTTCGACGCTCTTGAAAGCTCCCCAAGCCGCTCGTTTCCTCCTGCTCAGCACTGACACTAGATCGTTAGCCATATCGACTTCGCGACCCAGATACATATAGTTGGAGCATTCGCAGATGGCGACAATGGGGCATCAGAAACTTGTCCGTTCCTCATGCCTGTGTCTTCGTAAGATTCAGCTGCAGTCCAACGCTTCCACATACACGATCGAAGTCGGCCAGCATTCGTTCCGCCTGACTGATGCTCGGTGTTATGAGTACGATGTCGTCAGCGAAGCGCAGATGGTGCAGCTGCCGGCCGTCGACCTTCACTCCCATGTCTTCCCATTCTAGTTCGCGCATGACGCTTTCGAGGGTGGCTCTGAAGAGCTTCGGGGATATGGTATCCTTTTGCCGAACCCCTCTCCTTACGTCGATGACGACGTCGTTGTAGAATGGAGAGATCTTGGTCGTGACTCCACAGTACAGCTCTCAAAGGACTCTGATGTACTGAGCAGGGCGTCATGACCGCTTCAGTTTCGAAGGAGACGAATGCCTTCTTCAGGTCGATGAACGTAAGGCACAGCGGCAGCTTGTACTCTCGCGACACTTCGATGAGCTTCGTAATGGTGTTAGTGTGGTCGATCGTGCTGAATCCTCACCGAAATCCTCCTCGCTCGCATGGCTGTCCTTCGTCCAGCGTTCTGCTGATCCTATTCAGGATCACTAGAGTGAACAGCTTGTAGACTACGGATAGTAGGCAGATTGGGCGATAGTTGCCAATGTCGTGCACGTCTCCCTTCTTGTACAGCAGGACGGTCTTGCCGGTCTTCCACTGAGATGGAACCTCGCACTCCGACAGGTAGCGTGTGAGGAGCCGCGCCAGGGTGTTGATGAGCGCTGGCGGGAGGTTCTTCAAGTGTTCGGGTCTGACCCTGTCGGGACCGGTGCTGTACGCTTCTTCACCGATGAGATGGCGTGCTGGATCTCGGAAGGGAGAACAGAGGGAACGACGTATCCATCCTGCGGAAGATGGCGTGGGGGCAGGCGGACGTGGCTATCGAAGAGATCGGAGTAGAAGTCGTGGATGACCTTCTCTATGGTCCTTCTGGAAGAGGTGACGGTTCCGTAAGGACATCGGAGAGCGGTCATCTTGGTCTTGAAGTTGGCGAAGTTCCGGCTGGCATTGCGGATGCTCAACCCTCTTTCTGCTGCTTCAGCCAACACTTCCGCCCTTCTCTCCTTGAGATCTTCCTTTATCGCCGCTCTGCATAGCTTCGCAACCTCGGATGTCAGTTGGTAGTTGCTTGACGATCGTGCTGCTCCACGCTGGCGTAGCAGCTCGAGAGTTTCCGGAGACAGGCGTCTCTTGGTGGTCTTCAAGCCCTCGGCTCCTTTAGCACTATCGCGGAGATGGTGCACGAAGTGGTCGTATTCCTCGTCGATGTTGTCCATAACGGTATCTTCCCAAAGGCCGACAAGAGAGGTGTAGAGATCCCAGTTGATGGTCGTTCTGGGATTCCTCTTCTTGAACTTCGCGGCCTTCTCTCCTTGACGCGAAAAGCGAAACCTCGCGCGAAGGAGGCGGTGGTCCGATCCCGTGTAGAACTTGGGGACAACGGAGACGTCGGTCAGGCAATACTTGCGGTTGAAAATGATGTGGTCGATCTCGTTGTGGAGCTGGCCACCGGGGGATTCCCAGGTCCATCGTAGGGAGGGAGGCTTCTGGAACTGCGAGTTTCCATGGATGGTCTTGGTCGAAATGATAAACTCAGACAGCCTTTCACCTTGCTCGTTCCACTCTAAACCGTGGGTTATGACGTGAAGTTCTTCCGACGACCTTCGCGGTCCGATCTTGGCGTTGAAGTCGCCGACGATCACCTTGTAGAAGGTGTGATCTTCCTTATAGAACTTCTCCAGCTCCACGTAGAAGGCGTCGACCTCTTCGTCGTCAGTCGGATATTGGGGCATACGCGACGAACATAGTCAAAGCTGGCACGGAACTACATCGCTTCAGTCGCAGACGTCCGATTCGGTTTGTCAGAGACTCGTACGAATCGATCTTCATGGCCAAGTGCGTGTTGACGAGGACACCAACGCCGCCTACTCCCCTGCTGTCGCATGGTCCGAGGAACAGTTCTTCTTCGGAGTCGTAAGCGGCGTGCATGGAGTGGTGTCTTCTCGTCTCGGTCAGTCCGATGACGTCGTACTTGATCCTCCTGGCTTGCATCATCAGGTCCTCGACGGATGCTTCCAATGCGAGCGTGCGGACGTTGTAGGTACAGATCGTCATCCTAGTCCTTCTCAATTTGCGCAGCCTGGTTAGGCCCTGAGGTTTTAGCAGCCTCTCCGTACTCGTCCTTCCCATCGCTGCAGAAATGGGGACTCTTTCAGGGTCAGGGGAATGAGGCCCTTTAGTGCTGCTGTTTTTGACTGGAGTGCACACGGGTAGCTAGTCGGGCTCTGTCGTGCGGGCGGGGTACTCCGGGCAGCCAGCCAGACTGCCCGAAGGAACGGGACGAGACTTAAGGCCGCCTCGAATCGCCTTACATGTACTCCCAGTCTACCGAGTGCAAGCTTTTGGCCGAGCCGACACAGTTACAATCCGCACAGTCACGGACACATCCACGCACACTGTGCATGAACATGCCGCTCCCACGCACAAGGAGCCGTCGACCCGACACAGCAGGAGCAAGGAGTCCATCCCCTGCATCCCTATTTATTTTATTTAAATTTTATTTTAATTCTTAATAAAAATAAATAAACAAATGAGTAAAAAAGTAAAAATAGTAAAAAATTAAGTAAACAAGTAAGTTCAAACAGATACATATTTAAGATTAATTAATATTTATCTCTGTATGTCTTGGAAAGATGATATTCTAATAGTGATAAAGTCAAATCGGCTAATAATGGACTAAAGTTACCTCCTTGAGGAACACCTTTATTCTGCTAGAATAATTGAATTAAATAAAACATAAATATTGTTAAGTAAATACTCAACGCTGTAAATAATATCTTGTTTGCTGAATTAGTTGTATTTCGTACTTAACAAATCATTGTCAGTATAAAACACTTTATTTCTTGTGCACGCTAGTATTTATTGTTTGAGTTTTTGAAGCAAATTTTAATTAGAACCATAATATTATTTAGAATAGTTGCATGTTGCAAGCTGGTAAACATATCCTTAAAATCAGTTGAGTATACTTTTATGTTGTTGTTGTGTATTGTAATCAAATCATAGGCAATGTTTGTATTATTAATTGTCTAATATGTTCTTATTATTTCTATTACTAATTATATTACAACAGTTTATAAAGTCGTTTTTAATAAAAGTAAGTATTTGTTGTAGTTGTAACGCTAAGTTTTTAATACTATTTTTAGGCGCTCCTCTTATGAACCCAAAACTCGCTGGGTTTTGGAAAGATTTATGGGAATACAATAAATTACAGGGATTTGAGGGTTGTTATCCACTTTTAATTTATTTTTTATATTGAAATATTTGTGTTTATTTAGAATGGTAAAACTGCTAATGTTGAATAAAGGCTTATAAACTTTGTTATTACTAATATTTTCGTTTCTATAATAACATTTTCATTATTAATTTCTACTTCCATTTCTTTCATAATTGTTTGTAAATAGTATTTTTTGCATGTAATTCCATAATTATAATAATATACAGGTAATTTCATAATTATAATAGAGGGCAGAATACGAAATACTTTTGATAAGGTTTTATAATTTTATATGGAATGTATTCAAATTTTTCTACACTATTATGTAACAGAGGTTTAATTTTGTTTCTAAAGTTCGTAAATAAATGTTTTTCAATGCATTCATGTCATTTTTGTTTGGGCTGCATTTAGATCTAATTTTGTTTAAAATTTATTAATAACTTCAAAAAAAGTTTTTTTTATTTTAGTTCTATCTAGTGGCATTGATATTTTTATATTTGTAGCTCTATATTATTGTGAATATACTTCTGACATATACAAGCGCTATATAAAATTTGTGATATGTTATTATTATCAGTAGACTTCAGAAACCTATTCTTCTTCTTCTTCTTCTTCTTCTTCTTCTTCTTCTTCTTCTTCTTCTTCTTCTTCTTCTTCTTCTTCTTCTTCAGCGTTTGTCCCGCTTAGTTGCGGGGTCCGCTTTCCTGGAATGTGGGCGCCATTTCTTCCGATCAAATGCCTGATCAGGGTGAAACCAGCCATCTTCAAGTCCTGATGCAGCGTATCAAGCCACCGCTGTTTTGGTCGCCCTCGTGGCCGCCTACCGGGCACATCAAGGTTAAGACCAGTCTTTCGGACAGTGTCACCTTTTGCGCGAAGGAGGTGGCCGTAACATCGCAGACGAGCTTCGCGTATCTTCTCAAATATCGGGGTGACACCGAACCTCTGCCGTATGTGGATTCGTTGCGTACTCGATCCAAACGCGTAACTCCGGCCGTCCACCGCAGCATCTTCGTTTCCATTACGCTGAGGCGCCTTTCAATTTCTTTGGTAACGGGCCAGCACTCAGCTCCGTAAATAGCTACAGGTCGGACGACTGCTCTGTAGATCTTCGACTTGAGGCGCTCTGGTATCTTCTTGTCGCAGAGCACTCCCGTCAGAGAGCGCCATTTGGACCACGCTGCACTCACGCGTGAGTTGGCTTCAGCGAGTAAACCGCCATCGGACGCGATTGCTGATCCCAAGTACTTGAATACCGAAGTATGTGGCAGCTCAATGCTATTTACCTTAATGGAGCTGGATTCGTCTTCATCAGTCGTCATATACTCGGTCTTCTTGACATTAAGTTTGAGTCCAAATCTCTCCAAGTGATCGCACCAAGCTTGTACCTGCCGCTGGAGTTCAATCTTATCTTCGCTAGCAAGCATTACATCATCAGCATAAAGCAACGTCCAAGGGACTGGCTGCTGAAGATCACGCGATATGGCATCCATAACGACGACGAAGAGTAGTGGGGAGAGCGCAGACCCTTGATGTACTCCGACAGAGATGGGAAACTCCATCGACGTGCCTGCTGCAGCTTGCACTCGACTCTTTGGACAAGAGTACAGTATTCGTACCCACTCTATGAGCTCTTCGGGGACTCCATGTTCCGTAAAGCATACCATATCACTTCACGCGGAACGCGATCAAAGGCCTTCTCCAAATCCAGGAAGGCAAGATGCACCGGCTTCTGTTTTTCGCGGTGTTTTTCTATCAGAAGACGAACGGCGTGTATGGCATCGACTGTGCCACAACCAGCTACAAAGCCGCACTGGTTGGTAGAGAGCTGGACGGTATCACGAATTCGTCCGTCGACAATCCGCTCGAAGATCTTCATGCTATGCGAAAGCAATCGGATTGGACGGTAGTTTGTGCAGTCTGCTAGACTGCTCTTCTTTTTCCAAATCGGAATCGTCGTGCTTCTCTGCCAGATATCAGGCACTTTCTTCTCCGCAATAACCTGGTTGAAGAACGTCGCCAGCCACTTCGTTGGGTACCAGGATTTCGACTTCCATAAGTCGACCGCCAAGTCATCGGGGCCCGTTGCCTTGCCCGGCTTCATCTTCTCCAAAGCCGCTCTTACCTCCTCCACTGTGATTTTTTGAACGGGACCGTATACAGGAGGAGAAGATGTAATGCTCGGATGAGCAAACTCTACTGTCGAGACTTCCTCGAAGTAGGTGCGCCATCGGTTCAAAACCATCTTGCGTTCCATGAGTAGATGACCATTCTCATCGTTGATGCCAAAGAACTTCTCAACATCCCAACATCCTCAGTCTGGCGATGGCGGACCTTCGCGATTTGAAAAAGACATCGCTCGCCATCGCGCGACTCAAGCTTCCCGTTGATATCATCGTAATGAGTGGCTCTACAACGGCTACCGCCTTTTTAGCGGCTTTCTTGGCTTCCTGATACAGACGCCATTTATCGGCCGTCTCATCGCCGAGGAATGCGTGGTATAATCTCTTCTTCTCTCGGACTTTTTCCATAACTTCGTTAGTCCACAGCCATGTCTGCTTATCGACCTTACGCCGTCCCGGTTTCGTAGTGCCGAGTTCGGAACGCGCAGCATTGAGAATCGCGTCGGTGGCTATTTGCCATGTCTCGTGGACGGTCGTGACCGTCGGCAACCGAATGCGCGAAGTAACAGCTCTTCATTCTCTTTCAGTCGCCACCACTTGATTCTTGACGGACCGCTCCGTTCGACCTGCTTAAACATCGGTGGTGTGATCCTCATAGTGCAGATCAGTGGGTGGTGTTGTGTGGCGACCGTTTCATACGGCACGACCTTCGCGTCCGTGACAAGCCCTTGGTCACGATTTCGCACAAGGACAAAGTCGATCTGCGTTTTAGAATTCCCGCTGTAGAATGAGATAAGGTGGGATTCACGTTTTCGGAATCTGGTGTTCACGATGGTGAGGTCATGCGACTCCGCGTACTCGACGATACACTCACCATCGGCGCTCACCGTGAACCAAAACCGAGACCACCATGACAGCTGTACCCGTCTTTCGCAGCGCCAACGTGTCCGTTAAGGTCACCTGCGACAATGATTACGTCATGCAACGGCACTTCTGCTGTCTTCTCATCAAGCAGGCTCCAAAATTTATCCTTGGCTCGCTCAGAGCATCCAGTCTGTGGAGCATATGCAGAGAAAAGATGATATCGCCGCCGTTCTGCAGCGATTACGACCTTCATCCAGCGGTCATTGAAACGTTCCACGCTTGCAATCGCGTCTCGGAGCCGTTCGGAGACGATTATGCCAACACCGCTGGTGGTCCTGGGACTGCCACACAGAACGGCTTTGTAGCCTCGGCCTATGTCCCTTGACTTGCTACAGGACCACCTCGTCTCCTGCACCGCACACAAATCAATCTTCTTTCGCTCCAGTGCCTCTGCCAACTCAAAGGAGCGGCCCGACAACGTACCCACATTCGGGCGTTGCCACGCGGGTCTTGCTTACGTTGCGGGACTTTTGGACTAGCTCAGTTCCCCCCCCCCCCTCCCGATGCCGTCCTCGCATCAGGGACCCTCGCATACTTTTCACACTCGCCGGGCTTTGCGAGTGCGCGTCGGCTCCCGCGGATGCCGTAGCATTATCTCGTGAAACATTCAGCACCATCAACCATATGATGTGACATGGGCTGTTTGTAGCCCGACCTGTCACTAGGGCCTGTCGCCTGCATTCGAGTGTTCAGCTCGGCTCGCAAAAGCGAACAGTTTCATGTGGAGGAACGGACATCGCCACCACTTCAGAAACCTTTTGTAGTTAAAAAATTTTGTTGACATTTATAAACATATTTATAAACTACTTTAGCAAGTAATGCATTAATTTGCATAGTATTAAAAATTTCTAAGGAATAAATGCTATTAAATATCTTATTTAAGTTGACTTTATCTAGTATATTATGTGCGTAAGGTATTACTAGGTTATAATAATCTTTTTTGTCATGTTGTAATCTTGAAAGTTTTTATATTTAATCTGTGTTAAACGACTATACACTACCAACTTAGTTTTATTTTTCAGATCTTTAAGGAATTCTGGATCTATAGTTAAATCTAAAAGGTTGCCTAAGGTTCTTTTGAATGACCTTTTAACTTTCTGTGGAGCTCTAGTATTTGAATGTTGTTTTCGTTAGCTTTCAAGTAATTAAGGAGTTCTTCATATTTTCTGTTTTCATCTTCATGTTTTTTCTTTCTTCCTCTGTTATGCCTTTCTTTAATAATTTTTAACGAGAATTAGGAGTGATTAGATTTATGTAATAGGGGATTTAAAATATTTCCGCACCCTTCAATATTGTCGCTTAAACCAAATGGATAAGCTGTATTGAGTAATTTTATCCAAAGACGTTCTTTGTTAACTAATACATTTTTATCTTTGTTGTTTTCCAATGAATCTAAAATTGTAACTTCCAGACGGGACTTAAACACGCACCATCTGCGTTCCGGGCAGAACACTTCGCCTTCACATCACTGCTGCTGCTTCAACCATGTTGATGTCTCCAAATTTCGGCAAAAAGAAGAAGCCCCATCCCATCGAGAAAGAAACGACGACGTCATCGCACAGTTCCAAAGCAACGCACTCCCTCCCTTGTGCTCCGTGTACTACACACGGAGATGGGCTATAATTGGTTCCCTGCCAGATCGGGCAAGAACGTTCGTGGATCAACAGTCCGACCCGAAACAGACTAGAAAATTAGCGAAATATGAATGGCCTGTTGCCTTTGAAGAGCATCACTTAGAACGATAATATTGGTAGAAGGAGGCAAAAAACCGAAATAAAAAATAACTAGCGAGAGTTGAAGATGGGTTGCACTGGGGTTCCAGACGATGAACAAATGAGTGGTTTATGCTTTCCATAAGTTTTCCAATTTGCAACCAAATTTGTAGGGAGTTAACACCTAGATGGAATAGCCGGAAAATACAATAATGTTGCGAAAGAAATATGGCCTAAGGGATGTTATACCACAAATGAAGATCAACAACAAATGTAGCGGCTAAGAAAGCCACAAATAGCAAGACATGGCATGAAGGTCTTCCACTGACAGGAGCGCATTGTGTAGCAGGACAGAAATGTCGAAGCTTAAGTGACTCTTGCCGGCACACCTCATCTGTACTAATGAATGCGCTGGTATTATCGTAAGTGCCGGATACGTGTCTTAACCCAGTTGATGCTAAACCACGTGTCCTTAGCTTCCTGCACCAGTATGCTATCCAGCACATCATCAGAATTTCAGAAAAAGGTCATTACTAACCAATAGCTCTTGGGATGCGCCCTCTTGGGATTGTCTTTAACGAGATATGGTGTCAAATGCCTTTTGGCGTGTAACATGACTCGCGTTAACCATCAGGTGTGCAGTCGGTGTCTCACCCTTCTTAGGCAACACTAAGCACCACGCTCCCCTAACCACAACATGCTTGCAAATTAGCCATCGAGGAGATTCTCTTCTAGAGCCAGCAATAGTAAAGCTTAGCACTGTCACTGTCATCGCTTTGAAAAATTTAACGTGCATTGGTTGCCCAATACTGGAATAGAATCGCACTGAATTTATATAATTAATAGCAGCTGTTATTCCAAAAACTCTAACAGTGAAACGAGATGGCAAGCTTTAGTTGTCATTTCCTCTTCAGGGGGCTCGAAATCGCCCAAATCTTCCTATTTGTTACTTTCGCTGAAAGCTAAGATTTTAACCGCAAGGTGGATTTGTTTTTTCCTCGTTAACTGGAGATTTTGAGGAAGTATGGAAGGAATTTTAAGGTCAGTCCTTTCTTAGTTGTGACGGTCTGCTACTCTAAAGGTGAGAAAACAAGTTCTGAGTGACGTGTGAGACAATTACAGAACAGCGCGAAAGTCGTATTTAACACAGTGTGTGAATCAGACTTTTCCCACCTATTGACACCTCCCACGGGTCCGAGACGCAGCAAGTGAACATTGAAAATGGAATCTAAAGTCTCATGTGATCGCCGTCGAGTATGTAGGCGCCAACTTTCATCACGAGCTTTTACATTAGTCTTCCTATCAGAATCTTTCCATTCAATCACTCCGAGGTCTCAAAAGGTTTAAGAGGATGAAACGCTGATTTCTCTACCTCCTCGACAGGTTACTGCAATTCACTGTAAAGGCCAGCATTCAAGTTGCCTCCATGATATCCCTTGCAAGTAGAATGCGTGGCACATCCCGGAGTGGCATTGGTCCCGTTTACATACTATGTTTCCTTTAATATAGTCTGAGTTTCCTAGAGTCCTCACAGTGCTAGTTGGTTGGTTTCCGCTATTACCTACAAATGTGCGTACTAGCGCTGCTGCGCAAAGCTGCTGGAACATCTTTGTCGATGCAGGTTTGTAAGGGTCTTCGTACATTACCCATATATCTTCGCACTTGGTCTCCACCGTAATCGACAAGCCCACTTTTTGAGCTTTGCCGTGTAAGTATACTGGTAGAAAATCACCAATATCTAGCTAGCAAATGACCTTTAGAATACGAGGAATTCCGAGCTCAGCATTTTTTTTTTGCTCAAGGACACTAATTGGGGTTCAAATTTTCAGCAAAATCTTACACACAGATCTGTATTTGTCTCCAAATCTCTCTCGCTAAAAAACTTATCTTTTTCTAGTAAGAACTTGGACATTCTTTCTCGCCGCAGTCTGATGAGATGCCAGATCAGATAATATCTATTAAGTGAGCTCCTTCTTTTATCAAAAGTGATTCCAACCAGTGTTTTCAGATAAAGTAAAGTGCCTTCTTTAACTACTGAAGAACTGTTTGAGTTTTACTTCTACCAATTTCTAAGCAACGTTATTTATTATAATCAACGGCGGTCTAGGTTCCACTTCAGTTTCAAGAACTGAATCATAAAATAAATAAATAAACACAGGAACTTTTCTAAAATCGTTTCACATCTGGACGGTTTAGTTGAGACAAAAGTAAGGTTTTCATGCGTCTGGCTCTAACTTCACGAACGGTCCAATATCGAACTTTTACTTTTTCATGGAAAACACCACATCCTTGCATTGAAAAGTATTCTTAGATATCTGAAATACTTATATATGAAGATGAGCGTTGGCAAATTAAATCGTATATAACTTATCACCAAACTATAACTTACCACTACCGCAAACAGCAGTGCTTCGAAAAGTATGGAAAATCTAATAGATAAAGGTAATATTGTGTGGTAGGTGGCGCAGTCGAAGGTGGTGCCGGCTGCTACGTACACCCGATATCAAGTTCTTGGCTTAGGTTTCCCGCCCAGGCTAACCAAGCCTTCGTTTAATGAATCGTACCAGACTTGTCTATAAAGGAAGAGAAACTGTCTTGTCTATCGGATGGCAACCGCAATCTCTTGTGTATAGGCCAAATATGCCTCCATGATGACAAGTTGTTACGAGAACGCGAAAAGGGCTAGCAGTGCAGGAATGCACTTAAACACAACACTGCATGCAGGTTTTTGAAGCCAGAAACTGTTCCTGCAAAGGCCCGACTGTCATCCAAATGCCGGCTAGAAACTTTATCTTACAAGCTCTCGGAATTGCTTACTAAATCACAATCGGAGAGTAACTTTCCAGCTTAAACTATGTCTTTTCAGTTCTTAAAGCTACATTAGGAAAAAAATTGAAATCAATCGTCAGAGCTGAATGATATTCATGGGCAATACAATTCCAAATAAAAGCTAGAGATCATTCCCCCGTTGAGTGAAAGAGCAGATCGCTTGAAAAAATGCACAGATGCGGCAGTGCTCTGCTAGAAAATGTTTTAAAAAACCCTGAATGATGCAATCTGTGATGGACGAAGCAGCGTGGGCGGAGAGGGATTTATTGCTGCTGCAACCATGTGCCGCCTTTTATAAATTCTGAAATATATGCACGAATAGATGCGCTGACGTGTGTTCACGATTCATCCCACTGCTACGTGCACATGCTCTCACGTACTCCAGGACGATAACGCATTTTATGGCAGCGATTAAAGCCCCCGTGTCCTCTACGCTTTGCACAGATTCATACAAGAGTGAAGAGAATGTGAACGAAAACTTGTAGATCTGTATCACCTGGCCATCAAATTGGGGCGATTCCTGCAACGTCTCCATTCGTCCCAGCTACGTGCCAAAGTAGTACACTGAATTCTAGTAGCGCGCGGACCGAAGAGCGTCACACTTTTCGTGCAGTGCTTTCTTGAAGTAATTCGACCAACCATTTGCTCACTTCCTGGCCTTCTTTTGACATTCCTCAGAATCCAGTCGGTCACGGCTCTGGTCGAGTGACTGTGAGCGGAACGCATTGTGTGGCCGGGGCGGACGGTCCATCTAATTTTTGACTGATTGCCCATGCAACAGTTCTTCTATTCCTCAAATGTCGATGCGGATTGAAATTCCAGAGATCCCAATCTTACTGAATCGCGTACCACCGGCCGCCGCCCTCTCGATTATAGGTGGAAGCTGTTGGGATTTCATCCTGATTTCGTATGGAATATAGCCTGTGTAAGCACAGAAGGGCTGGTGGAGCGGAATACGTGTTCACAGAATTTGGTATTTGGTCCTTCACTCATAACGGGAGGCCTGTAGCATATGTCAAAATGAGGAAAGCGAGTCATATAGGAAGAATATAGAAGAATATATCAGAAGATGAAGGACAGAAAAGATGAGGTCTGTATTATTAGGGGGGGGGGGCAAAAGTGAAAAAAATCTTTATCTCTTTATAACTCAATTAGAACTCAACGATGCTGAGGAATGTATTTGCCATTAAGGGCAATGACCTTGCTGCCATCGCTCAGTCAACCTCCTGATCCCATCCTTCCAGAGCTGCTTGGGCCTGGTGTTGATCAACTGCTCGATATGGTTGTCAAAGACTGCTTGGGTTCTTGTGTCCCTTCCGACCAGGAAGTCCTGTAGGCTCAAGAAGTAGCGGTAGTCGCATAGAGAGATGTCCGGCGAATACGCTGGATGAGGCATGTGAACGTAGCTCAGCTGGCCAAGCTTATCCGTGGTTACCTGTACCCGATGGGCTGCGGTGTTGTCGAAGAGGAGAACCTTCTTGAAGCGCTGCGACTGAATGAGAGCGAGTCGCCGGCCCATCTCTTCCATTTCGTTCACCATGGCGTTAGAGTTTATCGTAGTGCTCTTGGGAAACAGCTTCCGGTAAACCGATCCACGGGCGCAGACCCAAAAGCTTCAAAGGTGCTTCTCGCCGTGAACATCTCGCCGAACGAAGTTCGGTTACAGGTCACCAGGTCTCACTCAGACTCGCTGCTTGGCAGGGTTAAGGTAGAACACGTACTTCTCATCTTGCGTGAATATTGAGCCCAGGCTGCTCGGGGTTGGGAATTGGGCGAGATTTGCGCGACACAGGTCGACTCGTCAGACCGGGGTTTCGGCATGAGACAGAATGGGGTTTTGGCATGCTTCTGGAAAGAGCGGAAGTGGTAACTTCTCAGGTGGCCTTCAGTAAGTAGCATACAAACATACAAATACGAGAAGCACGAAACCAGGCTCCAGCCACGAGATATATGGACACGGCATGGGGTGTTTCATTACTTTTGCCCCCCCCCCCTCCCCCTAATAGGAGGAGCCCTTGTCGCCAGCTTCGAAAACCCTTGTTCTACGGCACATGGTGGAGGCGTATTTGGTACATCGGCCTGTAGAATGATTTTCGGTGTCCAGCTGATGTATAGTACCGGACGCGTCTTTTGAATAGACGCCGAAAAAACCGCACTTTTGCGGTTTTTGCGTCTTTTTGCTATAGCTCGCCCAACAGTCACCCATTTAAAAAGCCAAAAGCACATTTGAGCTCAGGATATCGAGCTTTATCGTTTGGTATATACATTTGATATGAAAGATCAAAAGTGGCCAAAATTGAAAACTTGCGCTCCATTGAGAAGGCCGGCCGCGGACGAGTTGTCAGCCGGAAGGCGTCGAAAACGTTGTATGCTCACAATTCCTCCAATTTGAGGTTTTTTGAGAAGCGGTTGGAACCGTTCGATTCGCCTCTTCGAGATCTACACAACCATATATACATCTTCGCCAAACCACCGCACTTTCGCAGTGGGTGGTCAAAGATGGCTGGAGCAGACTTTTTGCTACTTCGGAGCGCGATAACTCGGTCAGCTTCCAATCTTTTTGGCTGGAACGTGTAGATTCCGTAGGCAGTAATATGCTCTAGTAAATCGCCAAAGCACAGCAAATTACCTTACGAATTGGCAAGGTTACGACGGCGCGAAAATGCGGGTTGGGCATGTGTGACACGATTTTTCCGATTTCAGTCGACCACTGCGGGTGCACGAGGCGAGCCAACGGCATGCAAACTCGCGGACGAGTAAAGCACCAAAGGCATTTTACGATGACGTGGAGATGGAGCTCTCCAGGTGCCTAAGCTGCTTTAGCACAATCTGCCATTTTGGAGCCTCGGAGGGCGACGGCGAAGCTTCTTCCGCCCTTGCTCGCCCACATTCGAGTACTCGACGCTCTCAATGGTACCACTCTATTCCGCTCAAGAAGCTCTATCGAACGGTGTCAATCTCGACGAATTCTGGGAATATCGACTTTTTGACAATTTCGCATCAAAGGCGAGGCGGCTCAAGGCCGCAGCAGAAGGACTATGACGTCATCAAAAATCGATAAAAAATCGATTTTTCAGCCGGGCCAAGTCTGACACCGTTCGATAGAGCTTTTGGTGGTTAATTGAATAGTTTTACTGCGAGCAGCAGGAACTGTAATCTGGGCGATTAAGAGCGCGGAGAACATCGACCGTTGTTGTGCTAAATTTGACGCACGGGCGTGTTCTGAGCGCAATAACTCTGTCACGTTTGAACCTTTCCTGCAGGAACTTGTGCGTTTTGTAAGCATTAGAAAGCTCAATAGGTGCGCTGAAACACAGCGATTTAGCCTATGAATGGACAAAGTTACGACGGTGGGAATATGCTGGTAAACCTTGTGTGACACGATTTTTTTTCCGCTTTCAGTTGACCACTGCGGGAAGTTAAGGAGAGCTAACGGCATGCAAATGCGTAGGCTAGCCAAACAGTTAAGGTGCCTTACGATGAAGTGCCCACCACTCTCCAGCTGCCTAAACTGCCTTAGTCCCAGCTGCCATTTTAGAGCTGCGGAGGGCAGCGGTGAAGATTCTTCCGCCCTTCTTCCGCCTCGCCCACATTTGAGCTTTTGACACAACAGATGGTACCGTTTTGTTCAGCTCGGAAAGCTCAATCGAACGGTACCAATCTCGTCCAATTCGGGGAAAATTGATTTTTTGACAATTTCCCCCGAGGACGAGGGCACTTTTCGCCGAGCCTGCCCGGACGATGACGTCATTAAAAGTCGATGATTTCGAAAATTGCTAAATGTTCTTGTCCAAACTTCGTTTAAATTCATCTAGGGTGTTATTTGGTGCGCTGATTACGATGTCTGTTTTTGAAAATTGCGCCGATTTCGACAGTTTTGGATTTCCTTTTGGATAACTGAGGGTGGTCGGGACAGGAACACCGATTTTGCTCAAGCTTCCTCTAATAGTAAGTGCAGGGGTTATTCAGGGTGCCGAATACGATGCGGAAGTCCATTTGGCAGATTATGGCAGGAGACCACCCATACCGATAACTGGGGGTGGTCAGTGATCCTGACCCTACCAAATGGCTGCAACATGGCAAAATCAGCGGATCTTTCAAAAATCTTTCAAAAGTTCGTAATCAGCGCTCCAAATAACCCCTTAGACGGTTCTGGACGAAGGTTGGACAAGAAAATTTGGCAAATTTCGAAATCCTCGACTTTCGATGACGTCATCGACCGGGCAGGCTCGGCGAAGAGCGCCCTCGTCCTCGAGTTGGAATTGTCAATTTTCCCGGAATTGGGCGAGATTGACACTGTTCAGTAGAGCTTTTCGATCTTAACAGAAAGGTACCTCACGTGTGTCAAAAACTCAAATTTGGGCGTGTAAGGGCGGAAGAAACTTCACCGCTTCCCTCAGCAGCTCTAAAATGGCAGCTGGGACCGAGGCAGGCTAGGCAGCTGGAGAGTTATAAGCAATTCATCGTAAAGTACCTTAACTGGTTGGCTAGCCTACGCGTTCGTGGGCCGCTAGCTTATCGCATGTTCCTACAGTGGTCGACTGAAATCGGAAAAAATCGTGTCACACATGCCCAACCCGCATTTTCGCACCGCCGTAACCTTGCCAATTCGTAAGATAATTTGCTATGCTTTGGCGCTTTACTAGAGCATATTACTGCCTACGGAACACACACGTTCCAGTCAGAAAGATTGGGAACGGAGTCATCGCGCTCCGAACACGCCCGCGCGTGCAATTTGCGAGCTGTCGCGCCCAGTCGATTGATAGGTTCGGTCCTATATACATTGTGCACTCTCAGAGGATTCCTGGCATGACAAAACACCTTACGCCATGCTTGAGATGCTCCGAGAACAGATGCAAGCCCTGGAATATAAGCTTCTCCAGTAGCAAAAAGTCTGCTCCAGCCATCTTTGACCACCCACTGCGAAAGTGTGGTGGTTTGGCGAAGTTGTATATATGGTTGTGTAGACCTCGAGGAGGCAAATCGAACGGTTCCAACCGCTTCTCAAAAAACCTCAAATTGGAGGAATTGTGAGCATACAACGTTTTCGACGCCTTCCGGCTGACAACTCGTCCGCGGTCGACCTTCTCAGTGAAGCGCAAGTTTTTAATTTTGACCATTTTTGATCTTTCATATCAAATGTATATACCAAACGACAGAGCTCGATCTCCTGAGCTCAAATGTAATCTTGCCTTTTTAAATGGGTGACTTCTGTGTGAGCTATAGCAAAAAGACGCAAAAACCACAAAAGTGCGGTTTTTTCGGCGTCTATTCAAAAGACGCGTCCGGTACTGTACAAGTCAGGATTCTAACCGGCTCAAAGAAGAATGTTATCGCTTCTCCGAACCCGAGGAATCGGAACATTTGGTTGGCAGGACGAGACACGGGATGTCAAAAGAACACAGGGACGCCCACCAACGCGTTGGTCGGACTTCTTCGTGAAAACCCTGAACGAACGATATGACGCTCTTCGTGTACCTCGAGCGAGAAGGATCTATTGGAGCACTCTGGCACGCGACAGGGACGAATAGAGACACTGTTGGCGCCCACTCGAGCAGTCGATGATCAACGGGGCGACTGTTGATACCAACACTTATCTTATTGGAAGATTTTCGTTTTCCTTTGCTATAAAACGAGCTTAAAAGAATTTATGCGTGGGATTAATAGAGACCACGGATCTCCCTCGATAGAGAGCCTTCGGGCTCTCTTGTTAAGAGGGATCTCGGGCCGCTTGTCGCAGGGCCACGTGGCGCGTCCCCGGGTGGTGGATAGGGGAATTAAACGCGAACCAAATGCGACCGTGTACTGCCCAGAGACGCAGGTGGGATGCAGGGGATGGACTCCTTGCTCCTGCTGTGTCGGGTCGATGCGTTCCTTGTGCGTGGGAGCGGCATGTTCGTGCACAGTGTGCGTGGATGTGTCCGTGACTGTGCGGATTGTAACTGTGTCGGCTCGGCCAAAAGCTTGCACTCGGTAGACTGGGAGTACATGTAAGGCGATTCGAGGCCGCCTTAAGTCTCGCCCCGTCCCTTCGGGCAGTCTGGCTGGCTGCCCGGAGTACCCCGCCCGCACGACAGAGCCTGACTAGCTACCCGTGTTGTATTCCAGTCAAACACAGCAGCACTAAAGGGCCTCATTCCCCTGACCCCGAAAGAGCCCCCATTTCTGCAGCGATGTGAAGGACGAGTACGGAGAGGCTGCTAAAATCTCAGGGCCTAACCAGGCTGCGCAAACTGAAAAGGACTAGGATGACGATCTGTACTTACAACGCCCGCACGCTTGCGTCCGAAGCATCCGTCGAGGACCTGATGATGCAAGCCAGGAAGATCAAGTACGACGTCATCGGACTGACCGAGACGAGAAGACACCACCCCCTACACGCCGCCTACGACTCCGGAGAAGAACTGTTCCTCGGAACATGCGACAGCAGGGGAGTAGGCGGCGTTGGTGTCCTCGTCAACACGCACTTGGCCATGAACATCGATTCGTACGAGTCTCTGACTAGCCGAATCGGACGTCTGCGACTGAAGCGATGTGGCTCCGTGCCAGCCTTGACTGTGTTCGTCGCGTATGCCCCAACATCCGACTACGACGACGAAGACGTCGAGGCCTTCTACGTGGAGCTGGAGAAGTTCTATAAGGAAGATCACACCTTCTACAAGGTGATCGTCGGCGACTTCAACGCCAAGATCGGGCCACGAAGGTCGCCGGAAGAACTTCACATCGGAACCCACGGTTTGGAGTGGAACGAGCAAGGTGAAAGGCTGTCTGAGTTTATCATGTCGACCAAGACCATCCATGGAAACTCGCAGTTCCAGAAGCCTCCCTCCCTGCGATGGACCTGGGAATCCCCCGGTGGCCAGTTCCACAACGAGATCGACCACATCATCTTCAATCGCAAGTATTGCCTGACCGATGTCTCCGTTGTCCCCAAGTTCTACACGGGATCGGACCACCGCCTCCTTCGGGCGAGGTTCCGCTTTTCGCGTCAAGGAGAGAAGGCCGCGAAGTTCAAGAAGAGGAATCCCAGAACGACCATCAACTGGGATCTCTACACCTCTCTTGTCGGCCTTTGGGAAGATGCCGTCATGGACAACGTCGACGAGGAATACGATCACTTCGTGCACCATCTCCACGATAGTGCTAAGGGAGCCGAGAGCTTGAAGACCACCAAGAGACGCCTGTCTCCGGAAACTCTCGAGCTGATACGCCAGCGTGGAGCAGCACGAGCGTCAGGCAACTACCAACTGACGTCCGAGCTTGCAAAGCTATGCAGAGCGGCGATAAAGGAAGATCTCAAGGAGAGAAGGGCGGAAGTGTTGGCTGAAGCAGCAGAGGCAGGGCTGAGCATTCGCAATGCCCGCCGGAACTTCGCCAACTTCAAGACCAAGATGACCGCTCTCCGACGTCCTGACGGAACCATCACCTCTTCCAGAAGGACCATGGAGAAAGTCATCCACGACTTCTACTCCGATCTCTTCGATAGCCACGTCCACCTGCCCCCACGCCATCTTCCGCAGGATGGATACGTCGTTCCCTCTGCCCTCCCTTCCGAGATCCGACACGCCATCTCGTCGGTGAAGAAACGTACAGCACCCGGTCCCGACAGGATCAGATCCGAACTCCTGAAGTACCTCCCGCCAGCGCTCATCAACATCCTGGCGCAACTCTTCACACGCTACCTGTCGGAGTGCAAGGTTCCATCTCAGTGGAAGACCAGCAAGACCGTTTTGCTGTACAAGAAGGGAGACGTGCACGACATTGGCAACTATCGCCCGATCTGCCTGTTGTCCGTAGTCTACAAGCTGTTCACTCGAGTCATCCTGAATAGGATTAGTAGAACGCTGGACGAAGGACAGCCATGCGAACAAGCAGGATTTCGGAGAGGATTCAGCACGATCGACCACATACACACCATTACGAAGCTCATCGAAGTGTCGCGAGAGTACAAGCTGCCGCTGTGCCTTACGTTCATTGACCTGAAGAAGGCATTCGACTCCGTCGAGACTGAAGCGGTCATGGAAGCCCTGCTCACCCAGGGCGTTCCTACTCAGTACATCAGAGTTCTTCGAGAGTTGTACAGTGGATTCATGACCAAGATCTCACCATTCTACAACGACGTCGTCATTGACGTGAAGAGAGGGGTTCGACAAGGGGATACCATATCCCCGAAGCTCTTCAGCGCCACCCTCGAAAACGTCATGCGCGAACTAGAATGGGAAGACATGGGAGTGAAGGTCGACGGCCGGCAACTGCACCATCTTCGCTTCGCTGACGACATCGTGCTCATAACCCCGAGCATCAGTCAGGCGGAACGAATGCTGGCCGACTTCGATCGTGTATGTGGAAGCGTTGGACTGCAGCTGAATCTTACGAAGACGATGTTCATGAAGAACGGATGGGTTTCTGATGCCCCATTCTCGCTCAACGGAACGAACATCTCCGAATGCTCCAGCTATGTGTATCTGGGTCGCGAAGTCAACATGACCAACGACCTAGCACCAGAGCTGAGCAGAAGGAAACGAGCGGCTTGGGGAGCTTTCAAGAGCGTCGAAGAAGTCGTGAAGAAAACGAAGAACGTCCGACTCCGTGCCCACCTATTCGACTCCACTGTTCTTCCTGCCCTAACATACGCCTCAGAGACCTGGGCTATACGAAAGCAGGATGAACACGCGATCAGCGTCGCGCAGCGTGGAATCGAGAGGACGATGCTCGGAGTGACACGACTCACGCAAGTGAGAGAAGGCCTCCGGAGTTCCGAGCTTCGCCGACGTTCGAAGATCAGAGACGCTGTCGCATGGGCCAAGTCGTCGAAAATTAGGTGGGCCGGCCACGTAATGCGATTCGCAGACACCCGCTGGACGAGAGCCGTCACAGATTGGATTCCGCGGGATGTCAAAAGAACACCAGGACGCCCACCAACGCGTTGATCGGACTTCTTCGTGAAAGCCCTGAACGACCGATATGACGCTCTTCGTGTCCCTCGAGCGAGGAGGATCCATTGGACCACTCTGGCACGCGACAGGGACGAATGGAGACGCTGCTGGCGCCCGCTCGAGCAAGTCGATGATCAACGGGACGACAGGTGATACTGGTGATACAGGTGATTAATAGAGAATTTTACACATCCAAGCAGTGCGAAAGACCACACTTTATAATGGTACAAGGAAATCTGATTAGTTTCTCTCCATGAAGAAAAATTGGAGCTTCTAAGCGCCTTTGGAAACTGATGCATTTACACAGCGCGGGGAGAGAGACGCAATTCTGAAAGAAAAGTGGTGGCTGTACAAGAGAGGAGCCGAAAAATGTCTTGCTGTAATGACAACGTCAGTTACGCCCTCATGAGGGAAATTGGAGCGAAGGCTCAAAGAATGATGCGGTTTTCCACCCTTCCATTATAAAGGCCTTACATGCTCTATCAAGCATAATGAGCCAACAAGACTGATCAATTAGCTGCCTTCGTTCTTAACGCTCATTCATCAGTACTACAGTACTCTTGGATGATTCCTATCGTCATCTAGTCATGTACAGACTGTCATTTAATGAGCTTTTAGCGGATGACAGCTTATATTACAAAGCTGGGTGCGCTACACGACTATGTTTCCCGTGGAATTGGATTAGTTATTTTGAAAGCCAGTGAATTAACCCTAGCAAATCCTCCATATTTATTCATTTAAACCATTTCGCTTCAAACTGAACACTTTCTTATTTGAAACCGATGCCTTTAGATAAACAGTGAATCTTTTGCAAAAACAATAGGCGTATCTAGCGCATAAAATCTTTGAATGAAAACAAACCTGTCTTTTTGAAAGGAATTTATGCTAAACAATCAGCTTCACTGAGTGTCTTGATGAAAAACCTTTACACGGTTTGACACAAAAATCGTAAATGCTGTTTACGTGCCTATAAATTTGGAAACAGCAAGAGCAATAACAAAGAAGGAAGAAGAATGCCTTTTCCGCAAAAACTTTAGATAAACGGCATATGTGCTATCTATCAAATCAAATAAAAAAAAAATAAGTTTCGCCTGGGTGTAAAAGCTTTATGCTTACTCAAAAAGTGTATGTACACGATTCTTCTCCAGGAATGCTATGCGCGAATTTTTTAATTTAACGGACGCAAAGTAATATTATTTTCTTTAAAAGAAAATAATATTACTTTGCGTCCGTTAAAAGTCAAAAAACCGACAAACGACATCACAGAAATTGTTCAGCGAGCAGCCCTTTGCTCCGATCATTGCGGAAATTCAAAAAGTAGTGAATCAACACCTAGATTTGGGCTCTGTTAGTGAGTTGACATGTGCTAGAGATATCGAAGGCTGTCATGGCTGTCATATGCATACCAACTTGAGGTTCTCGGCTCCGCCTAGGTCAAACAGCAACCTATCTCGTCGGGTTTGTTAAAGTAGGAAGTAGGTAATAGGTTTGTCTAGGAAAAAAGAAAGGACGCTGTGTATTTGACAAAAAACTATCCTGTGACCAAAAATATTTGGTCTACAGGATGACGATACACATTCAAGTTTCAAGTTGCCTCTACTTCACCCCGCGAAGTAGGATGCATGGCACATCCCAAGCAGGGTTTGATTAATGGCATCATTTATCTTTTTTATTCACACAAAATGCTACTATTAAAACTACATCGTTGATTTTTTTAACAACGCAAGAAAACTACAATCAACTGCCCTAAGAGAAACGCTTCAATTTTTGAAAAAATTTATTTATTTCATTTTTCGAAAATTTGAGTTAATTGATAGAAGATTGAATTTTGAAAAACTGATTACATGTTTAAAATAATGAAATACAATTTCTAAATTTTGTAGTTCTCACGTATAGTGTGCGTCCTTGAAATAAATCAGGACCGTCCGTCTAGTTGACAGGATCAAAACTACGTTTGCTCAGCTGACGAGCAAAACGATCATATGAAGAGCATTGTACTAACTGTCGCTGAATCTGAAACTGTTAGCGCTAACAAGGAACTGAAGGGCAATGTGGATTCAAGGTTGCTGCAGCATATGTATGTTTAAGAAGATTACCTCGACCTAGAAGCCGAATTTTTCTGCAACAGATACCTCTCATTCCGCTTTCATCATTTGTGCTTCCTAAGCCGTAAAAGCCTTATTTGCCTTAACTATCTTTCAGTTTACTGTAGCTAAAACTATAATAAAGAATTAAGCACAATAAATACAACGAGCAACCTGTCTAACCTCTCAACCCAAAAGGATATCATGCCTTCTCAACTAGGTGCCGTATACTGCGTTTCATTGGAGAAGTTCTGATAAGTGTAGGCGGTGAAGTATTCCCCAGTCCTCATTAGCTCCTCTAATCTGCCTTCAAACAAACGCCTTCACCCACCAAGAAAAAGTCATGAGTTGTATAGAAGAGACCCAAGGGATCAAATTATTGCAGAGGGTGGCTCAAAAATGTTATCGCTCTTTGAGTGATTGCAAATTTCTTAACCTGTCGAACTAAACTAAAGACTAACGACTTCAGTTAAAGAGCAGCAAAAAATAAAAAAGTAGTCCGGTGTATTAGACGACAGTTTTGACAATACTTTGACAGGCGACAGTACTTGGCAGTTTTCCCATGCGTCGCAATGTTTACCTGATCAGTAGTTCAATTATCATTTACCTGAACGTTTGCAGCACAGAGATGCACGAGCCTTTGCGATCGGACCAGATATGCCTTAATTTTCAGCAATCAACATCCATTTTCAGCAATCAAAAGGGCGCGAGCAGCGCAATCTGATGAGGTGCTGTTGCTAGCGCCCGATACTAGGTTCTTGGTTTGCTTTTCACGCCCAGGCCAACCAAGCGTTCATTCCTCTGGGATTGGTGAACTGGTGTCAGACTTGTCTCGGAAGGGTAAAACACTGCCTTCTTATCGTCATTGTACGCTGTACTGTATAGCCAAATACGTACTCAAATCACCTCCACGACATCCCGTAGAAGTAGAATGCGTGGTGCACCCCAGAAGGGACTCAGTAACGTCGTCCTTCATACTTTATCTACAAAGCAGTTTCCAGGTTATTAAGATGTTTGAAGAATTTAGTCAACATGCTGAAACTTCCTGGATGTGCAGCTTTATTTTCCAAAGCGACGTAGCATCCAAGCAAGCATTTCTTATCGCTCGAGGATATCTAAAAACTCGAATATTGACGTTCATAAGCTTGCATTTGCGTTGCAATAGTTGTGCTAGTTATATGTAGGACTATTATAGACAGACAATGCGATTGAATATCGATGAAATCAAAAAACCAAAGACCTTTCTATGCATTTTATGAAGCATAGAAAGCGCAAAGCTTCACTGCGCAAACTTTAGAGAAAATGTTATGCCATCATCGAATGTGCAGCTCCCGATTCTACTACCTTTCCGACTACCGCACACAGAGCAACCCACTTTCTCAACGAGCACCAACGCTCCCACCAAGCAGCATGCAATTTCCACCGTATATCTGAGAATTTTAAACTCTTTAGAATGAAAATTTGTTGGAGAATGGCCATCAAGGAACTTAACTGCGCTGTTAACCATGATGAAATCCGTCCCAGCAATAAAAACCTTAGTACGATGTTAGGCAACCTTAATTGCTTGGAAAATCTCCGTGACCTTCCAGTCACAAGTTAGTCGTCGTCTGAGGTTTAAGGAGAACCCTTGCACAGAAATGCAACAAGAAAGCAGACCGTTCTTTTTAGTACAAGGTATAACTACATCGATCAGACCTCTCGGGCTCAACAGGGCATCGGACGGAACGCTGTCATCACAAGGGCTAGCACATTATCTTCGAGCTGCTTGACAAGCGAGGAACTTTTAGTGGAGGCAGATCGACAAAAAAGAGAGCAAGCGCAAAATGGCACAGAACTGTTGAGTTATAAGAAGCGTTCTATTAGATTTCGCGGGGCTTAGATTCAAGAACTTCTAACTTGACTCAGAAAACGCTTCTTTACAAAAGAAAAAGCGCTCTGCTTACTTCATCTCTGACATTCTTAGAGGTCGTAACTGCTGGCAAAAGTACGCAGTGTTGCGTACAGCAGCCCTTGCGGCGCCGCACCACCCGCCGTTGTCATGGCGGGTCCGCGGCACCCGCTAGACTCTGCTGCCGGCGTTACTCTGGAGTCGAAGAATTGGTGCCAGACTCGCCCGAGAGGGAGGCTTAGCGCACCAAAGTTCCATCGAATGGCATTCAAAAGCTGTTGCATAGACGGATAAAACATTCCCCTCTCACAATCTCCCGCAAAATCCAGGTATGTGGAGTATCCCATAAAGGAATTGATTAGCGCCAAAATTGTTAGGTGGCCGAGATTTTTTAAAGCCAAAATGCAGCGGTGAGATTCACCGCCAAATATATCTGCCGACTGATGATGAGATAGATGTAGAGTCGGTTGGTTTGCTGGCCATAATGAAAGGAGTAGCTACAAGCGAGTTATGGAGACGCTTCTATATACAAAATGCTACGACAAAGCTCCAAACAGTTATGGTTTAGCAAGTAATTCTTTTTATTTCTTATATGACTCGAGAAGGCTAAGAGTTGAACAAAACTTCAGGCCCGCCCTCCCGTTCTAGCGTGACAGGAGCTCGGACCTGAAGTTTTAATCGTTTTAATTACTTTTCTCGATCAATTTAGTCACTCTGTTGCATACTAAGAAAACAAAGCCTAGCTCGCTTTAGCAACTAGAGTGATTGCTGCCGGAAGTGCTAGTTCTTTCGTTCTGATTTTTTTAACAGAGGTTTTCATTCCTCTCCTCTGCTATCATGGAGGACGGCTGGATTTTCGGGATGCCTTCCCTTTTATAGGAGGACTCACCTACAGATTCTTCTCATACTTTCACGAAAACCCCACCAAATAAGAAAAATAGCAAACTATAATACGACTTCAGAAACCAACTTGAGGTATTACTGGTGCATTAGACTATGAGAACAAGAGTCTAAAAAGCAAGTTGAAACTGCGAGAATTGGACTAAATATGAATCATATTAGGGGAGACGTGGTACATATTTTTGCTGATCGAGCACTATATACCGCTAATTACTCTATACGAAATCTAAAACTGACGAAATTGATCAACTTCGAGACAAACTCACGTCAAGGTAAGATGGATGAAGGAGGCATTTTTCCATCCTTTTTGGATGGCAAACGCATTCTGCTTCGACGGGTTGTAGAGGCGGTTTGAATGCGTATCTGGCCTATACAACGACTTGCGATGGTCTGCCAGTGGACAACTCAGTGCTTCGTCCTTCCTAGACTTCCTAGATTTAGTACTAGACAAGTCTGGTACCAAATCACCAGCCTCAGCTCTAGAGGCGATGAAAACGTTGTTGGCACTTTTGGCGTTGTCTTGGTTTTTCAAGCACTTCTCCTTCAAGTTATCCAAATGCTTGAAAAAGTGGTAGCCGGTCCATTGAGTGTGGTGAATGAGGCAGCGTTTCGTAGCCCAATTCATCCTGTTTCTGGACAACAATTTTTGAAATGTGCGGACGCGCGTTGTGATGCAGTAGGATTGGGCCTCTTCGATTGACCAAAGCCGGTTTTTTTTTTTTTCGATTAGCTTGCGGTGCAAGAAAAAGAAGAAGAAGAAGTCCAAATATCGCTGGGCCGGACACCTGCTTCGACGAAAGGACGACAGATGGAGTCTCCGTGTCACAGAATGGCTCCCAAGAGACCATAAGAGACCACTGGGACGACCGCCAGCGCGATGGGCAGACTCATTCTCAAGATCTTTCAGAGAGCGGAGTCTGCCTCACTGGATGCAAGCAGCCAGAGATCGACCGGTCTGGAATAGTTGTGGTCCCCGCTGAGAAGACCTCCAGCCGACAAAAGGACCATCAAAGTATAAAAGTAAGTAGTAACTTGCGGTGCATCACTTCAATTTTGGCACCGTTCTTCTCCGCTGTAATAGTAGTCCCTTTCAGAGAGCCATTGTCCACCATATGGTCACCATCGCCTTCTTTCGATGGAGACATAGTTTCGGCATCTTCTTGGGACCCTCATTCTTGTCCAGTTATTGTGCAGAGCAACGACAGTTGTCACTTGTAATAAAAGATCGGTTTTTCGCCCCATGTCTCGATCCTGTCCAAGACTCCCGTAGATTGCGCACCCTTTCCAAAACACAGGTGTCGTGGCGCAGCAGTATCTGCACGGCAGTCACTGCGGGATCCATTTATCTAAGTACTTCACTTTTCCGACAGCATTCAAGTGGCGACTGATAGCGCTGCAGTCAACGCCGAAATGCTGTGCTAGCTCTCCCACAGTTTGAAGCTGATCCGCTTCCACCATGGCTTTGAGTTGCCCGTCATTATGGACCGATGGCGGCCTACCTGGCCTTCATCTCTGGTCTAAGCGAAGGAAGCTGAGCGTTCTGTGACTTTCACACCTCCTCTGATCCGATTGATTCCAGCGAGCGGAGGCGCAGAGCGATCGTGGGGAGACGACGGGGCGACGACGGCGGTCGGCGGCATCGACGACGAGGACCCGAACGACGACGAGCTGAAGGACGACCCTGGCGGCAGCACGACCGGCTCCTCATCCCGAGGCTCTGTGATCCACTCTACCATCAGTATCATTTGCGCTACTATGGATACACCTTATTCAAGGTCCAGTGTTTCCACTTCTCACACTTGAATACTATCTTCGAAACTTTCATCTCCAGAACGAAATCTTTCGAACCAGATTGAGGAGAATTGTGCGTCCCTCAGCGAAATCCTCTGCAAATGCAGCGTTGATGTTACGAGCTGTGGCTGCGGCGTTGTGTCCACTTTTCATTCAAGATAAGTAGAGTACCCGAATATCACGCTGATTCATACTGTAAAAACGACGTCAAAAACTTGGCAAGAGGCAATTATATCACAAAGGCAATCGTATTGTTTTGTCAAATGTAAGAAATAGACTGCGCTTGCAGAAACTACGTGCAAAGCCTGAAGCAAGAACATTCGTAGCCACGAAACATCGACCAGAACTTGAGGTAGCAAAGTCGGCAACTTTATATGCAGCGAGCGACCTAATATTTAAAATGGCACATTGCGTACAGATTCTGAAAGGCTTGAACAGACAACCCTAAAATGTTCCTTTTTATTAATTATTGTTTTCTTGTAGCCTGACATTTTGAAACTTATGGAAACAGTTTCTCCTGTTAGGAAGGACAGAGCTTCACTGGACATGGGCGAAGGGTCATGCAGTGCAGAAGGGGAATCCTTGATGATCCTCGTTTTGAGTGAACATGTCCTACTCTCTTCATCGCTTTTGCTCACCAACAGTTTTCTTTTCTCCAACCACGCCTCATGCTCTATTAGTAGTGTTCTTGCATGAATAAGGGCACAGCAGCGCAGTTAGGGGAAGTGCCGGCCTTCAACCGCACCTCGGGCAAAACTCTTGGCTCGGATCCAGCCCAGGTCAAGCAAGGCTTTTATTTTTTCTGAGTCAGCGAACTGGTACCAAATTTGCCTGGGAAATGCGAAACACTGAATTCTATACATCACTTGTCCACCGCGAGTCGTTTCGTGTGCTAAGTAGACGGTCAGCTTGCCTCCACTACATCCTGAAGAGTGATTGAAAGCATCCCAATCAAGAACTGAATAGCGCCGAACTGTGTATTTATTTTCTTAAACAAGTTCACTAATACAACTGTTCTAGCATCTTTCAGAGATCCGAGCAAGGCTTAAAATGATACGGTTCCAATATTCACAGGTATGTCAGCAGAAGAGCCTTAAACATAACATTTTTGTAAGAAAAGGAGTTCGTAACGAGGAAAAAAGAAACTTTCAAATCGAACCATGTTCTTAAGGAAGTAAACAAACCACTATTAATAGGACTATTAACGTCATGTAAATCCTTAATAAGGCGTCAAGCGCGCCAAAATGTCGGTAAAGTACTAAACTGATTTGGTCGTAGTGGTTTGCAGTTGCAGTTGCATGGATATAAGGAATAGTTAAAATTTCCTGCAAATTCAATTGTATTTAAATTTTTCTCAACTGTGTTTCAATTTCACACAACTTCGAGTTTCACACTTGAGAAGAAGGCTATACTATGTAAAAAAATTTTGAATTACTTATCTGCGTGGTTTTCCACGTAGAAAACTAACTAAATAAATAAATATGAGTAATCTTCAATTTTGAGAAATTTGCATAAATCCGTTCTACGTGGGCGCTTTCTTCGGCAGGACTATACAGGTTTTCGAATGGGTTATCGTTTTCCAGACACCTGCACTTCAAAGAATCATCAAAACCATTCTCAAAAATTTTGTTCAACCATACAAGGACGATTTCTTTTTAGTAGGTACTGCACCGCAAAATATCCTCTTCAGTCTCTGTTTCTGCTTTTTGTTTCTGAACGCGTCTCTGTTTTTTTCTTCGGACGAACTGTCTCATTCATTGAGTGGGGACATGGTATTTGGCGTGAAAGCGCTGTGTCATCAAACCTAATGCACGATGCAACCTCCTCTCCTTCTTTTTCCCTATTATGCAGTTGTTTACCTAAGCTGAACAGCAGACATTTGACGTCATGCGGTATAATAATTCACTTCATCGCGCCCCATCTCAAGCCTATTGTCATGCGTATAAAAACATAATTGCAGCCAAGAAGATGGTCCTGAAATAAAATCGGGATTCCAAAAGGTGCGCTATGAGCAAGGAAAAAGAACATTCATAAAAAACAAAAAATACAAGCTAAACCAAATCTGCTTTGAAAAGGCCAAAATGAGTACCAAGCTTCATCTTTTCTGATGGTTTTTCAATACTTTAATGGTAACAGGGCATCGCAACGATGTCTCGAAAAAGACAGCACCATTTGAGTGGTCATAAAAATTTTGCCGTGTAACTGAAAAAAGCTTTTAGGTTTCTGGAGAAGATTGTTCAACGGGCGTCGGAGGAGGTGCCGGCTGTCACGTGCCTCTGATACAGGTTTTAGGTACGGATTTCCCGCCCATACCAATCAAGCCTTCCATCCCCCCTCTGTTGCTGACTTGCTACCAAACTTGTCTCGAAGGAATGCAGCGCTGACTTGTTCATCGGCTGGCTACCGCAAGTCATTATATGATCAAACACTCATTTAAAATCACCTCCACGACATCCCATAGAAGTAGAAGCGTATCCCAATAGAGATTGAGTAATCCCGTCCTTTATCCTTTATTGTTAGACGAGTAATTTCTCCAACGCTTTTGACTTTTCTAGATTCTAATACCATGCGAAGGAACATCGGCCGGATAGAAGACGGTTAACTTCTACAGGCTCCACAAATAGTTTCTATTGCTTCACAAAAGTAACTACTTGTTGTTATGCCAGGGAAGGGTCTCAGGCGTAGGTCTGAGCGGGGGAAATGGATAGTACTGCGAGAATCACCACCCTTCATTTTGTAGAAAAACATGTTTCGTTTTTGCTGAGTCCTTGAACAAAAGGAGCTACGGGTCCTCGAAGGCGGGGTGCAGTAGCGTACCGTCAGCACGTGCCCACGTGCATGCGTGCAAGCGCGCTGTTGTATGGGACGCGGCGAAAGGCATCGCGGTAAGCGAGTTGGTAGCTCAGCAGGTTGCGATGCGGCTTCAGTGGCGGTGAACCTGGTGTTCGACTGCTGTGCTATGCGCTACTTTTGCAGTTTGTCATAACCGCTGCTCCCTTTACGAATTCGCTTCCTACACATCTCCTACACATTTATTTCACTCTAAATTGTCGAAAGGGTTAGACTCGTGATCACACCCCATGAGCCCGACAGCCCTAGTCACCCGCACCTGCTGTAACCTACCGTAATCAGCCGAAATTTCAAAAACGAATGTGACGTTCGTGATCAGCACCCCAAATAACCCCTCTGGGAGAAGTTTAGGCAAAATCGGTGATTACGACCTCGACAGCCCTAGTCATTCCCTTCCTGCCGTAACTCATACCTGCTGTTGAGTCACTGTTTAACATTTGCTGAAAAACACAAAACGTTGTAAAATACAGGAAGTGAGAGCAGGTTGTGAAGCACAGCTCAAAGCAAACCCTAATTTGAGAATTTAGAGTGATATAAATGTGTAGGAGATGTGTAGGAAGTATCACCTGTATCACCTGTCACCTATCGTCCCGTTGATTATCGACTTGCTCGAGCGGGCGCCAGCAGCGTCTCCATTCGTCCCTGTCGCGTGCCAGAGTGCTCCAATGGATCCTCCTCGCTCGAGGGACACGAAGAGCGTCATATCGGTCGTTCAGGGCTTTCACGAAGAGGTCCGACCAACGCGTTGGTGGGCGTCCTGGTGTTCTTTTGGCATCCCGCGGAATCCAATCTGTGACGGCTCTCGTCCAGCGGGTGTCTGCGAATCGCATTACGTGACCGGCCCACCTAATTTTCGACGACTTGGCCCATGCGACAGCGTCTCTGATCTTCGAACGTCGGCGAAGCTCGGATCTCCAGAGGCCTTCTCTCACTTGCGTGAGTCGTGTCACTCCGAGCATCGTCCTCTCGATTCCACGCCGCGCGACGCTGATCGCGTGTTCATCCTGCTTTCGTATAACCCAGGTCTCTGAGGCGTATGTTAGGGCAGGAAGAACAGTGGAGTCGAATAGGTGGGCATGGAGTCGGACGTTCTTCGTTTTCTTCACGACTTCTTCGACGCTCTTGAAAGCTCCCCAAGCCGCTCGTTTCCTCTGCTCAGCTCTGGTGCTAGGTCGTTGGCCATGTTGACTTCGCGACCCAGATACACATAGCTGGAGCATTCGGAGATGTTCGTTCCGTTGAGCGAGAATGGGGCATCAGAAACCCATCCGTTCTTCATGAACATCGTCTTCGTAAGATTCAGCTGCAGTCCAACGCTTCCACATATACGATCGAAGTCGGCCAGCATTCGTTCCGCTTGACTGATGCTCGGTGTTATGAGCACGATGTCGTCAGCGAAGCGAAGATGGTGCAGTTGCCGGCCGTCGACCTTCACTCCCATGTCTTCCCATTCTAGTTCGCGCATGACGTTTTCGAGGGTGGCGCTGAAGAGCTTCGGGGATATGGTATCCCCTTGTCGAACCCCTCTCTTCACGTCAATGACGACGTCGTTGTAGAATGGTGAGATCTTGGTCGTGAATCCACTGTACAGCTCTCGAAGGACTCTGATGTACTGAGTAGGAACGCCCTGGGTGAGCAGGGCTTCCATGACCGCTTCAGTCTCGACGGAGTCGAATGCCTTCTTCAGGTCGATGAACGTAAGGCACAGCGGCAGCTTGTACTCTCGCGACACTTCGATGAGCTTCGTAATGGTGTGTATGTGGTCGATCGTGCTGAATCCTTTCCGAAATCCTGCTTGTTCGCATGGCTGTCCTTCGTCCAGCGTTCTACTAATCCTATTCAGGATGACTCGAGTGAACAGCTTGTAGACTAGGGACAACAGGCAGATCGGGCGATAGTTGCCAATGTCGTGCACGTCTCCCTTCTTGTACAGCAAGACGATCCTGCTGGTCTTCCACTGAGATGGAACCTTCGGACAGGTAGCGTGTGAAGAGCCGCGCCAAAGTGTTGATGAGCGCTGGCGTGAGGTTCTTCAGGTGTTCAGCTCTGATCCTGTCAGAACTGGGTGCTGTACGTTTCTTCACCGACGAGATGGCATGTCGGATTTCGGAAGAGAGAACAGAGAGGACGACGTATCCATCCTGCGGAAGATGGCATGGGGGCAGGTGGACGTGGCTATCGAAGAGATCGGAGTAGAAGTCGTGGATGACTTTCTCCATGGTCCTTCTGGAAGAGGTGATGGTTCCGTCAGGACGTCGGAGAGCGGTCATCTTGGTCTTGAAGTTGGCGAAGTTCCGGCGGGCATTGCGGATGCTCAGCCCTGCCTCTGCTGCTTCAGCCAACACTTCCGCCCTTCTCTCCTTGAGATCTTCCTTTATCGCCGCTCTGCATAGCTTTGCAAGCTCGGACGTCAGTTGGTAGTTGCCTGACGCTCGTGCTGCTCCACGCTGGCGTATCAGCTCGAGAGTTTCCGGAGACAGGCGTCTCTTGAAGTAAGCTGTAGGAAGTAAGCTGTAGGAAGTGTAGGAAGTAAGCTGATTTAAATCGCCATCAAGGCACTATTGTAATTTTGCGACTCCAGAGACCTAGGAGAGGTCGAAGTTTTTAGCCCAACCTTCTCCCAGCGGGGGGGGGGTTATTTGGAATGCTGGTCACGAATCTGACATTCGATTTTGAAATTTTAGCTGATTACGGTAGGTTACAGTAGGTACGGTGAGTAGGGCTGCCGTGGTCATAATCAAGATTTTGCCCAAGCTTTTCCCAGGGGGTTATTTGGGGTGCTGATCATGAATCTGATATTCGTTTTTGAAATTTCGGCTGATTACGGTAAGTTACAGCAGGTACGGGTGACTAGGACTGTCGATGATATGGGGTGTTGATCACGAATCTGATCCTTTGATAATTGGAGTTAAACAAATGTGCAGGAGATGTGTAGGAAGCGAATTGGTGAAAAAGGCAGCGATTATGAAAAATTCAAAAATAGTGCATTGCACGGGAGTCGAACATCTGGTTTAGCACCCTCGAAGCAGCCCCGCAACCTGCCGAGCCACCGACCCGCTTGCTGCAGTGCCTTTCGACGCTTCCCAAAAAAATCCTTGTAAATGGATTGTCTGTGCTATCGTTCAGCACGTCTGTTGATTCGATGGATAGTGTACGTGATGTTTGTGGAGTGGCTCTGTGGAGTGTTTCGCGCATAGCAACTGCTTCGAGCTTGTCGCCGATTTACACGTAACCCCACGCGATACAATCTTCACTAACAACCAAATAGAAACCTCAAGTACTGGATGAGTGCAGTGCGCAACCCGTTTGTATCATATGCTGTCTGTACTTCTCCACTGAATACAAATCTAAAAATGTTCTTGTACTAGAAAAAGGAATACGAATTTTACTAGCATTATAGCAATGAAGTAATTCTTAAAGAATAAAAAAGAATGGCAAATTTACCTTAGCCTTTGTAAAACGTAAAGTGTTTAATAAATAACTTCTGGTAATATTTTAAAAGCGTCTAGTCAAATTGAATAGTCTCCTCTTGACTACGAAGGTGATATAAAAATATAGTATTTCTTATATTGGAGCGCCACACATAAGAAGCAATAATTTAAAATGTTAGCGACAAAATAAAAAAGTAAATACAAAAAATAAGAAGCAAACACACTACACTAGCAACCCACAGGACATTCAGAGTTGACCTAGTTAACTATTCAATAACGCTAGTACAATCCCAGCACGTTATAGATAATGGTGTCCTCCGATTGGGATTGCTTGTTAAACACCTACTTTCTAGAGGCCCGCACAGTCCGAAACATTAGCTAATGACCAGAAGGAGGGATCAAGAGTCTTCTGTAAGAAAGTAAACAAATTTTGAATGATCACTTCTGGTAGATATTAACCAACAAGGGGTGTGGTGGCGCAGTCGGAGTGACGCCCGCGAATAGAAGCTCAGGGTACGGACCCCACCCAAGCTAACCAAAACATCCATCCATCCAGAATCTGTGAATTACTGCTAGGTTCGTCTGGCAAGGACAAAGCACTGACTTGTTTATCGGCTGGGACACGCAGGTCACCGTACAGGCCAAGTACGCACTAAAATTGCCTCAACAACATTCAGCAGATGCAGAATGCGTGGCGAACACCACAAAAAATTTCGATTTGATTTATGCCTTCTTCTTCTTATTCTTCAGCAAAACATAATTAAAAGATCGCAAAACGACAGCAGAATAAGCAACTGTCGAGAGCTCCGAAGGGGGGTTCGTTTTCGGGTCCTGCCTAGCACAACTAAGCCTTCCACCTACCAAGGATGAATTGCCACTTGGCTGGAAAGGATAAAGCACGGACTTCTCTATGGCAGATCCCAAACTATAACTGCATAACATCGTCCTCTGTCATTTAGCCTTCATCCAAAAAACATCTAAAAGTCTGCCACTTTCGTGTCCAGTCCACAATCAAGAATTTTGGATTAACTTATCAGACAATTTCAAGAGACTTCCATCAATCTGCATCTACTGAAAGGGGTGTTCCTGGCAAAGAAGAAAGAACTGAATAAATTCAGCGCAGATGTCTAAGGATAGCGACACTGCACGAAACACTGAAGGCTTTGTAACAGGTTGGTGGGTGTCTTGCGATCTTGAGGCACTTGATGTAGTTGAAGACCGCTGAGTCTGAAATGAAATATTTGCAATGCTAGTGCGTGGAAGGTCGTACGCGCAGAACATTTGAGCGATTTAGAACGTAGGAGGACGAGCAAAATAGGATTCGTTTGCATCAGAGCACGTGGTTGAAAAGTGGAAGTGAAAGCAAGCATGAGCGGAAACCATTTGTATCCGCAGAGAAGAACTCGTCGACAACAGAAAACAAAAGGCCAGAAGACAATGAGAGCAGTTAGAGGTGTTCCGCAGCAGAACACCCGTAATCATGTGAAACGAGACGCTCATCTGAATCGCAGCAGCAAAACACTGCAGCGAAATTGGAGGAGCAACAATTTCCGGATTCCCTTCTCAAGTGCTTCAGCTTTTCACTTCGTATTTGCGCACCCTTGAAACCAAATATGTACGTGAGTGCATGAGGCACAAGAAGTTTTGCAGGCCTTCTCTAGTAATTTGCAGCGGGTCATTGCATACGTTTCCGTTCATCAAAAAGGATGTTTTGTTCAATCCATTTTCACTTTAAACCGAAAACTTTTTGATTTGAAACCGGACGCCTTCAAAAATAAAATGAATTTTTGCAATCCAAGTCACATGTATCCAATGTTTAAATAGACATAACCTAGCTAGGTAAAAACTTATATTTCTTGAAGAAAATTTAGTACTAATCTAGAAGGGGGGTCCACCCTCACTTTCCTCACTGAAATCCTGCCATTTATCCAGAGACTTTTAAAATAAAAACGACCGCTGCGGATACATATATTATATATTATGACCGTAGAAGGAGGTGTTAGCCTGCTCAGATTTGGATAAAACTGCCAGATGCGGAAGAGATACACTGTGCACTCCCCTCCAGATTTAGACTGAAAATTTTTATTAGAAGTTCGCCTTAGGAAAAGTAACTTCTCTGTTTGAATTAACACGATCTTTTTATCATCTAACCTGAAACAATGTTTTTAGAATTATCCTAGCGAGCTGGAGATCAATGAATTTGCTGGCGTTTGCGGAAAATATGTGCCGCGCACTCGTTCTACACACATTTTGTATCGTGTATTGAATGACAGCGTAATTGTAGTTTACAGGTGCGCAAATATTGAAACAGCCAAGCAAATCACAATCAAAGAAATATTCCATCGCTCTTTCATACAGTACTTCAGGTAAACAGTATCTACACTACCAATCACTTAAGCATTGCTATTTCTGAACAACTGCACAGCACAATTTCCTCACACGAACGTTTATTTGTGTCGGATTGCTTAAAAATGCACTTAAAACACTCTTTTGGTCAAAGGAACAGAAAGAGATAGAGCACAGTAACTTTTGCTTATTATTGTTGTACACTCTTTTCAATGTTTTTATGCTCAAGCTTTTTTAGGCTGTCCGGAAGGTTCCCAGCGTTTTGGTTGCTTCACTTTGAACTACCTTAACTTTCTCAACTCTTATCGGATTTAGTCGAAATAAGCACTCTTTGAATCTGCATAACTTTGCCAATGGGCCGCCAGTCGACTTATTCCATCAGCGAAAAAAACAGGTGGTCGAGATTCGACAAAATCCACGAAAGCTGTTTTGGCTTGGTTTTGATTGGTGAAGGTTTTACCCCCCTTCATGTGCCACCTCACCGCGGTGAAGGGGTGAACATCACTTTGTGATGGCTAACGGCACAAACGGTCACGCAGTACGCGACGCTTGTCGTGTATGGGCGGCTCTCCTGTATCCCTGGCCAGGAACATGTGAGTAACCAGACCACCGGTACGGCTCAAACAACTAAACCCGCGCCCCAGTCCTCCGCGCGCCGGAGGTGGACTTCTACGACGTCGGTTGCATCCACCTCCGGCGAGGGGCCATCTAATCTCGGAGTTAAACTATCAGGACGTCATTGGAATCGGACTACCGGAAACTCCCTCCCACCACGACACGGAAACTGCCTATTCGTCTGCACTTACAACTGTCGTTCGATCGCATCTGAGCAGGATCTTCGGACACTGCTTTATAGAAGCCGAAACATCAAATACGACGTTATCGCCCTGCAGGAAACGAAAGACAGAACGGAAACCATAAGAAGGACCGACCACAACGAGCTTCTCATTATCGGAGCAAAGGTGGACAGAAAGAATATTGGCGGAGTTGGATTTCTCGTCAATTCGACAGTGCACCACCTAGTAGACTCTTACAAGGTCATCAGTCCGCGAGTAGCTGTTCTTCGTCTGGAAACCAAAGATCAAGGAACCATCTCCATCATAAATGGATATGCTCCAACATCTGCGGCCACAGATGAAGAAAAGGAGGAATTCTACAAGCTGTTCGAAAGGACTGTCAACGACGAGAAGAGCTACTACAAAGTTGTCGTTGGTGACTTTAACGCTATCGTCGGTACGAATGATCACGACGAATGGAGGCTAGGACCACATGGAACTTCCTCAAGGAACGAAAACGGAGAGCGCCTGATAGACTTCCTATCCGCGTGCCGTCTCTACCATGGGAATTCTATATTTAAGGAGCCTTCAAACCGACGATGGACCTGGGAAAGCCCAAATGGAGAAACACGTTCGGAGATCGACCATGTTCTTACAAACAGACGCTGGAATCTGTTCGACGTCTCCATGCTGCCTTCATTTGACACCGGCTCGGATCACCGTCTTGTCCGTGCGAAGCTGACTCTCAAAAAGAGGATGTTGAAGCGTGACATTCATAAACCGGCACCAGTGAGGATCCCCACATTCAAGTCTGAGGAGTTGGAATATGCAATAAAGTCGTACGATTGGAATCTTCTTGAAGATCCATCGGAAGACTACGACCTTCTCTCCAAAGGACTGTTGAAATGTGCTAGCAGCTCTTGCGAACCCACATCACCGTCTGCTTCAAGACTCAACGCACATGCGATTAAACTCTTGGAGCAAAGAAGAGCTGTTAAACTGGATCCTAATGCTTCCCATCTGGAAAAGTCACCATCTCGAAGGCCTGTCGAATTGCAGTGAAGGAGTCCATTCAAGCCTACAGAAGATTGAAGCTGTTAGAAGCGGCTGGGAAAGGTTCAAGCATAAAGCGCTGCAAACGAGATCTCTGCGATCAGAAGGCAATAATGTCAGCCCTTGTGGATAAGGATGGAACAACGCAAACGTCTCGAAGAGCGATGGAGGCCATCGTTCAGGAATTCTACACAGATCTGTTCCGTTCTTCCATCACTGTCCCGAAATGCTTGATGCCACCAGCTGAGGAAGTACCTCCCATTCTGGAATCAGAAGTTGCTCATGCCATCAGAAGGATGAAGCTGGGCACTGCTCCCGGACCGGACGGCATTTCTGCTGATCTCCTTCGTGCGGGTGGCAGTGCCATCTGCTCACTTCTTGCCAAGCACTTCAACCACTACCTTCGACTTGGTAGGATTCCGGACTCATGGAAGGAATCGAAAACAGTTTTAATCTTCAAAAAAGGTCAGCAGGAGGATATCAACAACTATCGACCCATCAGTCTTCTCTCGGTTGTGTACAAGATCTTCACCAAGATACTGCTTAACCGCATGGAGCGTTGCTTGGATGAATATCAGCCAGTGGAGCACGCAGGGTTTCGCAAGGATTTCTCCTGCATGGACCATATTCAGACTGTCTCACAGCTCATCGAAAGGAGCCGCGAATACCACCTCCCACTTGTTCTTGTCTTCGTGGATTATCGGAAAGCGTTCGACTCTGTGGAAATCAACGCCATTCTGAACGCCCTTGTGAACGCTGGTATACCATCGCCCTACATCCGACTTCTCGACGAATGCTTCTCGAACACATCGACTACCATCCAGCTGTTCGATCGAAAGCTTAAGATTCCTATCGGGAAAGGAGTACGGCAGGGAGACACGATCTCTCCCAAGCTATTCACAGCGGCACTTCAGGATGCCATGAAAGACTTGAACTGGGACGATAAAGGCTACCTTGTCGACGGTAAACGGATCAGCAACCTTCGCTTCGCCGACGATATTGTTCTCATCTCTACCAGCACGGCAGAAGCCGGAAATGCTGAACGAGCTCAATGTGGCAGGTATGAAGATTGGATTGGACATGAATATGTCCAAAACGCAATTTATGGTCAACCAGTGGTGTGACACGGGACTCGTAAGGTTAAATGGAGTCGCTCTGCAACAGGTCGACTCCTACGTCTATCTGGGAAGAGAGCTGAACATGAATAACGACCTCGCTCCTGAAATCGCCCGCAGGAGACGCGCAGCATGGGCAGCCTTCAGTTCGATTCGCGAAGTCACCGATCAGGTCAAGGATCCCGGCCTCAGGACCTCGATATTCAACGCATCTGTACTGCCTGCGATGTGTTACGCGACGGAAACCTGGCCCGACAACAAGACAATCGCCAGAGCGATGCAAACTACGCATCGTGCACTGGAGAGATGTCTTCTAAGGACAAGCCTTCGTCAGCAATGGGAAGAAGGCCTACGAAGCTCGGAGCTACGGGAGAAGTCGCAATTAGCAGACCCGCTGCAGTACATGAAGAAGTCCAAATATCGCTGGGCCGGACACCTGCTTCGACGAAAGGACGATAGATGGAGTCTCCGTGTCACAGAATGGCTCCCGAGAGACCATAAGAGACCACTGGGACGACCGCCAACGCGATGGGCAGACTCATTCTCAAGATCTTTCAGAGAGCGGAGTCTGCCTCACTGGATGCAAGCAGCCAGAGATCGAGCGGTCTGGAAGAGTTGTGGTCCCCGCTGAGAAGACCTCCAGCCGACAAAGGACCATCAAAGTATCAAAGTAAGTAAGAAGGTTTTACCAGCGAGAATGTTCTGAAAGTGTTTGAAAAGGTGGTAGTCGGTTGGTGAGAGCTCTGTAGAATATGGCGGGTGAGGCAGAACTTCAACCCTTAATTCGTTCATTTTTCAAATAGCCTTGTATACGTGTGGGCGAGCGTTATCGTGGAAAAGAATCGGACCTCTTCTGTTGACCAATGCTGGCTGGCGTTGATGCAGTTTTCGGTTCGTCGATTTCCTTACAGTAGCAATCTGTAAGGAAATCGACGAACCGGCCTCGCTTGGCCTGGCGCCAAAAAGGTGACGGATCACAACAGCCGCCGACCACCACACAGTCATTGCCTTTTTGGTGGAGGTTCGCCTTTGGAAATGCCTAGGAAGTCGTTGGCGTCCAACCACTATGCGGAACCTTTCCTGTTATCATAAAGAATCCACTTTTCATCACAAGTGATGATTCGATCCAAAAACGGGTCAGTTTTGTTGCGCAAAAGTAGAGAAGAACAAATCTCGAAACGTAACAATTTTTGCCGCACACTCAACTCGTGAGGCACCCACTTTTTGACCTTTTTCACCTTCCCAAGGCGTTCCAAAGCACCCAAAACAGCAGTTTTACTGACGTCTAGATCTTCCGCGATCCCGTGAATTGTTTGGGATGGTTCAGCTTCCACGAATCCCTTTAACTTATCGTCCAGGTCGGTAAAACTCTCAAAACAAATGCTATCGGCACCGGTAGTCACTTAGGAAGCGTTCATGCCATGCCTTTCCTTTTAAGCGGTGTTTAAGGAGGCGACATTGTGGTACGGTCAAAGATTCATTCCTGTTAGCGAAGGATGATGGAAGATTGATGTAGCGCTCCTAGAAAGAGTCCAAGACAGAAGGTGAACATGAAAGGTTTTGGAGAAAAATATAAGGCCATGCCAAATAGCATTGCGGTGGTCCAGGATGCTTGTCTTCAAAGAACTGTAAATCTCATATGTGTTTAGATCCGTAGAAAAAGATTAAACTCGTCTTCTGAGCCGCTTCGGTACGCGATGATAGTAAAACTTTATTATATCCTGACGTGTCGGCACAAAACGTCTTTTTCAATTGTATTTCGAAACGATAGACGGTGCGCTCCTTTCGTCAGAGGCAAAGAATTCTCCAACTCTCCAGTCGCAATGGGCTTCCACGAGCGTTAGAAAGTACCCACCAAACTCACCGTTGTTCCACCAGCGCTGAGTGAGTGCTCAGCTATACGGCCACTAATGATCGATGAGACCCAATATGCGTCCAAGTCCACACTGCAGTTGTGTGTTTAGAATGCCTCTGGTCTCAGAGCTTGCACAACGGGATGATCGGCAGGAAGTCGCCAGTGATTGAAATGCACTCGTTTCGATTGTACATTGTTGGATTATTTTGCTCCCGAGTCCAGAACGCGAATTAATTATTTAATGTGTTTGCACGGGGGCGGGCGCATATAGCGCCACAGAGATGGTGCACGCTGTCGGGTGTACCCGTTACCAGATTCCCGCTTCGGATTCCCCACCCAAGCCAACCAAGCCCTCCATCCCCCAGGAGTCCATGAATTGGTAGCAGATTGTCTGGGAAGGATAAAACGCTGAACTGTTCATGCTGTCCACAGAAACTTATTGTGCGGCCAATTCGCATTCAACCACCTCCAGGACATCGGGTAGAAGTGGAAAGCGTGGCTCATCCCAAAGGCGATTAGGTAACGCCGTCCTTTAACCTTTTCATCTACGGTAAGCAAGGAGCAACAACAATCGCGAAGGTAGCCCACAATATCGCACGTCTTGGACCTATTTTACAGGCAGGAATCATGACAACGAATCGATGGAATACGACAGGTGCGTGAGAATGGAAGGCTTGTATTCAACCGCCTCTCATTTCCGAGTGCGTCACGACAAAAGTACGCCACTGCCTACTGCATACAAATTTGAATAACGGTGTTGTACTGGTAGACATAACGGGAAACAACGTTAAACGACTGGCTGCTTCAAGTAGGAGCTACGGTCGCACTTGTGTGTTGAGGAAATGCGTTATGTGTCCGTTCGGGAAAGGGGGCGACAACGCACACAAGACAATTGTTCATAAAACCCAATGCTTGTTTGACCTGTGGAGGGCACAGGTGAGACGTGAAGAGTACTTACCATCAGCGTTCGTGTTAAGAAACACCTAGCCAGTGAATAGAAAGATGGCGTTTCCACCACATTACGTAAACACCGACAATGAGCCACTGCGGAAATATTAGGTTGGAAAAGAGCTTTTTCATTTTTTCAAGGATTTATTACTTCACAACTGCAAAGTCAAATCAAATGAGATAATCTCCATTTTGTCCACTACACTTTTTCAAAGACTGTGTAATTTTCCAATTCCTCTCGCATAATAGACTGCAGTTCTGGAATCGAACCATTGCTGAATCCAGTTTTTGAGGTCTTCATCCGTTTTAAAACATTTCTCTCCAATCTCTTGCTTGAAAGCACGGAAGAGATGGTAGTCGGTAGGGGCGAGGTCAGGGCTATACGGGGTATGTGGCACTACCTCCCAGCCCAGCTCCTTTATTGTTTCTCTTGCGAGTCTTGCAACAGGTGGTTTTGCATTGTCATGCAGAATCATCACCTTCGACTTCTCAGACTTCTTTTCTTGGAGAGCTACGGCGATCTTGTGGAGTTAGTCACTGCATGTTGCAGCACTAAGTTTCTCTCCTCTTCTGAGAGTTTCCCAGTAAATCACTCCTCTGATATCCCACCAAACACTCAAGAGAACCTTCCTTTCGGGAACATTGGGCTTGAGATCAGGCTTAGGGTTCTCTCCTTTTTTTGCCGATTGCCTTTTTCTTTGGAAGTTGACGAACCCTGGAATCATCGCCTATCACAATCCGCGGCAGAAACGATTTTCTTTCGTATCTTTAGAAGAAAAGCAGCGATGGAGAGCTGTTGACCAATTCAGTTGGCCTTCCTGACCTTACTTTGTCCTCGAGTGAATAATCTCCCTTTGAAAACTTTTCGAACCATTCATGACAGGTGCGATGAGTAGTAGATCCCAAGCCATATATATCGTTAATTGGTGTAGATCCTTTAATGAACGTGGTGGAGGTCCTTTAATGAATTCATGAAGAATGCAGCGCCGAATATAGCCATGAGGTAGATCTGGCATTGGAATGGATAGGTAACGAAGTACAAGAAGGGTCTTGACCTGTGTCCGTGTGCGAACGGTAGACAAATGCGATAGGATTACGAAATCAGCAATCAATATTGGTCAGTGCGTTTACAAGGAAAACGGTAAAAAAACTGAAGTGTGAAGAGATTTTTTTCCAACCTACATAATAACTTCGACATCACATGTAACTGACTGAGTTTCAATAACTACCTCTTGCCGTTCCACCCACTTAGAGAGCTCGAAACCGCGAGTTCTATACACATAACTATGAAAGAGACTTGCACGCACAATAGGTCTCAGTTGCTCAATACACAGTGGTCGTATAGCTGAGCTTTCACTCAGCGCTGATTTGGTGTACATTGTAGGGGTACCTTCTAACACTCATAGCGGAACCCACTGCAAATGGACAGCTGGAGAACCTAGTCTTTGGCCTAATGAGGGCCTGGTCTATTGTTTCGAAAAAGTAAAGAACTCGCAAAAGACGACCCTGAAAAATACGATTTGTTTGAAAACATTGGGCAACATTAAAGTTTATCACAATAAACTTGCCTGGCACAGAAGACTTAAATCTGATTTAACAACATGCCCAGGTTTCACGACCCACTGAGATGGAGACTATTCCTACACAAAGAGTTTTAATTGATGTACTACATAGTCTCCTTTGATGATCTTTGACACTAACAAAGTCTAGGAGAAGAAGGCTCACACTTTATATGCTCGATAAATCCCAGACTAGGTATGACTTCTTTATATAAACAACCCTACTGGAGTTGAAGAAATTACGTAATGAAAACGAAGATAAGCTAGGGCTGTTTGTTCAAGTTTTCAGAATCTCTTCGTGTCGTGTCAAGTTTGAAAGTGTCATATGTCGACTTTGACGGATGCTATGCTGTTTGGTGTTGTTTATCGATAAGTTTCGGTTGCTTCCTTTGTCCTATTGAGGCCACTTTACCAGCTGCCCATGGTTTTATAAGTGTTAATGTATATCTTATGTTTTCGCTTTTAATCTCACCTTTCAATTTCTAACTATGCCTATTCTGTAGGTAAATAAATAAATAAAATAAATGTCCTTTTCACATGAAAACAGTGAAACTTTTTAGAGCTTTTGAAAATAAAACGCGCTGTGGAATTGTTTCAAAATCGACTGAGATCAAACAACAAACCACGCATCCGACCTGGGTCGATGAATGGATATTAGGCTAGAAAGGATAAAACACTGTAATGTTTACCTGATAGCCCGCAAATAATTGTGTAGGCCCAGTAGACAAAGAACACATGTAATTGTGAAGCAAGTACCTGCATTACACCAAAGGCTCATCCTTTGAATTAAATCTCGTACATCATTCACTCATAACTGCTTTCAAAGGCGCTCCGAACTATCCTTTATCTATGTGTTAGATTTTTGAGCTTGTTTCACTGAGCTACCCAGACCTATATAAGTTACGAATATTCATCAGTTAAGGAGTTCAGGGAATTGAAAGGGAACAGCAGTGATACACAGAAGTCGACGAAGAATGTATAAAGGATTGCGAAGTGCAAATAAGCAAGTTATGGTTCAAAAGCCTTGTGTGAAGGAAAGAAACCAAGAATGTAAGCCCTCGACTGCAATGAAACTTGCACTGTCAGAAGCTGACGAATGAAAAAAGCGTTCAAAATATCGAAGGGTATCTGTTCGCACTAGTAGCGGACCCTCTTTGCTCAGGGCTTCTTTTCTATGAAACAAGAAAAAATTGCGCAAATGAAAGCCTACAATCGCTGAAGCAATATGGACGCGCTGAGAATGAATGCAGACGTGATGAAGCAGCCAGACACTACCAAATGTGGTAGATGCCTTTGGCGAAGACAATGGGATGAAATCGGTTGTTTCGACACTCCATGACGCTTTTGAATGTTGTAAGTAAACATATTACACTTGCACTGCTAAGACTTTCCCATTGTCCTTGTACAGAGATATTTCCGATGGACGAGTAGCTTAGTACAGCGCTACGCCAAAGCTTGCATCATACTCGAGCAGATGAAAGGCTTTAGAAGAACAACGATACAGATATTGGAGAAACTGGTAGAAGTTCATGTATCCTTCATCAGCGGAAAATGTACAGAAAAGCCATCCCTCTGCAAAAAAGAAATGCACATAATCACAGAAAAATGCTACGCTGAAATACCGTTATTTTAAGAAAACGTGACGAGGAAGATGTCTAGGCATCCCTGCATAATATGTACAATACCTCACTCAATTTAAAAAATCCTCAAAAAGTGATGCCCTTGTTCACTCGTCAGCTGTGCCGCAAATGAGGACCAATATTGATAAATTACAAGCGTTTTTGAACGTGTTGTCGAGACGTCGAGTAGACTTGTCCCTCCACAGCATGCCATGTGCTTGTCTGACGTAGAAGTGACGAGGAATCAAGGAACGACCTTATTTGCTATAGTGCCTGAGGAGAACAAAAAGACGAAAGGTCGGCTTAGTCAATTCCTTTGTGAGATTAAGCCATGCATTAAAATTCCACCGCAGCATAGAAACGAGAAACGAAAAGAAATCAGTTCTTTTTTCTTTCGGACAAGTGTGCATCAACTGACCGAATTCTTAGGGAAGAAAGGCGTTGTTGGCCGCGACGGAAACCCAACCAAGAACCTCGATTCGAGGCGAAGGGAACAACCGGCGCCCCTCTGACTTAGCAACCCCACGCGTACTCCTGGCAGAGCTACTGAATGCAACTTCAAATCCATCAAAGGAGGAACAGAAGAGGGTGATAATTCCCAATATCGTTCAGAGAAGTCCTATTACTTATCTTTGAATGCCGAAAAAAATGATGACATTTCTCATTTTAAAACTCTAGCACCAGGCGGTAATCGAACCCTTCCCACCATTTCTGATTGAAGGTAGATAGAGGACGTATTCAGATTCTACCTGAAGCACCACGTCAAGAATATTGCTATAGAAGAGTTGAGCTGAGCAATTTGCAACATTTATGGGAAATATGCGATGAAGCTCCAACTCATCCGGGAAAGCTTAAGTAAAGGGTGGGATATGGCAAACGCCTTCCACATGCACATGGGCTTCACAAACCCAATTTCCCACGGACGTGGAAACGTCTATTAGCAAGAAATATTTCGATCGTGTCACTTTTTGTAGTCGCCAAATGGCTAGATGTTAACGGTGTTTATTGCCTGAAAACGGCGAAAAGTTTTTGACCTGTGCAATACGAAGTTGTTTTGATGGAATTGCTTCGTTGTTTTCGATTAGCACTATGACTCTAATTCATTTCTTACATGCCTGGTTTCGCATGCAAGGTTTAGAAAGCTTAATTACGCTTTTAAATTGCAAATAGCAAGGGATGGGATTGCTATTAGATTCTGTCAAAGGATTCATTTGACTTCTTCCAATAGGAGTCTTTTTTAGACTTGCTTACACCACACTTGCGTTTGGATGTTATCTCGGAACATCTGCTTCAAAGGTGAGATAATTGTAATAGTATGCAGGAATATCATTTTCTAGTCGTAGAAATCTTCATGATCACGACTTGAGGAGGTGAGCGTCCTCCTTCCCGCGTTAATAATTTTGCTAAAAGAGGCGAGGGGTTGATCTGATTGACTTCATGTGACTGTTCTATGCGATTTGAATTCCTTCTAAGTGTGTACAGGATGAATGATTGAAACCATAAGGGCGGCTTCACTCAGTCCCTCCGAGGGATGCGCCGAGCATTATACTTTTGCCGGAGCTGCTGAAGGAAGTCTGAATGCGCACTTGGCCTACAGCGCTGCGATTGTCAGGCAGTGATCAAAGCAGTATTCAACTTTCTCAGACAAATACGGTACCGATTCATCAGTCGAATTGGAAGGTTGGGTTGATTTTGGACAGACTCAAACCAAAAGAATCGACGCAGGGTGCATAAGGTGGTCAGTGCCCTCTACAACTGCTCTACCATGCACACTTTTGACCATATAAAAGTAGAACTTTCTCAAGACGGATCCAAACATTAGGATTCAAGTAACAGAAATTTCGACGCATACCGACCTAGACGTGTAGTTGGGGGCCGTAATACCCGATTGCAGAACATCAGACTAGGAAAGGAGAGTACAGTACCGCGCATGCCTTTTGGTCAATTCCCGAAAAAGCCGCTTTGGAGCGTTCCAATCAAGCACTTGTGAAAAGAAACATATATTTGAGCTCAGCAGGCCAAGCTCTATCTTTTTACATATAAATCAATAGAGTTGAACAATGCATATAGGCCGGACATAATCAGTCGAGTGGGCGAAGAGCCTGTAGAGTGACAGTTTGGGAAATTTTATTGAAATTCCCAGCCGCCCTACTCAGAAATTGCCTTAGGACTGTGAAGCTTGCATTTGGAGTGCGCCGTAAACAATGCATACAGAATCGAACCTATCAATCGAGTAGGCGCGACCACTCGCAAATTGCACGCGCGAGTGTGTTTGGAGCGCAATAACTCTGTCGAGATCGAATCGTTCCAGCTGCGGCTTGTGGATTTTGTAGGTAGTAGAAAGCTTTAGTAGTCCGCGAACGTGCAGCTTTATAGCTTCTAAACAAGCGAAATTATAGCGGCGCGAAAATGCAGGTTAGCCGTGTGTGATACGATTTTTTCCGAATTCAGTCGACCCCTGCAGGAAGACCCGGCGTGATAACGACATGCAAACGCGTATGCCAGCAGAACACTGAAGGCGCTTTACGATGACATGCTCACCACTCCTCAGCTGCCTGAACTGCCTTGGCCTCATCTGCCAGTTTAGAGCGGCGTAAGAAAGCGGTTAGAGTTTCTTGCGCTCTTACTTACCCAGATTTGAGCTTTCGAATCTCACAATGGTACCTTTTTCTTCAGCTCGAAGAGCTCTATCGAATGGTGGTACTCTCGATCAATTTCGGAAAAATGGATTTTTCGACGATTTCCCATCGAGGACGTGGGCGCCCGACCCGAGCCTGCGCGGACGATGACGTCATAGAAAATCGATATCTTACTATTGGGCCATGCTAGATACTATCGGTCCAGCTTTTCATGCTCAACTGAATGGTGTTATTGGGAGTAGGAAAAACTGTAATCTGGGCGAGTAAGAGGAGGAGAACATGGACCGTTGTTGTATTGCATTGCACGCGCCGCCGTGTGTTAAGCGAAGTCTGTCATGTGTGAACCTGTCCGGGTGCAGCTTGTATGTTTTGTAGGCAGTAAAATGCTCTAATAGTGCGCTGAAACAGAGCAATGTGGCTTATGATTGGACTAAGTTACGGCCCTGCGAAAATGCAGGTTAGCCTTGTGTGACACGATTTCTTCCAATTTCGACCCCTGCGGCAAGAAGCGGAGAGATACCGGCCTACAAATGTATGGGCGAGCAGAACACTTAAGGCGCTTTACGATGACATGCTCACAACTCCTCAGCTGCCTAAACCGCCTTAGCCCCAGCTGCCATTTCATGGAGGTGGACTTAGCGTTGAAGTTTCCTGCACCCTTACTCTCCCATATTTGAATTTTCGACACTCGCAATAAAATCGTTAGCTTCAGCACGAAAAGCTCTATCGAATGGTGTCACACTCTCGACCAATTCTGGAGAAAGCGATTTTTTGACAATTTCCCATCGAGGACGTGGGCCGAGACTGCGCGGACGATGAGTAATCGAAAATCGATATTTTCGAAGTTGGCCAGACTTTCTTGTTCAAAATCATCTAGTGGTTATTTGTGCGCTGATTACGAATCCGACGTCCGTTTTTTGAAAAATTCGCCGATTTCGGTAAGTTTTGGATTTTCTTCTGGATAACTGGGGGTGATCGTGTCAGGGTCACCAATTTTGCTCAAACTTCATCTAAGGGCAGGGGTTATTCGGAATGTCTAACACGATGAAGAAGTCCATTTGGCTGATTATGGCAGAAGACACCTATACTGATGACTGAGAGTGATCGGTGATCCTGACCCGACCACCCTCAAACGGCAGGCTACCTACCGAAATCGACGAACTTTTCAAAAACGGACGTCGGATTCGTAATCAGCGCACAAAATAACCACTAGATGATTTTGAACGAGAAAATTTGGCCAATTTCGAAAATATCGATTTTCGATGACTCATCGTCCGCGCAGCCTCGGCCCACGTCCTCGATGGGAAATCCTCGAAAAATCCATTTTTCCGAAATTGGTCGAGAGTGCCACCGTTCGATAGAGCTCTTCGAGCTGAAGATAGCGGTGCCATTGCGAGATTTGAAAGCTCAAATCTAGGTGAGTAAGAGCACAAGGAACTCTAACCGCTATCTTACGCCGCTCTAAACTGGCAGATGAGGCCAAGGCAGTTCAAGCAGCTGAGGAGTGATGAGCATGTCATCGTAAAGTGCCTTCAGTGCTCTGCTAGCATACGCGTTTGCATGCTGTTAGCACGCCTCGTCTTCCTGCAGGGGTCAACTGAATTCGGAAAAAATCATGTCCCACACGGCTAACCTGCATTTTCGCGCCGCTATAGTTTCGCTTGTTTAGAAGCTATATAGCTGCACGTTCGCGGACTACTAAAGCTTTCTACTACCTACAAAATCCACAAGCCGCAGCTGGAACGATTCGATCTCTACAGAGTTATTGCGCTCCGAACACACTCGTGCGTGCTATTTGCGGGTGGTCGCGCCTACTCTATTGATAGGTTCGATTCTGTATGCATTGTTCACGGCGCACTCCAAAGGCAAGCTTCGTCCTAAGGCAATTTCTGAGTAGGGCTGCTGGGAATTTCCGATAAAACTCCCGAAACGGTCACTCTACACGCTCTCGCGCCCACTCGATTGATAGGTTCTATATGCATTGTTTACGGCGCACTCCAAAGGCAAGCTGGACAGGCTAAGAGCATTTCCTAAGTAGAGCAACTGGGAATTTCGATAAAACTCAAAAAGTCTCGGCTCTTTTGTAATATTCACATACGTCATTCCATGCCTAAGGAAGAGCGAGAAAAGCTCAAAGCTGAGAGACTCTCTCGTATCATGTCTCGAGGTTCACAGTCGGTTCAGAATGTATCGACGAGTACTCCGCTTCGCCGAAACTCGGGAAACTATTGAAACCGTCTCGAAATATACGAAGTTTTAATTTTCTCGTGACAAACATTCGTTCTGTTCTCAAAAACGCTCGGGCCTTGTCGTACGTCCTGGCCAGTTCAAATTTTGAAGTGGCTGTTTTGACCGAGAACTGGCTTAAGTCTGCTGTTGACTCCTCGTCGGTACTTGAGTCGGGTTGTGAAGACTATGCACTGGTCAGATGTGATAGATCAAGGAAACAAGGTGGCGGGATACTCTTCCTGATTCGACCGTCACTATCGTATGAAATGATTTTTAAGGATACAGTTTTTGACGCCTGCGAAGTTCTTTGCTGCGACGTACACCTCGGTAAAGAACAACTTAGGCTCATTGGGGTATATCGTTCCCCTTCTTGTTCCAGCAGCAATAATTCGCAGCTATTGAATACTATCAGTGATTTGGCAGCTCAAAATGTAAACTGCATTCTGACAGGCGATTTCAATTATCCGGACATCAATTGGGTTCATAATAGGGGCAGTTCTAAGGTGTCTACAGATTTCATTGAAATGTGCTCAACTCTTGGCCTCTCTCAATTGGTTTTCAGCGGCACAGGGGAGATAGCACTTTGGACCTGGTCCTAACAAACAAAGCTTCTCTGGTTAAGAATATCGTTGTTAAGCCCCCTGTCGGTACAAGTGACCACTGTATGGTAGAATTTTCAGTCCTCGTTAAGTGGTTTCCCCGACCCACTCGGTTAGTCAGAGAGTTCAGTAAAGCCAATTATGACGACATCATTTCCTACTTGAGGGAGGTTGACTGGGTCGGGTCCTTCTCAGTCCTAAACACCGTCGACGAAATGTACGAAATGCTTATCTCTATTCTTAGTTACTGTATTGAGAATTTTGTTCCCTGTTCCAAGAAATCTTTTCACCAATGCAAATGGCCAAGGTATCTGGTCTCACTAGCGAGGAGGCGTGAGTTGGTTTGGAAAGAATCCATAACTCATCCGTTGAGCAGGTCTACTGCGTATTTTAAGCTACTAACTAAGAGGTTTTGCAAAAAATTGAAGAAGTTTTCTGCCTCACTTGAGGAACAAACTATTTCATCCCGCAAGCCCAGCGGTTTCTTTCGGTTGATCAGTTCCAAACTCCACTCTAAGGAGGCAGTACCTGTACTCATTGATGATATGGGTAAGAAATTTCACACTGACCAAGACAAGGCAGAATTATTTGCACAAACTTTTGAAGCCGTATTTCAGCGGCCCGAGAGCTCAAGCCAATGCTCCAGCTCCTGCAGTCGGACGATATTCCCACAAATGAATGACTCATTTTGGTTTCATAAGGATGCCATCCTTAAGCATCTGCTTACCTGGTCTAAGTCCTCTTCCAGAACACCGGATGAGATTCCATTGTTCTTTGTTCAGAGAGTTGCATGTGAAATTGTTGGTCCTCTACAAATCATCTTCAATTTAAGCTTGATGCGTAGGGAGGTGCCCCTGAGGTGGAAACAGGCATTCATTATTCCTTTACCAAAAAAACCGCCTTACAATAGTCCAAAAAACTACAGACCTATCAGCATTACGTCTATTTTCGCCCGTATATTCGAAAAATTACTCAAAGAGGTCATCACTGCTCATCTGGAAAGTAACTCAATAATTCCACCTGAACAATTTGGATTTCGAAGAGGTGGCTCCACCAGCGCTCAGATGCTTGCAACCTTGAATGACTGGACTAGTTGGCTTGATAATGGTGTCGGTGTTGATGTAATTTACTTTGATTTTGAGAAAGCTTTCGACAAGGTGTCGCACGCAAAACTCATAGAACAATTGTCAGTAGTTGGTCTCCACCCCAGAATTGTGAATTGGGTCGAATCCTTTCTGTCTCAACGGACATTCCGGGTTAACTACAAGGGTCATTTGTCATCTGCTAAACTTGCGAGCAGCGGCGTCCCTCAGGGTTCCGTCCTCTCTCCTATTCTCTTCAACATATACACAAGAGAAATTCCTTCCCTTATCAACAGATTCGGGGTGTCCTGCAAAGTTTTTGCAGACGACCTCAAAATTTATAGCTGTGTAGTGGATTCTACGGATGTTGATAGGATTCAGTCTGCAATTTTAGCTGTAGCCGAGTAGGCGCGTGCTTGGGACCTTCCTCTGGCGAAGGATAAAACAAAGGTGTTGCACTTGGGGAGGAGCAACATCAATGCTCCCTACTTTATCGAGGACCGACGGCTTCTGCAGGTTTCCGAAGTGAAGGATCTCACGGATAATCTGGAATTCGACAAGCATTGCAGGGAGATCGCAGCTAAGGCAGCTCGTAGGGTGTGCAACCTGTTCAGATGCTTAGTTACCAGTAAGGAGAATATTATTCTCAGAGCTTATAAAATGTATATTCGTCCTATTCTAGAGTATGGTACACCTGTCTTTGGCCCAACTAAAGTAAAGAATATAGAAGTTTTAGACAAAGTTCAAAACAGCTTTACAAGGAAGCTTCTACTTAGGTCGAGACAGTTTGATTATCGCTCAATCCCTGACAGCACTGAACGCTGTCGGACGCTTGGGTTAGAGCCTCTCTCCTTGTGAAGAAAAAAATTTGATCTCCTAATGGTGCATAAAATTCTCCAGGGCGCTATCCATCTGGGCGGGTGCAGATTCTTCACAACCAGAATCTCGAGTACCAGGGTGCAGCAGTCAAGCTAAGCTACCCGCGGGCCAGGTGCTCGGTCCGGTCCTGCTACTTTACCTGTCGAGCTGGCAGTGAGTATGTCAGGCTAAGTAAGCGTGTTAGTTTACCATCAAATATTTCATCTTTCAAACGAATGCTTGACAAAATTCTGTAGACGTTTCAAGCGTTTTCTGATTTTCTTTCGCGGCGGTTAGTACTTGTCATAATATGAATGATCTTCTCCTTCCTTTTTTTATTTTTCATCTCCTTTTCTGTTGTTTCCTTGTGCTCCATTGTTCCTTTTGATGAATTTCTCTTTTATGTTCTCATTTACTTTTTATTGTATCATTCCCTACATTCCGTTTTACTGGCTCTACAGAATGCTAGGATCCAGTTTCTTGGTCGCGATGGTGAGTCGCCCTCACGTTGATCGCCTCACATGTGTTGCAGCACATGTCTCAATAAAGATAAAGATAAACGGTCACTCTACAGGCTCTCGGAACCACTTGTCCTCACGCTGCGAATGGGCGCGCTCACTCGATTGATAGGTTCGATTCTATATGCATTGTTCATGGCGCACTCCAAAGGCAAACTGGACAGTCTTAGGGCAATTTCTGAGTAGGGCGGCTGGGAATTTCAATAAAATTTTTCAAACTTCACAGTCCTACGGCAATTTCTGAGTAGGGCGGCTAAGAATTTCAATAAAATTCCCTAAACTGTCACTCTACAGGCTCTCGCGCCCACTCGATTGATAGGTTCGATTCTGTACGCATTATTTACGGCGCACTCCAAAGGCAAGCTGGACAAGCTTAGAACATTTACTAAGTAGGACGGCTGAGAATTTCGATAAAACTTCCCAAACGGCCACTCTACAGGTTCTCCCGCTTACTCGACCTCACTCTGCGATTGGGCGCGCTCACTCGATTGATAGGTTCGATTCGATATGCATTGTTCATGGCGCACTCCAAAGGCAAGCTGGACAGTCTTAAGGCAATTTCTGAGTAGGGCGGCTGGGAATTTCAATAAAATTCCCCAAACTGTCACTCTACAGGCTCTCGTGCCCACTCGATTGATTATGTCCGGCCTATATGCATTGTTCAACTCTATCGATTTATATATCAAAAGATAAGCTTGGCCTGCTGAGCTCAAATGTATGTTTCTTTTCACAAGTGCTTAATTTTAAAAAAAGTTATATAAAAAAGCCGCTTTGGAGCGCTCCAAAGCGGCTTTTTCGGGAATTGACCAAAAGACATGCGCGGTACTGTAATAATGAAGATGCACCTGACTTGAAAAAAACTACGAAAAAACCTGTGCTTCACGAATGGTGAATCGAGGTTTCGCAAGCAATGGTAAAGGCCTAGAAAAATTCCCATGTACATGATTCATCCCGTTGACTTCTCCTACTTTGGTTCCCATGTTGTTTGCTCATCTGACGTGAGCCTTCTCCACGTTGGCATAATTGTCAGCCCTTCGAGGAGGAACGGCGGATTGTTCATTGCTCCTGACGTTTGCCAGGTGTTGTCGATGTTGCTGTCTATGATATTGTTCCAGAGAAAAATGTGGGATTTATGCCATAACATTCAATTTGATGTATTTCGCCCCAGAAAAACTATAGTTTCTGCACATCAACACTGATAACGTACTTAGGAAAGAGCTCCATTATCATAAAATGTACGACTTTTGGAGATGATATATTCAGCAATTTCATCGCATCAGTAGCCAACCTATATCGTTACTAATTGCTAGAGTATAAGAAGACACTTGGTGGGATGGTATTTACTCATTTATTTATTTATTTATTAAAAGTGTACTCAAGGGTGCGCTACAACGTCAACAAAATCATCGAACAAACAAAACAACCGCTAAAAGCAACAGCAAAATGAACATTCAACTACGTCAAAACTTCAAACCGCACTAAATTAGTAATTACCATCTGGCTGCTGATCCTGTGGCCACCCCCATCACAATTCCCTATACTAAGTAATAGGTTGGAAAGTCTTTTCATTTTTTAAAAGATTTATTACTTTACAACTACAAAGTCAAATCAATGGACATAAACTCCATTTTGTTCCACCACACTTTTCCAAGGACTGGGTAATTTTCTAATCCCTCTCGCGTAAAAGACTGCGGTTCTGGAGTCAAACCATCGGTGAATCCAATTTTTGAGGTCTTCGTCCGTTTCAAAACATTTCTCTCCAATTTCTTGCTTGAGAGCATGGAAGAAATAGCAGTCGGTAGGGGCGAGGTCAGGGCTATACGGTGGATGTGGCCTTACCTCCCAGCCCAGCTCCTTTATTCTTTCTTTTGTGAGTCTTGCAACATGTGGTTTTGTATTGTCATGCAGGATCATCACCTTCGACTTCTCAGGCCTCTTTTCTTGGAGAGCTGCGGCGACTTTGTGGAGCTGGCCACTGTATGTGGCAGCAGGAAGTGTGTCTCCACTTCTGGAAGTTTCCCAGCAAATCACTCCTCTGATATCCACCAAACACTCAAGGGAATCTTCCTTTCGTGAACATTGGGCTTGAGATCAGGCTTAGGGTTCTCTCCTTTTTATACGCATCGTCTTTTTCTTCGGAAGTTGGCATGCAGAATCCAGAACTCATCGCCTGTCACAATCTGCGGCAAAAACGGTTTTCTTTCGTATCTGGACAGAAGAAAAGCAGCGATGGAGAGCCGTTGACCTTTCTGAGTGTCTGACAGGGCATGTGGAATCCAAGCTCCATATTTCCGTGCAAAGCCGAGGTTCTTTAGATGGATTCCCACTATCCTATGAGACACTTCGAGCTTCTCTGCCACTTGGCGTGTCGTGTGTCTACTATCGGTACGAAGAAGATGGAGTGCTTCAGTGCCGTCCAATTCAGTTGGCCTTTCTGACCTTGCTTCGTCCTCGAGTGAATAATCACCCTTTAAAAACTTTCCGAACCAATCATAGCAGGGGCGATGAGTAGTAGATCCCAAGCCATCTATATGGTTAAATTGGTCGACTGCCTGACATGCTGTAGATCCTTTAATGAATTCAAGAAGAACGCCGTGCCGAAAACGGCCATAAGGCAGATCTGGCATTGAGTCCGGAAGATTGGATGGATAACGAAGTACAAGAAGGCTCTTGACCTATGTCCGCGGGCGAACGGTAGACAAGTGTGGTAGGATTAGAAATCAGCAATCAATACTGGCTGGTATGTTTGCAAGTAGAACGGTACAAAAACTTTTAGAAGTGTGAAGAGACTTTTTTCCAATCTAATGACTTATAGAAGGCTAGCAGCCAAAAAGAAGTAACTAAAAGGAATGATAAAAGCAATTTCAATCCTATCCTACATCATGCATGGATGGTTCAGCACGACGGGAGCGCTAGATTTTCTTTGCCTTATTCACTCATCTACTAGGGTCGATTTTTCAACATCCACTTTCAAAAAATATATAAAGTGGTCCGAAGACGTTCGAGCTCTTAAGGATGCAGACAGTGGACCATAGTGTATCATAATCGAACACTATTTTTGGATCAATCCATAACAGGTTTAAAAAATTTCAGCGGAGATAAAATTCTATTTTCGGTTTTCTTCAAGTTCTACAAATCAGTCCTTGCGGTGGATCCTGAAGGCGACGAAAAGTCAGAACGCGAAGCCATGTCGAGTTGAGTTCCACATAATGCCTCTTGAGGCACACGATAGATTGGTTAAGTCGAATATTTTAAAATTTCATTATTAACTTCATTCGTTACTACCCTTCCGTTTCGTATTTAATACTTACTCTCGCTCATTAAAGAACTCCCGCAACCTTCTAGTGGACAAGTCTATCAAATTGTAATACTAGAGGAGCAGCGATAGCAAGTAGGGGCCTGCTTTCAGACAGTAAGTGGATCAGAGGACAGCTGAAGATAGTCAAACATTGAAATCCTAGCATTCAGCAGTTTTCCAGACAGGATAGCAGGTCACGCAGTCGAATTGAGGGAACGTGACACGAGGACAACTGTGTGCTTTGTGAGCGTATAACCTCTGTGAAGGTCGGCCCTAAACTTCAGAGCATCCAAACTTCTCTCTGGTATTTTCTATGGTGGCTAATTACGTGACGAATCATAAAGGGATTGAATGAGTTTATGTCTTATTATCATATTCCTTTCTTTGCATATTGTAGGTTTAATATGCTCTACTCAAGAATCTGACCTCGCCGAGAAAATACATCAATAGTTAGCGTTTAGGTTGTAGAGGAGCGGATGGGAATGAAGATCGTCGGGCGAGTAAGTGGGTTGCGAAGATAACGACCACTATTAGTTCCAGCTCAAAGAAGCTGCGGATGGAAGGCGAAACATCCAATAATGAGAACAGTAGGAAGTTGCTGAAGAGAAAAAAATCGTGAGAAATTGAACAATCGAGTTGTGACTGATGATGTGTCAAGAGGAAAACCCGATTTCCTATGTCAACATCTGAAACCCAAGGCCGACTGCCAATACTACGCCTGAAAAGTGTCGAGGGCTCTCGGAGGGTGGAACTTACATAGTAAAAGCACATGCTCCATAGACGGCTAATAAATTTTGCCATGTTTAATTAAATCAGCGGAGATACGTGTGTAGGGTATACAATGCGAAGCTCACCTTTTCAAACATCAAAGAACCCCCAGACGGGAGCAACTCGTTTGCGCAGGCGGTTTGGCGGCGTGCGTAGTAAGTGAGAGTGGCTGTAGCAAAAGAGGTCGGGGACGTGGTGTAAAACGATTTGCAGATCCCATACCAGAAGGAAATAAAAACCGAACTGGAACACGAGAGTGAGTGCAAGGTAATATGAGGTGACGCAAGGTTGTGAGCAGGCGACAACTGATTACACAGCGTGATAGCGCAGAAAAGACGTCTGCTTTTAAGGTTGGGATCGTCAGATCCAGGCGAATTAGATCTTCCATCCCTCCGGAATCGGTTTCGGTGCCAAACTTGCATGCAAAGTACTGCAGAGGACATTGACTTCTTCGTCAGCCGACCAATGCAAGTCGTTCTTCACAGCGTCCCAAAAAATATAACCACTGCTTGAAGTGTGATTACCTTAATGCCAGTAAAGGTGCTGAAAAAGCTATAAGCTCATATAGAATCGCAAGAAATAGAAGTTTCTGGCATATGAGAGGTGGGGACTGCCCCAAGTACTCATGTTAATTCTTGCATTTCACACTCGATTGATTGTGTTTCGCTTGAATACTTGTCATAATTTCTCCGTATGTGGCGGTGTTGATTTCTTTGAGCTTCTTTTAAAATTTGAATATTAGAAGCATACTACAACTTGCGGCAAAATGCAAGATATCCTTAAAAGTGCGGTAAAAATTTTAAAAAAAGGTAAAAATTGAAGTAAAAATTGAAATGTTCCAACATTGCTGGTAGTGAAGCGTTTTTAGATGCTTGAGATTTATTTGAAAGCACAGGATAAGGAATCTGTGTGACGTGCAGGATTGTTTTATGCGCTCGTCTCAAACCTTACTTTTGATCAGACTGGTCCTGCAGTGGGTTCAATGCTTATTGCAACCTTGTTAATAGTTGTCACACTAGCCTGTGCTGTGCTTTCTTAACGCTTACACTTGACAGTGCACTATAACTTATGTAAACCCTTAGCATCTCCAAAACCTTTTCTAGCAGCAACGGGATCGTGTTCCATACAGTGTTTATGTTTTTAGGATACACCGCATTTTGCTAGAATTTTTGTGCACTGTCAAGTTGAAAAAACGCTGAAAGAAGCAAAACGCTGAAAACGGTCATGTACTCTGTTATGTTGAGCTGGACCTTCAGAGCTCTAAGATCAAACGATTTCTCTATATCTTACTTTACATCTTGCTTAACATTAAACTTTGTTGAGTTCCTGTAGCTAGGTACTTTCTGGCAATGACGTCCTAGAGCTTTGGCTTAGTAGCAAACCCATTTATTCCGAAACCCAACGCATGACTAATGTAATTGTTCGTGTTGCCGTCACTGAGCCTTCAATCAGATTTGCTGCAAAATACCGCTAGAAGCGCTAGACAATAAACGCCAACCTTTTCTTGGAGCTCACGATAGATATATGGATGTACATAGATAACATCACTACGTGTCAGTGGAAAGATAGGACATTTCTGTTGATGATTAATCGGAAATATGTAAGAAGGCTTATAGTTCGGGATAAGGTGAACAGACCTAACCCTGACACTTCACGAATTCGGCTCTGCTTCTCTGAATCAACGACAGTTATTTCTAAATACATAGTATCTCACTATCGCCACTTCCCTCTAAATGTAAGCATTTAAGAAACTGAGCTTTTCAACAGATAGATCTGTGACAGTTTTATAAACAGGGCCTCCATTTTCAGGTCATAGATTCCAGCTCGGCGCGGAGTGCACGTGGAGCGTAGTTAGAAGAGGTGCTGGCTGTCGCGTGCATCCGACACGAGATGGTTGGTTAGGATTTCCCGCCCAGGCCGACCCATTCTTCCCTCATCTTCACGGGTCGGTGAATTGGTGCCAGAGTTGCTGGAAAGGATAAAGCACTGGATTGTTCATTCGCTGGCCACCGCATGTCATTGTATAGGGCAGATATGCATAAAATGGTTTCCACGACAACACGTAAAATTAGATTGCATCCCAAAGTGAATCGAAGAACGCTGTCCTTTATCCGTTATCCCTTTCCTTGAATTGTGGCTCATAGAGAAGGGTCCAGCCAAGTAGACTTTCCATCCTCGTAGAAGTCGCATGATTCCATCTTCATTAGTACAAGATGGTTTTTGCTCTTTTGGTTGAGGAAGAGAGAATGCAAAACAGATTCTCAAAAATCACTTGTACACCATTCGACAGTTAAGAGTTTAAAAGTTGACGCATATGAACTATTTCGCACAACTCTATCGAGAACCGTTTCTGGTCTCTCTCGGCTCTCGCTTGCTTTTTTGTAATTTAGCTTCCTAGGACGCGAGGTCAACATGGCAAACGACGTAATGCCGGACCTAGGCAGGGAGAAACGAGGAAAGGGGAGTATTTAAGAGCGTTGAGGAAGTCGTGAAGAAGACGAAGAACGTCCGGCTGCCTATCTTTTCGACTTCGCTGTTTTTCTTGCGTCGAAGATCATCTCAGAAAGCTAGGCCCTGTGAAAGCACGACATATCCCCGAACAGCGTCGCACAGAGGGAATCGAGAGGCTCGAGGTGAAACGATTCACGAAGGTCAGAGAAAGTAACAATAGTTTCGATTTTCTCCTACGTTTGGAAATCAGAGACATCGTCGCACGGGCCAGGTCGTTAAAAATTAGTTGAGTCTGCCAAGTAGTGCGTCTCGCAGATACCGCTGGAGGAAAGCCATAAGCAATAGGATTTTCTGAGACATTAGGGAAACCCCAGGCACCTATTAACGCCTTCATCGGACTAGTTCGTGAAAGCTCTTAACGAAAGATATGACGCTCTTTGTGCCCCCCGAGGGAGGAGCACCCACTGAAGAACTCGGCACGCGAAAGGAACGAATGGAGACGTTGCTGGCGTCCGCTCGAGCATCTAAACGATCAACGGAACCTCAGGTGATGCACAACTCCTAGACCGGGAAACACTGAGCCCACTTGCTGCTGCCGATAATGAGAAACTTAACTTCGATCGCGTATCTCTCCTCACACCTAATCAATTGTATCTAACACGAAAAGGGTTTACAAAGAGGGAGTAAGTTCTCGTCCTAAATCATGGTTTGCCTTTTAGAGTTCAAGAATGATGACTACCCATCGAGTATAATATACACCTCGGGACACGCGATGAAGCTAGATCTAGGAATGCCGCTGGACAAGGTGGAAGTGGACCAAGGGTAAGTGGTCGCAAACCAATCAGCCGCTGATGGTATCGCTCAGGTAGTTCGTGGAATGAAGTCGGCTGACGAAATTCAAAACTCGGTCGATCGGCAGCTCATATACTGATCCAACACGACATACCAGCGAAGCAGAGGTGACCCTTTCTTGCCTCACACGTAATTTCACCCAGAGCCCCTTTGCCAAGCTAACCACAGATCCTAAGAAGAGACTACTTGCTGGAAGGTCCACTACTTTATCTGAGAACTAACAGGGCAGGGCAGGCGAGGCAGATGGAGCCCTTGAACTCAACGTGCTCAAAAAAGACGCTATTGCACGGCTCTAACACTTCTACAGGCTGTAATTACAGGATCTCGCCATTTTTCTCATTTTCTAAAAGAAAACCGAAACTGAAAAAAAGTTAAAAGAAGCTTCGTCAAAAAGAGGTAGTGTCACCCTCAAGGATTGTAGCCTGCACTACGCCTTTCGATGGTGGACTAATTGAAGCGCTTCGTGAATATGACATCTATCACGCATTGGAGCGGCCGAGGCATATAGGCTTAGCATATTATATTAGGTTGTAACGAATTAAATGGCACTGGCTCGCGCCATTTTTTGGCGCGTCTTTACGCGTTTGATCAAGAACAAACCGTAACATGTGGCATATCATTTAGAAGCGCAAACGTTGCTCTACCGGTGAGTACAAATTTTCTATGGAAAAGTGGAAAAACTTTAGAGTTTTATTGACTTTTTTGCAGATGGACAAAAGGGTAATCCGAGGCATTTACTTGTATGAATTCAAGCTGGGCACTACAGCTAAGGGGCGGACGAGAAGATCAACGCCGCATTCGGTCAAGGATGTTCCACGATTCGAACGGCGTATCGTTGGTATCAGAAGTTCCGGAATGAAGATGAGAGCTTGGAAGAACATGAAGGTCGTGGGAAGCATAGTGATGTTGATGAGGACAAGCTGAGAGATGTGGTAGAGGAGGACCACACAAAGGTACCAGGGAGATAGCGAATTTTCTTGGCGTCAGTCACAACACAGCTGCCCGGCATCTGAAGGAAATTGGAAAGACCAAAAAGCTGGAAAGATGGGTGCCTCACGAGCTGTCTGAGGAGCAAAGAAACCGACGATATGAGATCTCGTCCGCACTGCTTCTACGGAACGAAACGGACCCATTCCTTGATCGCATCGTAACCTGTGACGAGAAATGGATAATGTACGACAACAGGCGACGATCGGCACAGTGAGTGGACAGCGATGAGAGCCCCAAGGTTTTTGCGAAGCCGGAATTGCACCAAAAGAAAGTAATGGTGACAGTATGGTGGTGTTCGCTGGGAATTATTCACCACAGCTTCCTCCATCCCGGTGAATCCATCACGGCAGAGAAGTACTGCATTGAAATCGAAGAAATGATGAAAAAGTTGAAGGATATCCGGCCGGCCTTGGTAAACCGAAGGCGAGTTCTCCTTCTGCACGACAATGCTCGCCCCCATGTAGCACGAATGACGTTGCAGAAATTGAATGAGCTGAGCATTGAAACTCTACCACATCCTCCGTTTTCTCTCGACCTCTCCCCAACAGACTTCCATTTCTTCAAGCGACTTCTTGGTAGGGATAATATTCAAATACCAACAGGATGCCGAAAGTGCCCTCGAAGATTTCGCCAATTCCAGAACTTCTGATTTTTATGCTACTGGGATAAAAAAGCTTGTGTCACGTTGGCAAAGATGTGTAGAATCAGAAGGTTTTTATTTCGATTAATAAACTTGCATACAAGCCGAGATATTAACTGTTTAAATTTACAGTGGTTCAGTGCCATTTATTTCGTTACAACCTAATAGCACATTGTAACCGATGCAGCTATTGCACTTAACGCAAAATGGCAGCAGTGAAGTCCAAGCAACCTTCAAAAAACTAATCGAACAGATAAATCGCACTGAGTACTGGTATGCTGCCGTCTTCATGCTTTGCCCCCTTTTAACAGGGAATAGAAAATTAAGCCTCATTCCCTGGAAAAGCGTATTTCTTATATCCAACATTTCGCTGCTGACGATGGCAACCAGAATCAGATAATATTTTCAAGCGATTATGGGTATGCATGTTTATTTATTTACAACTACGCAAGAAATGCTCATACGAAACTGAAAATAGCACTGGTAAAACAAATTGTTGTATCACTTCAAGTAACTAACACTGACAAATCGTGAGTAGAACATATGTATTCGCGATGTCATTATGAACTGCAAAAATGTAAGAGAACGGCCTTCTTAGCCACTTATTTGGCCCGCTGCAAAAGACTAGCATCATAAAACAAGCATATAATTGAGCATTAAAAATTAAAAATTAGGTGGGCCGGCCACGTAATGCGCTTCGCAGACACCCGCTGGACGAGAGTCATCACCGACTGGATTCCGCGGGATGTCAAAAGAACACCAGGACGCCCACCAACGCGTTGGTCGGACTTCTTCGTTAAAGCCCTGAACGACCGATATGACGCTCTTCGTGTCCCTCGAGCGAGGAGGATCCATTGGACCACTCTGGCACGCGACAGGGACGAATGGAGACGCTGCTGGCACCCGCTCGAGCAATTCGATGATCAACGGGACGACAGGTGATACAGGTGATAATTGAGCATAATAGAATTCAAAACTACTCAAAATAGAAATAAGTTTCATGCTGTTATAACGGTGCTTTGTTGCGATCAAAAGTCTAGCGCCGAGTGGGAATCGAACTCACACCTCCTGCTGACCGAGCGGGAATGCTCTTCGAGAAGGCTCTCTAGGAATAAGTTAAATAAATACTGGGGTCCCAGTACCAAAGTTGAGTTTATGGACGTTATGGCCTGATACCAAGCAGTTTGCGAATCACCTTCGAGCAACTTTGACGAGAAAGAGGCACCTAGAACTCCAGTCTTACTTCCAGTCATAGTTAAGCAGGCAGAAGCAGCATTGCGCTTCCTCTCGTCGATGCTTCCACGGAAAATCGACCTGGCATGGTCGATAATGCATTTCAATGTAGTAATAGAACTGTACAAACAATGAGTACATAAATCAAAAAGGTATGTATATGTACATAAAAGTATAGTTTGGAGCATGTTATATAAATAGGTGCTTTGAACCGCAGCTTTGGCCGCCAACATTAAAGCATAAAAGCAACGACATATTAATCTCAGAAAGAAACAAAACAGAATGCGGAGAGATAAGAGGCCATGGCTGACGTTAACAGGAGCAGCAGTCGGAGGAAAGCATCGCTGTGGCGAAAGTAGCTCAGAATGTGTTCGTAAATATTGCTGATTGGATTAAGTAGCCAATATATTGAGTTCCACTGCGGAAACCCTGATTTGCACTTCTTTCTGCAGAATATTTTCTTCTCCTTGTCGTTCGAAAAATCGTGAAAGCTGTGTCATTACTCTATAAGAAAATTCTAATGAGATTGCAAGACTGTCAATAATGTTAAAGCTATCAAGTTGCTTTAAGGCTATCGCTTTCAACTGAATGTTGCAGAGCTAGAGGCTAACCAGATGAAAACTCCACCGAAGCGAAAAAGTGCAGCATACGATGATCTGCGCACCATAGTACTTGTTTCAGAGAGGAATGGTAAGCGTAGGGAAGCAGAACTCCCTCTCGTACATGTTCCTGCATGACTACTTAACGCAATTTCAAACAGAAACGAGAATAAAGGGCAGCGTTACTCAACCCTTTATTAGGATGCACCACACGTTCTGTTATACTCTTACGGGATGCGTGGAGGCAATTTTCTGCGTATTTATTTAAGCCTGCAATGAATATTTGAACAATGACCTGCGACGGCCGGCCAATAAGCAATTAAGTGCTTTATCTTTCCCAGACTAGCCTGATAGGAATGCAACGTTCCCGGAGGGTGGAAGGCTTGGTTGGCCTGGGTTAGAAATGGGATCCAGCTGCCTGATATCGGCTGCTCGCGACAGCCGTCACCACCGTTGCGCTCCATGAGCCCTATTTCAATTCTTTAATTACTTTACGTTTAAATGTCTAAGTTTAATTCCAATCATGCCTCCGGAAAACAAACGAACACAACATAAACACCAAGTTAGACTTCTCTAGCGAAGCACAGTGACAGTTGCCTCTATTCGTACTGGCTTGAAAATCGTGTTCGGTTTAGAACAGCCTGCAACCATAGTTTAGTTAAACAGGATGTTCATCAGAATACTGCAATTTGAGAATGGTCTCGCTGTCAAGCTCACATCAATTGCTCGTGAAGTTAATTTCAACTCGAAGTTACTTTATGACTCCGTAGTTCTTTCAAACAGAGATATCTACTAGGGAACTCAGAAAACAGGGAACCATTCGATGTTAGGAATCGTTTTACCATAATCTACACATACGTTATTTTTATATCTGCATTTAGTTTGTATCACCTACATATGAAACCGTGGTAGCTACATCAGATTCGGAAAACAAGTCTCGTTCTAACGCCCGGGGTTCCGAGCTACGTCGACGTTCGAAGATCAGAGGCCCTGTCGTAGAGCCAGGTCGTCGAAAGTAAATTGGGCCAGCCACATAATTTCACCGGTCAGTGTCGGCTCTCTCCAGAACGTGTCTGTGAAACGCCTACGCGTTTCGCAGAGACCCACTGGAGGGAGTCTTCAATGACTGGGTTCCTCGGGATGTCAGAAACATCAGCATGTCCACCAACCTATTGTTCGGACTCTATTGTGAAAGCTCTGAGCGAAGATATGACGTTTTTCATGTTCCTCAAATTGGAGCACTATGGCACGGGAATGGGACTAATGGAGAAATTACTGGCGCTCGCTCAAACATCTACATGATCAAAGACGTAGATATATGGTATAGCTGATTTTATCTGATACGTGTGGTGACTTGAGGTTTAAAGGGCAAAATGATTAAAGACGGCCTTAACCAATCCGTTCGCGTATACGTTCTATTTACTTCCACGCGATATCGTGAAGCGATTTGGCCCATACAGTTATTTGGGATGCCGATGAACGAGTAGTGTTTTATCCTCACGGAACAAGTCATGAATCAATTAACTGATCCGGTAGTGATGAAAAGTTTGCTGACCTGGGCGGGACCCAAACCAATATCTTTCATTCCATGTGCACACGTTGTTCGCCTCCACCACCTGAGTCAGACGGGAGCTGCTAGTCAAATAACAAGCAGATCGGACATCATTCCTGGACTAGCCCTTCAAGTATATTTCCTACACCTGACAAGACAGCTATGGAGCAAGGGCCGCCAAACGGAGCAGAACAACTGGGGCGAGCCCTGGCGGCTCCACCCGGGCGACCGACCGCTGTCAGTGGCAGGCGCTGATGAGGCGGCCGAGATCACCGAGGTGGGCGAGTGGAAACGAGCTCAACTCGGTCGCGATGAGCTCTTCGTAAGCAGCGCCGGGTACGAGACCGAATTAGGAGCGGATCGAGTGAAGTTCACCTCGTCACGACGCCGTGCCGTCCAAATGCGATAAGCAGTGAGGAAAGACGTCTACTAATCCTGCAACAAGCAGCGTCAATGGTTGGCTTCACATGAGAGGACGGCCGGTCCCGCGGTCCAAACTGAAATGAACTTTTCGGGATGCAGGAATATGGACAACAACTGATGGGAGAGTCAGCGACAAACATCATGGGTACGAACCGCCTTCCTCCAAAGTGACAGCAGTGGCTTTCTCGAAGAAAAAAAAAAGCGCGAATGGTGAGAGTCAGCGTTACTGAATCCATAGAGAGTGTCCTTGGGCTCCACACAATTCAGCGTATTGTCATAGAGCCTAACCAGCCTAATGAGCTCAGGTACCAGCCCGTCTTCCAGCAAAAGTAGCACTGGTGCAGGTGGAGTAGAAACAGAATAAAAAAGGAACTAAAGAAAGCAGTTCAACTGATGCTTCAAGTCCACAGACCTCGCCATCAATTTGCAAAAATTAAATAATATAGACAAAGGATAAAGGAGGATCAAGTTTATTTGAATGCGTATTTGGTCTTATAGAATGAGTTGTGGTAAAGATTGGATGGACAAGTTAGTGTAAAGTAATCCATTTCAAACAAATGTGGCAGCTTGGTCGGGAAATTCGAACCAAGAACCTGGACTCGTTTCACTGCGCTACCATGGGTAAATTGGACACTGTTACAATGAACAAAACTTACGGGCTCCACTTTCTTACCCTGAATCCTTGGCATGATTAGTTTCTATTGTCCTTGTTGTTGTTCTCTCCTAATTGTTTGATCGAAAATTAATGTCGAAACCATTAGAGCAGGTGAGGTGTTTGGCGGTCCCTAACAACAATGATCCGGTCAAAGCGTGTGGCCAAAATAAGGTCCCACCTATAAACCTATTGTTGTGACTGCTGACAATAACCAGAGAAGCTCGAAGATATGAGGTTTCTCTGCTTCAAAAGCTTCACCTCTCACGATCTGACATTTCCCAGCAACAAAGTAAGAGCCGTCGCTCGATTAGTGACACCTTGTCACTTCACTTCAGGAAGGAATCCATTGGATGGAGAAGAAACTCTGAATAATTCACTTAGTAGGAGGACTTGCAGACCTTATACAATTTGTTCTAGACCTTTAGCGGGGCTGGAGATGCAGACCTGGAAAATCGGTGATGTCTGGAAGACTACTGCTCAAGCCATTTACAAAGAGCTGGTGAAATTAAGAGCCAGAGGGTCTTCGACAAATTTATAACAGCAGATTGAGGAGTCTTTGAGATCCGCAATGAAGTGCCTTCGTCCATTACAAAAAATGAACGTGTTTTAATCAGCGTTATATGAGGAAGAGGAAAGTTATATGAGGAATTTACGAAGTGGCCGTGTAAAGAATTCTCTGCCTTCTTTGTTGTTAAGCGTGAATCCTTTATGACAACCTTTTTCCTACATGAAATCCTTTACAGAGGGACTAGGCAACATCAGCCTTCTAAAGTCGTCAAAACCTGCCCTTATTTTAAATGGGTATAGTCGTATAGCGTTCATTTATTAGAAGTGTGTAGTCCACCTCAAAGCCTAAGACTGCGTTTTAATTTTGGCTAAAATATGGGACAGTGTACATACGAACCCCTATTCTGGCAAGGATAGCTTGAACACTACCAGAGCGAGTAATATGAGGTCAATTATGAAGAAGAAAAATTCTGAGCTGCTCGTTGGAGCTCTGCTTACTTTTGGCCCTTTTTGGAACTCTTGTGAGAGCTGTGCTAGTGAGGAAATGTCGTTGAGAGTAACAACGAACCAAAAAAACCTTCTGACAAGGCATTGCCGACATTCAAAAAGGGCATCTGTTGGCTGAGCAGCATGATGAAATGCGGGATAAAAAATTTTACTTTGAGGAACTAGAACTATTGGTACTTATGAAGCTTTTATGGAAAGAACACGTTTTATACTGGCGTAGAAGTCAGATGAATAAGTGAATTATAGCTTGATCTGATTGAACGTCGGATGAAATAGGAACGGACACGAAAATACTAAGGAGCAATGTTGCGTCAGCGAGTGACAAATAGTATTTGTAAAAAGGAAGAAGAAGCATTCAGAGAATAGTCAGCGAAGGGCTGAGTAGCGCGTGACCTGAGTGCATCTGAGAGCCTAGAATTGCTGTGAAAGACGAATGATATTCTATTCATCGTTCTTCTTCCCCTCTCATCATTCCTTTGTAGATGTGCTAGTAGGCCATACAATTCGTTAATTTTGGAAGGTTTCGTGATCAGTGATAGATGATCAGGAGTACTCAGAACAGTGGCTGGAAACCCGCACCTGGTACATATGAATGGCAGTAAAACTTTAACAGCATTTAGCAAAAAAACGAAATGAATTAATACGATTTAATCGCTCCAAGCCGAGTACATTAAAATGGAGATGTTGAAGTACAAGGCTGCGCAACTTCATCTATAAGGCTCCCGATTTTACCAGTGAAGCTCTTGTGAAAAACGCATGCTTTTTCAAATATGCATATTATCTACAGTGCGGAAACGCTTTCAAAAAAGGAAGGCTCAGTCAGCACTCGCCTTTAGCACTTTTATCAACTTTCTAATTGAAAAGTCACTGTCTTCCCAACGGCAATTTCAAATAATGAATTGTTAAACTTATCCATCCATATACTGTAAAATTTAGGGTTAAAGGTTGTTTTCAATTTTATATAGACCTCAACGCATCAAAAAACCTTCTGACAGTGCATTGCCGAAACATTGCCCACGTTCAGAAAGGACCTCTGTCGGCTGCGCAGCGTGATGAAAAGCGGGATAAAAAATTTACCTGAAGAAGAACTAGAACTGTTGGTACTTATGAAGCTTTATGGAAACCACACGTTTTATACTGACGTAGAAGTCAGATGAATAAGTGAATTATAACTTGAATTATTAAAATGCTGCTTACTTAATTGGTGCTACCTACTTGAAACAGCAAAGCAAAGATGTGTGTGCTTTATAAAATAGACCTCGTGTATGTTGCTTTCACATCGTTATTTTTCCGCGTTTCTTAGAACATTTTTTGACAGAAGAATTCTCGCTGTGTGCTAGATGAGCGTAGAAATGCCTTTCGACTGTTTATCAGAATCTCTAACTATTCACAATTTAAGGATTGCTACTATCAGGTGTTATTGGCAGCGATAAGGCAAGTAAAAAGCTTACTGAATTAACTGCAAAAGACTGTGGAAACATTCGGTCCGAGCTAACAGTTCAGCCAAAGGTGAAGAATTAAGTCAGCAAGCAACAGAAATACGAGAGTTGTGTTAAAAGTAAAAAATCACAAAAGTAGTTGAAAAAAAGAGAACATTTGGAGTAGAACTAAAAAAATTCAAAAGAAGCGGTTATCCGGCACGTCATGATGACGCGTCCGAGATGATGGAGGAGCTCAGCGCGAGTTCTGCCGTTCTCGTCCTCACAACAACCCTAAAAGACTAATAGGATCTTGAAGGACCGCTGAATTAATTAATGCAAAATGAATGCAAAGCTGCAGCGCGATGCCGATGAAACGCTCGGTGGGCGGAATGGGATAGCTGACGTCACGAGAACTGTCCAGAGGGCATTTATGTGGCCTTTTCGTGAACTATAACGGACTGAAATTGCAGTGTTTTCATTTAAAGCGTCCTTGTTCGGAAAGAAAGGTTGATTAGAATGGTTAGACTAGGCGTCGAGGCGGTGCCTTTGTAGAGATATAGAAATTTGGATCTATCCTACTCGGGAGGGGACAAGGTAAAGTGTTAACTGCGTAAGTTATCTCATACCACGCCACTACATACCCCGAATTTAAATGGAAGCCGTCATGTCATAATACCGCAACTGAAGCCCTCCTAGAAACTAAAGCCAGTGAATGAAGAGGCAACTCACTATATGCCCCTTCTGATTGGGATAGGTCCAGAAATTTGTATATTTATTTACGCTGCAATAATGTAAAAAAATTAGCAAAGAATACACAGTTTTTAGCAGCACCTCATGCAATACCAAGGAAGCGCCACTTCCAAAAATCTAGGCAATCGTTGGTGGTAAAGCTTGAGGTCTGAGAATACAGCAGGCGGTCCTACGTGGCACCGAATTGAGACAGCGGTTCTGTGTATTGGTTTCAGGAGATAGATGTCTCGTATTTTTTCAGCTTTTTAGGCGGTTTTAATCCTTTAATAAATTGTCTCTCCCTGTGTTACTTCGAAAATGCACAGAGTTGCGCGCACCTTTGTTTGCTAAAGGAAAGATGTTATGAGCACGTAATCAAATCCGATGAAGTTTTGAGTGTTTATTCTTCTGAAGTAAAAAAAATTATTTGCTGGATGCTATCCACAGATAAATCAGGACGTGTCCAATTTTTGCCGATTTTAGCGGAATGTTATAGTACGATACGTCCTTCTACCTGAACAGCACATCTTGATCTGAAAGTGAGCTCAATATTAAAATATTCGTGCTATTGTAATTGTTAATAACAATTTAAATGATTTTTTAAAAATTTTTTGCGTGTGGAGATTATTTGGGGCGCTCCTCGAATCGATTGCAAAGTCGTAAGCAAAGCCTTGACTTGCTGCAGATAAACTGTTTTCTACCTGAAGGAAGCAGCGGTAAATAGGTAATGAAATTGTGATCGGCTCATGCTATATATTATACAGTTAAAAAGGGTCTTTCTGCTATGATCTTCAATATTATTAGAAGCGAGTAGTATTCAAAATGAACGTTTCTAGTCAAACTAAAAAGTTGTCTATCTAAAGAGTAAAATTTTGGCTTTCTCGAATCTAACCATAAGTAGAAAGAAAGGAGTTTTCGCCCTTCCATTTGATCATGGGGTTCGATTTTGCATTGTTTGTCCGAACTAGACTCGAACCCTGCAAAAGTCCAGCCATCCTCATAGTCATTTAAATTCACTGTGGAAAAGTTTGGTCTTTTACTGTATAATAAAAAGTGGGCGGTGTTTTATACAGGGCAATTTTGGCTCCGTATGGTGTCTGTCTTAGGTAGGGAAAAATATATTTCCGAAACAATCTTCCTTTCACAAAAATCGGTTGGCAGACCCAATGGACCTTGACGATATTCCGATTTTCGTAACAGGCTAGTGCAGGACGGAAAAGTAGAGTCAGTGTATTGGCCCTATTAACATTTCAATTATTATTGAATGATCGTACAGGTGGCGTCCTCGCTGTTACATATCAGATGTGACGGCTTCTTCACTTTCAACCCCCTCCCCATAGCTCAAACAAGCCTTGCTGGGTGCGCATTAATTATGGGTCTCCGCGAAAATTTGCTGGTTTGAACCGCCAGCTACATTCTTTCTAAAACTTTAAGTGCTATTATTTGGTATGTTGTTTATACTACGCTACACGAAAAGTTTTGCGTACGTTCTTTGCATTCTGATCTATAGTTAAGGCTCACCCGAAGCGTGCCGCCATCATTGTTCTGCACCAGGAAGGTCATGAGTCGAAGAAAATTGCTCATCTTCCATCTGTTTTCCAGCGATTGGTCCGAAACACGATTGGACGGTTCAGGGAGCTCGAAAGTATTTCGGACAGGAAAGGACGAGGGGGAAAAGTTTCTTTTGCAACATTGACATCATTTAAAGATTCCTAAGAAAAATTCCTCTCCGCTCAATGAAGAATGCGACGAAAGAGGAAGGCATCAGCGCTACCTCTGTGAGAAACACTGTTAGAGGGAAGCTGGGCTTCGCCCTTACCGTCTGCAGACGGCACAACTCCTCTTGCCTCAAATCAAGAACGTACGGACGAAGAGATGCAGGAGACTTTTGACGGGCTTCGCAGATGGCACGCACTGGAGCATCGCTTTCAGTGACGAGAAAATGCTTACAACAGAACCTATTGTGAATCCAGAAAACAATTGGATCCTTGCAGCAGATAAGAAGCGGGTAATTTCTAGAGGAAAATTCATCGGAAAGACTGCACATTCAAGCTCTGTTATGGATTGAGGTGCAGCAACCTCAGATGGAAAGACGCCACTGGTGTTCGTCGATGCTGGAGTAAAGATTAATAAGTAGTAAGTAGCTATGCTTAAAATCGGTCCTGGAAAAAATTTTAAAGTCATGGTGCATTTCTCACTTTGCAGAAAAGCCATGGTGCTTTCAGCAAGACTCGGCTCCTGCAGACAAGTCGAGTGTCGTCCACCAGTGGTGTTTGCAGATTTCATCGCCCATGAAGAATTGCATTTAAATTCACCAGATCTGAATCCACTTGACTCTTCGGTCTCGTCAGTTTTAGAGCACAAGATCTCGGCTACATGATACAATAACTTGGGTTGTTTGCAGTTAGGAAAGCTTGGAATGATCTCTATAAAAATTGCAGTTAGGAAAGCTTGGAATGATCTCTATGAGGATAATCTGCGTGCCACCTGCCACGCTTCCGTGACTCGTCTGAGAAGCTGCATAGAAGCTGCATACGCGCAAGAAGAGGATACTTCGAATGAAGACTGTAACTTTGGTTGTTAAAAACCTTAGCAAAGTTTACGATGTGTTTTTCTCCGTTTTGAATAGTTTGTGTTACTATGACACTTCGATTATTTGAGGCCCATAATTGATGCGCACCCTGTATATCTCTCCGCGGTCGGTGAATTGGTACCAAACTTGTCTGCGAGTACAAAACACTGACTTGTCCCATCGCATACATTTACAACAGCATCGTGGTATCTCCTGTTAGAAGGTTCTTAAATCTCCTATTGCTTCATTCATTCATTCAGCACGATGTGTCAAAGCTCTTAACGTAAATCTTTTGAGGCGTTTACTCCACTTGATCTTCTAACAAAGAAGAGGGAGTTGGAATACTACTGAAAAACGAAACACTCAAGAGTCTAACCGTCATCTGAACCATCGCCGTTTTCATGTTATCATTCAGTTACATGACGCCTACGCTGACCGACAACATAATGGCGCTACGGTGGGGATACACACGGCGCAATCGCAACCTCTGTCCTCCCAGAGAATTGCGTTCTAGGGAACGCTGCTGCAGAATAAAATAAAAGGCAATTGCTGCTGCAGCCGAAGTGTAAGAGCTTTATGAGCAATAAAACAGTGTATCCAATTGTAATGCAACTGTAATTGAGTTGTTCGTGTGAATAACTAATTCACAGTGCAAGTAAGCAAGGTAACCACTTGTCAGTAAGCGGAAGAACGAAAATTGTTTATATCGAAATGTCAGATATTTTGTGTCTGACATAATAAACGACTGCATTCTCTAGACACTGGCACTCGCGGTATGTTCTTGTTAGAGCCGTTAACCAAGTATGTTACCCACTTTTTTGTCCGGCTTACGTTTCGACAAGTTTCGTCCTTCAGAGCCTCGAGCAGTCGGAAACATCTACAATACTACCTAGTCCAACTATCATTGCGCAATATAGGGCACTAGTCTCCACAAAAATAGAGACATGACTCAACACTCCAGTTCTAAATGGACGACACATCTTAAGATGGATGCCGACCACTAAAGACCACTAAAGGAGAAAGTGATCATTTGAAGTTATGTCCCGTCAATTTGCCTTGCGTTGTTGGAAGATTTTCCACAGTTGGAAGTAAACGTTGTTGATTGAGCTTCAGCCCCGAGACCGCCCGACTTAATCACCCTGTGGATAAGACATAACTCGCAGAGCTCTGCGAAGGGACCAGCCTTCGGTTGACATTAGGACTCAAAGCTGCGTTCCAACGCGCTTCTAATGTTCTGCACGCCGAAGTCACACTATTGTTTGCAGTGAATCCTCCCGCGGCTGTGGATATTAGCCGAAACGTCACCTCCTCCTATGAAGGGGCTTTTTGAGTTTCATTTGCACGGTGCCCGTTGGAAGGCCGTCACTAAATAATGGGTAAAAAACGAATGGATGATTGGACGCGAAAAGATAGATGTCTACGATTATTTTCAATGGTCAGCATATCCAAGGACCTCAAAGAATGAACACTCTTGGCAGTGGTGGAAAGGTGCAACGGTGAGTTAAGTGTCAGTTTCTGAGAGTAAAATTAAATGGATGATAAATAATACGATATTGGTTTATTACTGTTTATAAACAGTTTTAATCTTCAAAAAAGGTCAGCAAGAGGATATCAACAACTATCGACCCATCAGTCTTCTCTCGGTTGTGTACAAGATCTTCACCAAGATACTGCTTAACCGCATGGAGCGTTGCTTGGATGGATATCAGCCAGTTGAGCAAGCAGGGTTTCGCAAGGATACCGGCCGACTTGGAGAGCATGGAACAGATGGGCATAACGGAAACAACTTCGAGTTGCAATGTGCAAATTCGGAAGTTGTGAGAAAGGAGAAGCATTGTGAATTCTCACCAGAAATCCAGTGATGAACAGCTCTATGGTCCCATGTGCTCATGTAAGATGAAATTAAGATTTTTTGAATTTTTTTAGTAATTCTCTGAATTTTTTTTAGTCCAGCTGCCAAATGAGAGTTACAAATTTAAAAAATATTATTTTTCAAGAAAAAAAACAATCGAAAATTGTTTTAAAGAGCAGCTCTACGAACTCTCTCTCTACGAACTAAAAACCTCGTCGCAATTTTTATGTCACTGGTAATGTATAAAAATGCTGCTTACATAAAGAATCAAGGTTAGCATATGTCAATCGGATCGCAACGTATATTATGAAAGGGGCTTGAGGCTTTTTGGCTTTTGGCACTTAAAAATGGTCGCATTCCTGTTTTTTAAAATAAATTTAAACACATATTTCTTCAAAAAACCAGAATTTTGTAATTAATTTTGAGAATCACGTTAGGGGCTTGACGCTTTTTGGCTTTTGGCACTTAAAATGGTCGCATTCCTGTTTTTTAAAATAAACTTTAAACACATATTTCTTCAAAAAACAAGAATTTTGTAAAGTTTCAAACAATGTTGGATAGATAAGTTAAAGCTCCAATGAAAGTCGTTGTAAAATTTTCCTTGAACAAAAATTGATTCCAACCTTTTTGGAGATTTCCAAGTTTAACATGGAAGGGGTTTGTTTTGATTTAAGCAATGTTCAGATTGATTTCAAAAGCGTTAATTTTGTTTAGAAATGCATCCAAATTGACGTGAAAAGTGTCCATTGTTCCCTTAATAATATAAAAGCGGCAAAATAGTATAGAATACATTGTTCAGCAGACGGTTATGGCACAGAAGTATAACATATAAATCATCAACATTCATTCTCATCGTTTTCTCACCTTGCTTATTACTCTCTACGTCAAAGTTATTGGATTGAATTTGCCCACAAAACTTTGTTTTGCTACGATGCTACGGCTCAATAAATGTCACACTACAAATCGTCAGGCGATTGAAAAACGCTCTAATCTGTTATAGTTAGTATGTTTGAACCGTTCTGCTTGGTTATCTCAGCGCATAAACACATATTTATTACACAAACTATGCGCCATAAATAACAAACTAAACAAATACAGTGGGTTAAACCAGATTACATGACATATGTTCTTTTGTGAGTAATGTGGAAATTTCAGTTTGAAATGAGATAAATTGAGATCGTAGTATTAGGGGGGGGGGGGCAAAAGTAATGAGACACCCCATGCTGTGTCCATATATGTCGTGGCTGGAGTCTGGTTTTGTGCTCATCGTATTTGCATGCTTGTATGCTACTTACTGAAGCCCATCTGAGAAGTTACCACTTCCGCCCTTTCCAGAAGCATGTCAAAACCTCAGTTTGTCTCATGCCGTAACCCCAGTCTGACGAGTCGACCTGTGTCGCGCAAATCTCGCCCAATTCCCAACCCCGAGCAGACTGGGCTCAATATTCATGCAAGACGAGAAGTACGTCTTCTACCTTAACCCTGCCAAGCAGCGAGCCTGGGTGAGGCTTGGTGACCTGTTACCGGCGAGATGTTCACGGCGAGAAGCACCTTTGGAGCTTTTGGGTCTGCGCCCGTGGATCGGTTTACCGAAAGCTGTTTCCCAAGAGCACTACGATGAACTCCAAGGCCATGGTGAACGAAATAGAAGAGATGGGCCGGCGACTCGCTCTCATTCATTCGCAGCGCTTCAAGATGGTTCTCCTCTTCGACAACGCCGCACCTCATCGGGAACAAGTAACCACGGAGAAGCTTGGCCAGCTGGGCTACGTTCACATGCCTCACCCACCGTATTCGCCGGACATCTCTCCATGTGACTACCACTACTTCTTGAGCCTACAGGACTTCCTGGTCGGAAGGGACACAAGAACCCAAGCAGACCTCGACAACCATATCGAGCAGTTGATCAACACCTGGCCCAAGCAGTTGTGGAAGGATGGGATCAGGAAGTTGACTGAGCGATGGCAGCAATGTCATTGCTCTTAATGGCAAATACATTCCTCAGCACCGTTGAGTTGTAATTGAGTTATAAAGAGATAAAGATTTTTTTTATTTGTCTCATTACTTTTGCCTCCCCCCCCCCCCCCTAATATGTTATCACATGTAAAAAGAGGTTTGTCGAAGAGCTAGCCCGTACTTGTTTCTTATAGTGTAAGAAAAATAGTTTACAAATGCTGTTGAAATCGCAAAAAGAACATAAAACGTATGTAAAATTCTTCCGTGAGGACGTCTTGCATGCGAATTATAAGGGGGCCAAAAGTAATGGGACAAAATGAAAAAAATCTTTATCTCTCTATAACTCAATTACAACTCAACGATGCTGAGGAATGTATTTGCCATTAAAGGCAAGAACCTTGCTGCCATCGTTCAGCCAACTTCCTGATCCCATCCTTACAAAACTGCTTGGGCCTGGTGTTGATCAACTGCTCGACATGGTTGTCAAGGACTGCTTGGGTTCTTGTGTCCCTTCCGACTAGGAAGTCTTGTAGGCTCAAGAGGTAGTGGTAGTCGCATGGAGAGATGTCCAGCGAATATGGTGGGTGAGGCATGTGAACGTAGCCCAGCTGGCCAAGCTTATCCGTGGTTACTTGTTCCCGATGGGGTGCGGCATTGTCGAAGAGGAGAAACTTCTTGAAGCGCTGCGAATGAATAAAAGCGAGTCGCTGGCCCATCTCTTCTATTTCGTTCACCATGGTCTTGGAGTTCATCGTAGTGCTCTTGGGAAACAGCTTCCGGTAAACCGATCCATGGGCGCAGACCCAAAAGCTCCAAAGATGCTTCTCGCCGTGAACATCTCGCCGAACGAGGATCGGTAACAGGTCACCAGGCCTCACCCAGACTCGCTGCTTGGCAGGGTTAAGGTAGAAGACGTACTTCTCATCTCGCGTGAATATTGAGCCCAGGCTGCTCGGGGTTGGGAATTGGGGAGATTTGCGCGACACAGGTCGACTCGTCAGACTGGAGTTTCGGCATGAGACAGGCTGGGGTTTTGGCATGCTTCTGGAAAGGGCGGAAGTGGTAACTTCTCAGATGGGCTTCAGTAAGTAGCATACAAACATACAAATACAACAAGTACGAATCCAGACTCCAGCCACGAGATATATGGACACGGCATGGGGTGTCTCATTACTTTTGCCCCCCCCCCTAATATAATATGTGTGAAGTACACGAACCCAATTCGTGCCCTATATCTCAAAGGGAACGCACCTCGGCGGTAGCATAGAATGGAATTGCGCCTATAGAAACGCACGAACGAATAACGTCGATACCGAAAATGAGAATCAGTAAATTTGAACAAAAGCAAATAAAGTTGTATAAAAAATATTAACTGCAATCAGGACTACTCTTGCTGATGCTACCTTTGCATACATACACACCACACGTAAGACTATGAACCCGCCTACGATCCGAGAGTTATTGCAGTGGTTAGAAGAACACTCCTTGTAATTAACAATCATGATTGAGAACTCTATTCTTAAAAATCTATTGCTTCATTGAACTGCTGGTATCTTCTTGAAGACTGGACTGCAAGATGATGAGCGGGGCCGGCCGATTTTCTCTGGCGAACAACAGAAAGTAGGAAGGTGAAAGTTAGCTGCAAACAGAGATCTTATCATTACACATTATTATTTCCTAGAATTTGCAAAAGAATAAGGATACATATAACAGATCACAAATGATGAGCAATAAAAATCCGACAATTTAGCGCAGTAAATTTCTACATTATTTGGGCGGGCTCCGAAACCGAAGGTTAAACAGTGTGGCAAAATCTGTTTTACTATGCTCGTTATTATTGGCCTGTCTTACGTGACGGTTGTCTTGTAGCTTTTGCCTGCGTAGTAAATTTTCGCGTCATGCCCTTGTCAAGTTTTACTGTCGCGTCTTGCGTTTTTGTCGCTCTGTCACATGAGCTCGTTATGTGCGTGTAATAACCAACACAAAAGTATAAGTGCGAATCAGACTGTGAGAAGAATGTAAAGAGTAGAACTAAACCAGAAAATATGATTGCAAGATGAAGTATGAAGACATAGAAAGAAATAGAGAAGAAAAAGGGCCAAGAAAAGTTAGAATGCTGCTATATTACATAAATATACATGCATTACATATCTATTATGTAAATCTATTATAATATAAAAGGAATAAAAACAATTACCTCTAAAACAATCCGTATAACATTGTAGCCTTCGGAGAGTAAAAGTGTCTATAGGCCAACCAATGAGGTGCCGCGCCTTATGTAAAAGGTTTCTATAAACAATTTGAAGATAAACGGAAGGATCTGCAGCACCTGTGTAAATTCCGAAAGAAATCCAAGGTTTGGTTCCCGTGCAGACCAACCAGCTCCTTCACCCCTCCACTAATTGGTACCAGATTTCTAGGAGTTATAAAACATTGATTTGAGCATCTGCTGTCTACGTGTCTGTTTTTAATACCACAAGCCCAGTAGCACAAATATCCTCGTACATTTCAGTTCACCCCTCTAGTGCCAAAAAGGATTTTATCAAAATACGTTCCGAACAGCTAATTCAGTTTCGTCCGATAACGAACAAAAGTCGTTCTTACGGAAAACGGCAGCTGACATTGCGAAAGCAAATGGGTATCCAATGCAACATTGGCAGAAGGGGCGTAAGCTGCAAGCCAATGCTTTGGCCCGTAGCGAGGAGTGCGGAAAGGTACCATTTTGTGTGTCTTTCATATCGGACGATGTGAGTGCGTAGATACGAAAGTGTCTGCGCACAGCTGATCTTCAATACATGGTGAGAGTCTTTGATGTCCCTCTTAGGTCCTTAAAGGGGCAGCTTGTTCGAAACCGTATCTACAACAGGACCTCCTCAACTCTATCCTGCCTAATTTGCACTAATGGGAAACAGGGAGACTGTATGACATCTGGTGTGGTTTACCTTAGGTCATGCAACGAATTTGTGGAGGAGTACATTGGGGAAACGGTCAGACCTCTATGTATAAGGGTATAAGGATTAAGGAGCATTTGGCCGGCTTTAGAAAAGACAACGTCCTGACTCCTTGAGGGGAACACGGGGTCCACTGCCAAGCAGGCTTGATGCAGCAGGTGTCCACGTCCATCTTGGCCCGAGAAAATGACACCTCGGCACGCAGGACACTCGAGGCGCTCTATATCACAGCTAGGAATCCTGGGGTAAACTGGAAGGAAGAGCGTCTGAGGGTAACCCAAAAACTAGCATTCTTCTTAGATTTCTACGGGTTTCGATCTACTTCATCTGACCTGCTGGAGTATTTAAGTGAGGTGGCTCCAGGCTGAATCTCATTCACCCTCGTTTCTTCCAGCTATTGGTCAGAGGTGGTCCTCGACGAAGGTTAGTCGTCCTCTGCAACTCCTCTTTCTGATCCTGTGTCTACTTTCTCTAAGAAGACTACACTGTAGGATGAAATGATGTTTGGGCGAATGGGATTGTGAATATTTACGACTTTTCCAGGCTCCGAAGAAGGCAAAGCTGCCGAAACGTCAGCCTAATAAAGCTGTTAACAATCTTCGTCGATAGCTTATCAAGAACATATCAGAGCTGATGATCATAGTGTGCCCTCGAAATTCTTTCGAACATTCGAATGTTTTCGAATACCCACAAATTTTGAATATTCAAACTTGAGTACATCCGGAAAAGCCGATTTTTTGAATACTCGAATTTGAGTACATTCGAAAAACGCGATTTTTAATCATTCGAATGCCTATTCGGATAGGTCTTTCATGCACATCTATATGGATGATATATCTGAGATGCGATGCTCTTCGTGTCATTCGATAGAGGAGGAACCATTAGAGCACTCTCACACGTGACACAGGCAAATGGAGACGTTGTTGGAGCGTGCTCGAGAAATTCAGTGATCAATGAGACGACGGGTGATACAGTGACATTACTTATATGGAGGTGTGTCGCAAAGATTGTTCGCTGAAGTCGCACGTTAAACTAATCTGTAGCAAGAAATTTGGCTGTGAAAATTACACCCCTCGCCTTTCGAAAGTATTTCGGGTGCATTAAAAAACAAAGTTATTAGCAGATAAGCCTATGTAATTCCTTTGTCCTTCTATACATGTCTTCATGAAACAAGAAGCACTCTTTTCTTAACGGGTAAAGGCTACAGAGAACGGCAACAACTGCTCTTGCTCGGCAGTTTCTTCTTCTTCTTTAGCGTTTGTCATGCTTAGTAGCGGGGTCTGCTACTCTGGTGTCATGACGCCACCCACCTTTCCCGATCCACCGCTAGATCAGGCTGGACACCGGCAACCTTGAAATCCATATGTAGCGTATCAAACCCGCGCTGCTTCCGGCGATCTCTAGGCAATTCCAGACACTTCCAACTTAAGGCCTATCTTGCGAACGCTGTCTTCTTTTCAACGCGAAAAATAGCCCTACCACCGTTCGCGCATCTTGCCAGCTGTCGGCGCGACACCGAGCTCTTGCCGAATAGCACCGTCTCGAATGCGGTTCAGGTGCGCGACTCCAGCCGTTCAGCGCAGCATCTTCGTCTCCATGACGCTGCGTTTCAACTTTCTTGGTCGCTGGCCAACACTCAGCGCCGTACTGGCCGGAGGACTGTTCTGTAGATCTTCGACTTCAGGCGCTCTGGTATCTTCCTATTGCAGAGGACACCAGTCAACGAGCGCCATTTGGACCAAGCTGCACTCACGCGTGAATTCACTTCAATCGTCAGATTGCCGTCAGACGCTACTGCTGATCCCAGGTGCTTAAAGACCGCAGCGCGTGGGTGCTCGTTGTTGTTGACCTTGATGGAGTTGGACTCAGCAACATCCGTCGTCCAAACCGCTCCAAGCGATCACACCAAGCCTGCAGCTCCCGCTCGAGTTCATCCATTCTTCGCAAGCAGGCATTAGGTCATCGGCATAAAGCAAGGTCCAAGTGACGGGCTTTTGAAGATCTCGTGTGATGGCATCCATGATGACAACAAATAGAAGCGGAGAAAGCGCAGAGCCCTGGTGTACCCCGACAGAGATTGGGAGCTCCATCGAGGTCTCACCTCAGTTGCACCTTGATCTTGACTATTTGGACAAATGTACAGAATTCGCACCCACTCTATGATATGAGGTCTTCAAGAACTATATTGTGCCGCAAAGCATACCACTTCGCGCGGTACACGATCACATTCTGCTTGGCAGTTTATTTATTGCAGTTTATTTATTGCCTCGAATCGCCTTACATGTACTCTCAGTCTACCGAGTGCAAGCTTTTGTCCGGGCCGACACATTTATTTATTTATTTATTGCCAATTCAAACCACGCTCTATTAGAAGAGAAATTCACAGGAGGAGCAAAATAAATTGCCTATTGAAAGAGAACATGAAATAAAAGAAAAAGAAAAATAAGAGGAAAGATAGGGCAAGTGTGGGATTCATACGAGAAAGATTGAGAAAAGCTAAAAGCTTTACTGATGCGCATATCGTGCATGCAAAAGTGGAGGTCGTTTGCACTTTGCTGAGGCAGAATACAGTCGGCAAAGAGAACAGTGAAGAACACCGCTAGGCGAAAAGCAGAGGGCTTAAGATACTACTGCCATAGGTGCTAGAATAGCTGTAACCTATGTGGGGTGGACCTTGCAAGTGTTGAAGTGGAAGTTGGTACGCACCCCAGAAGGTCACCCTGATGGGAGCCCGCGAGCAGGTAACCTGCTTGCGTTTAAACTGAAAGATGGTTGGTAGAAGACTCAAGACATATAGTGTTTCAGGTGCAAAAAAAGTTAAAAATTTTAAAAAATGCTCCACTATACGCAATCTGTGCAGCAGTAAAGGCGCTAGAGGTACACGTATCGATAGAGAGAGGATGAGAAACACTACGCTATAAAGTGGCACGAACAGCAAAGACTGATTTAGTTTGGTGAAAGCAGGCTCATAGGCTACAATAGTTCTACGACATTGACAGAAGGTCAGTGTAATGTTGGATAGTTCAATGACAGGAAAAGCATTGAAAGAAATGCATTGATATGCTGTGGAAGACAAGATCGCCAAACGTCTGGGTGAAGCATCGAGCAGCCTGGTGGTTGAATTCCTATCTAATTGCACAACACTACTCTACTATAATCATCGTCAAAGACGTGCCATTTTGACATAGACAACTCCGATATTCGATAATTGACCTTTCCAGAATATTCTGCAGTTGCATATAAGAGGCCGCGAAGTAGGGTGCCACACGTCTCCTGCACCGACACACCGCCACGCTCCCCACACAGAGCGCCGATGGAAACCAACGAGCCTGGACAACCGCGACAACCAGCCACCGCGACCGTCCCCAACCACAACCTTCACAACCACCAACGGTCGACCGCGGAAGAACGGACTAGCCAGCCGCCAGTGGAAGGAAAGAACGAACAAACCACGAAAAGACTTAAGGCCTTCGCACACTTTCGCCGCCACGCGGCGCGGCACCACGATTGCCATAGATATCGATTTGCCTCGCGAGGCGATTCTGCGTCTCTGCCCCATGCTTAAAGATAGGGCTGCCGCGTGGCAGCGAAAGTGTGCGAAGGCCTTTACCGAATTCCCATGTCAATAAAGTGTTAGCAGGTCGCTACACCAGGATGACTGTGCTCCCGTTACAGCGCACGCACAGGCTGCGCGATCGTGCACGGGACGTCAGACAGCGTGGAGGCACTCAAGTGCGGGGTTCACCAACCACAGTGTGCTATAGTCGTGCTATGACTTGTGAGGCCTACTGATGTTTGGGTTCAGTGTACACCATTAGCCGATGCAGAAGCGTCATCCTTTAGTTGCCTTCGTCGTTGAGCCAATCAGGTCTGCAATATGCAAGACTTTCTATAAATGAAAAGATCGGGATGCAAATAATTCCACTCCGCAACTCTTCGAACAAGGAAGGAGTTTTCATAACCAGTGGAGTTAGGTTTTTCGGGTCATATACGGAATGGGTAGCCCCTCAATCTACCTATAGTCTGCGAGTCCTCAAAAAATTCATAAATGCTGAAATTTATCTTGATTGTTGTCAGCTTATACATTAGTGTAAAGTCCGCTATCTTATATCTGAATTCTAGTGTATCGGCATTAAGTCTAGACAACCGCTCATCGTAAGAAAGGCCCAATTGGCCGCATCTGCTAAAGCAACGATATGTGAAACTTTTCTGAACTTTTTCAATTTCATCTATGAGCGCTTTCTTATGTGGTGACCATATCGGTGAGCAATATTCTAAAAACGGTCTTACATACAAGACAAAAAGTCTGAAAAGTATAGCTGTATCCTGAAAGATCTAAGAACGAAGTTCGAACACCTGAGCGCTCTCCTAACATTATCGTGAATATGTTCTTCAAAACTGAGGTTCGTATCGTAGGTAATACGATGCCTAGGTCACGTATCTTAGTAATGCAGGTTAAGGTAGAAATTCCTAAGGTTCAGTTTACACTAGACTTTTTCCATTTGTGCACACCGTTAGCAACATTGAACCCCTTTTTGAAGCTTTGGTCACTTCTCTGTAGGTTTCAACTCTAGGACATCGCAATTTTCTAGTAGTTTGGAATATCTCCATACTACCTAAGAAGCTGGTTCATTGTTTGCTGAAAAATTACCGACATCACCACCGCTCAGGTGTTCTCTTTTCGCATCGGCATGGTAGTAAGCGACAGCTAGATCCGTACATTCCGATAAGGAGCAGTCTCATTAACCTGTGTGCAAAGGTACGCTCAAACCCTCAGGGTGAAGTAGGGCTGGTTTCCATCCAATGATGCTTTTCCTCCGATTGCTACGGAACCCTTGCGGCTTTTCGAAAATTTGTAGGGACTTCCTCTACCTGAGCTGCGCCCAGTTCGTCCATTTATTCTGTGCCAGGTCCACGTTTTTTCCTTAAATGAGTAACATCCAAATGTATTAGAATAGATCAGCAATCTCTATAACCGCTCGTTCACAGTAGTTCAGTTCTGTGAACGAGCGGTTATAGAGATGGACTGCCACCTGGTACTGAATCTAGTTTTTCTTATGTACATACAACCACAGAACCTTGTCTGTTAGGGATTCCAGCCGCAGCTGCACTTTCCGCAGCCGCTTTTTATAGATGTCAGCTCTCAGAGTGGTGTCATTAGCGTAGTTAATAAATCTGAGCAGGGTTTTATCCAAAAGCTTCTCAACATTCATCTATTTATCGTATTTTGCGAATGGAAAGCCTTGTAGATAAAACAAATAAAAGACGCGTGAATAGGGCCCGAAACTTCGCCAACAAATGTTTGACTACTCCGAGCTTCACTATGAAAATGAAGATATAAACATGAAGCTCAAGGAAAAGTCTTAAGAAATCAAAGACGTTCAACAAACAGCCTACAAACAATGTTCAAGGCAATTTCATTCCACTAAGAAGGATCAAATTCACGGTAAGAGGAGATCTGGCAACAAGCGTTTTGTACTTCCTCAATCAGATCCATTAATTAATTAATTAGCCTTCTAGCCAAAAAGCTCTTCCCTTTGTACAACTAAATAAATTCGTTCAATTCTCTGTCGTCGCTGTTTATATGTATATACCTGTTTATGACTCAGAAAAACTGTTGAGACAAATAAACGAATTCCAAAGAGTAGTCTTAATGCTTCTGTGCCACGCAGGTTTGTTATAGTGGAACAACTTTATTCGGCCGACGTTTCGACAACTTCGTCGTTTTCAAAGGCCTGAAAGAAGTTCGAAACCTAAGACCAGACACTCATTTCGGCAAAAACGTCCTTCTCCAGCTCTGCTAGTTCCAATATTTCCTACGAGTGTCAAGCAGAATCTAACTGAAGCAAGCCGAACTCACCGTTGTTCCACAAGTACTGAGGGAACGCTCAACTACGCTACGACCATTGAGCAACTGAGACCTACCAACTACGGATCCATACTGATGTTAAGTGTATAGATTGCACGGTCTCAGAGCTCGCACAGCGGGATGAACGGCAAAAACTCACTGGTGATCGAAATGCACTCACTTCGGTTATTCATTGTTGGATTACGTTCGCGGATCCAGAAGGCCTCTAGGGCCTTTCTGGGACCGATCTCACTTTCACGAAGCAACAAAGTGCATTTAATATTAAAATCGTCTCCGTGATGGACATCCACTCGATGTTTACCGAGTGGGGTTACCAAGCTACGCTTTTCCTTACCAGCAAGATGTTCCCTGATGTGAGCGCTTAGCGCTCTCCCTGTTTCTCCAATATATAGCTCCCAACAGCTTAAACACTGAATTTGGTAGATCACACCTTTCTGCGCACAGTCTCCACTTCTCCCATAGGGGCAGATCACGCAGTCTCTCGTTATACATGAACGATCGTAAAGCCTATTGCGAACTAGCAGTCGTTTGATGTTGTGTCCTGGTATGTTGACCAGCAAAACATCATCGTCCAAATTTGCTCGCACTAGGCATAGACGCACAGCTGCCGTGATCTCCTGAACATCTTGCTGGTAAGGAAAAGCGTATTCGAATAAATATTCGAATAGAGTAGTCTCATATTCGAATAAATATTCGAGTAACTTATTCGAATAAGTATTCGATAGTCGAATATTCGGTATTTCCTGATTTTCGAAGATTCGTTCGAATTTCAACATCGAATGGGAGCAATGTTCGAATATTATTCGAAAATCGAATAATATCATCTGAATATCGAATAAATTTTAAATCTTTAAGCACAGAGCCCGAATCGAACAAATTGTTCGACTACTCGAATACTCGAATAAACGAAAAATGGGGCTTATTCGATTTTCGATCATTCGAAAACATTGATGAGCGGGTAAATTTGTTTGTTCGCTTACTCGAACTTTTTCGACCTCGAATAAATTCGATCATTCATTCGTTACATTAAATTTTCCAAAAGGCAACTATAGTGTTACTTTCGCGGACTCAAAGAATCGAGCTGTTGCGGAGCAACAAGCGTGTTTGCTTGCAGAGAGGCAGAGATGGTTATAGAGTTGAACAGAACTATATAAGAAACAACCTTCCCAATAGATACGCATGCACATTAAGATTCACAGTCCAGGCTCTGCAAACGTAGAATTACTGTAGCCATACACAGTCAGTAGGAAAGGAAGAACGTTCTTTGCGTTGGAACAACTGAACAATTCCCGAAGAGATAGCAGTAGGACAAAGTAGCTTTGGAGAGTCCAACGCCTCCTCTTTTGGCTAGATGCTCATTCTGGTGTAGTTTTGCAGCGTAAGTGATGCAACAACAACAATATTACTGCACGGCTAATTGGGATTTGCGCGAAGCAAAATCCAGAGGTTCTCGGAAAGATGACTCCTTGTTGACATCATAACGGACTGAAATGACTAACGCTTGCAAGGAACTATTTATCCATGGATGCCATGAAATAAAATGTTATAAATGCAGCATTAGAGACAAAAAGGCAGATAACTACTTGTGGAGATATTGTGTAAAAACAAACACTTTCTCCCAATCGGAGCGACGGCTAAAAGGACACCTTAGAATGAAAGCTAACTAAAAGAAGGAGTGGCAGCGCTTGTTGTGCCTTCAGAATTGTTCTGTGTAACTGTAATAGATTCTCAAGAGTATTCAGCAAGGAAGCTAATATCGAGCAATTCCTGCACTGTTGTAGATTCAGAGCGCGTAGTGAGCTTGTTTTCTCTTTGAAGTCGAAGCATAGTACAGTGCGTCACATATCTATAGGGTCCCAACTAGATTCACCAAAGGCTTTCGACACGAACCCTTTCTTAAGTCTAATCGTAAGTACATCGTTGCTATGAAGCAGATGGATACGGACCGGGGATCTAAGGTCAAGAGTAGCATCAGCTGCATTCCGTTCGCGGAATTTTCTCGAGGGCCCACTTATCTCCGAACCCGCAGGGACGAAAGGTTTAGTTGGCCTGGGCGGGCTATCCAAACCAGGAAACTGAACCGTGGGCATGCGACAGCTGGCGATGTTACCACCGCCTGGCTGATTGACTGCACACACAATGAAATTCGCTGCGAACTTCGAATGTCCCGGAGAAGAGGGTATAATTTCAGCACTTCAGGGCCAGTGATTTCACAACGTTTTGCAAATGCCCTAACAGCACCCAAATAGGAGAGCACCTTCTTAGCGATGTGCTGCGCAAACTGGACTCCGTTACATTGAGAAAGCTATAGTTCCAAGATATTTTCAAGATGCAACAGAGCGACTTCTCAATCGCAGCAGAACTTGACTGAGAATGCCTGATGGGAAGGAAAGCAGACAAGATTCCTCTGATAGAAATCCTACTGGCTTTGCCCTTCAAACTGATACTGCATTTTCGATGGGTACACGGCTAGATTCACAAGGTTTAGTGTAGAAGTCCCATAGTACTTAAGCCTGTGATCTGGGAGGTGTCAAGAGGACCGTAAAGCGCGTGTGAGGTGGTGACCGCACGCGGAGAAGAGGCGGAGGCACAACGACGATAATTTGACGTAGGATCTATATTCCTGACCACCTGAAGAGCAAAGAATGGCATGGCTAATCTATTACCATTCTGATGGCGTATAGTAATAGTCCCTTACGTCATGCTTTTAATATGCAAACCGCTATTCGGAAATGAATCAGTAGATACCAGGTCAGCAAATTAATCACCACCCGAGCAATAAGAGAAGGAAATGATGACATGCGATGCTCTTGGAATGTAGTGAATCAGACCCACGTCATCACAACGCCTAAAATGGCATGGTTAATCTAAGAACAACAGCAGGCTCATCAGGAGCGCTCACAGTCGACATGATAAGAGCAAGCCGACGAAAACGTATTTAAATATGATATTATCGTGAGGGCTTGGAGTGACACGACTCAGAGAAGGCCCCCGAGCTCCGTCGACATTCGAACATCAAAGACGCTGTCGCACAGACCGAGTCGTCGAAAATTAGGTGGGCCGGTCACGTAATGCGCTTCGCAGACACCCGCTGGACGAAAACTATTACGGATGGGATTCCGTGGAAGGTCAAGAAAACACCAGGACACCCACAACCACACCCACCACCTGGTCGGACTTCTTGGTGAAAGCCCTAAACGAAGCATGTGACGCTCTTCGTGTCTCTCGGGCGAAGAGGATCTATTGGAGCACTCTGGCACGCGACAGGGACGAATGGAGACTGAATGGAGAATGGATGCTCGAGCGACTCGGCGGGGCAACAGGTGATGTAGCACACCTGCAGACCATTTGCGGCCAAGTGAAGGATAAAAGATAAAGGACGGCGTTACTCATCATTCCTTGGACGCTCCACGTATTCTATTTCTACGGGATGTCGCGGAGGCTATTTGGACGAGTCATAGGCCTACAATATCGCTCACGTCGCGCTGTAAACCGTCGCATGCTCATAACCTCTACAGCTTGTTGTTCACGCAGTGGACATGCTTTCGACCACTCGATAGATAGCTTCGATTCTCTAATGTATACATTGTACACGGCGCACTCCAAAGGCTCGAAGGACAGTTTGGAGCTAATTCAGAGTAGGACGACCAAAAATGTCTTACAAAATTGTTCAAATGCTTCGAAATAGTCCCAAAGGCTTTAGATTTTCCATTAAGGAAAGACTGAAGCGCAATGGACATACCCACTCGATTGATAAGATCGATTCTGTTGCACTGTACTCTCGGAATAATCTCTTTTTTTATCGCGCGACGTGGGCGGTATTGTATACCTGCGGTGGTCAGCCGATGAACAAGTCAGTTCTTTGCACAGGTCTGTAGCGTCCAGTTGTTCTACTGTTCCTTCTTGTCAATGATTAGTTAACAACTTCAGTTTCGAAGAACGGTAAAGTGTACTCCATTAAATCCCTTCCTCCTTTTTTGTCACACACTGTGCTGCAGCAAAGAAAAGAGAGATCGAATCGCTCTTTTACGAATCCATTACTCTTCCCGCATCATCGTAATGCGTTTCAGACGTATTTTTTCTCCGCAAATTTGCTTCATTATCGCCGCATAATAGCGATCCGAGTCAGTGTTAGCACCGTAATCCATCCATCGCCGTGAGTGATGACTTGCCCTCTCGAATAAACAAGGCCATGCACTCCCCGAAAATAGGATTAAAGGATTCCGCGAGATGAAGAAACAACGAAGACACATATGTGAAGCCTTCACGTTTAAGCATCAAAGAACCGGATGAATGTGGGGCCCGCGGAGCTCGTAAGGTTGCAGTAGGTATTAGGCCTGACCGAAAGTTTCCCCAGTTTTCGGCTTCTAATTTCAAAGGGCAATAATTCCAGCCAAAACTAATGTTTTTGAGGCAAGAAATATTACGTTTGGCATCACCTGTATCACCTATCGTCCTGTTGATCATCGAATTGCTCGAACGGGCGCCAGCAGCGTCTCCATTCGTCCCTGTCGCGTGCCAGAGTGCTCCAATGGATCCTCCTCGTTCAAGGGACACGAAGAGCGTCATAGCGGTCGTTCGGGGCTTTCACGAAGAAGTCCGACCAATGCGTTGATGGGCGTTCTAGTGTTCTCTTGACATCCCGCGCAATCCAGTCGGTGACGGCTCTCGTCCAGCGGATGTCTGCGAAGCGCATTACGTGGCCGGCCCACCTAATTCTCGACAACTTGGCCCACGCGACAGCGTCTCTGATCTTCGAACGTCGGCGAAGCTCGGAACTCCGGAGGCCTTCTCTCACTTGCATGAATTGTGTCACTCCGAGCATCGTCCTCTCGATTCCACGCTGCGCAACGCTGATCGCGTGTTCATCCTGCTTTCGTATAGCCCAGGTCTCTGAGGCGTATGTTAGGGCAGGAAGAACAGTGGAGTCGAATGGGTGAGCATGGAGCCGGACGTTCTTCGTCTTCTTCGCGACTTCTTCGACGCTCTTGAAAGCTCGCCAAGCCGCTCGTTACCTCCTGCTCAGCTCTGGTGCTACATAGGTCGTTGGCCATGTTGACTTCGCGACCCAGATACACATAGCTGGAGCAATCGGAGATGTTCGCTCCGTTGAGCGAGAATGGGGCATCAGAAACTTAACCGTTCCTCATGAACATTGTCTTCTTAGGATTCAACTGCAGTCCAACGTCCCCACATAAACGATCAAAGTCGGCCAGCACGCGCTCCGCCTGACTGATGTTGGGCGTTAGGAGCACGATGTTACATATCATCATCATGTATCATCGAAGCGAAGATGGTGCAGCGCTCTCGAAGGACTCTGATTTTCTGACTAGGAACGCCTTAAGTGAGCAGTGCTTCGACGAGCGCTTCAGTTTCTAGTTTATTGTTTTTTATTCAGTTTCTACAGAGTCGAACGCTTTCTTCAGGTCGATGAACATAAGACGCAGCGGCAGCTTGTACTCTCGCGACGTTCAATGAGCTTCGTAATGGTGTGTATGTGGTCGATCGTGCTGAATCCTCTCCGAAATCCTGCTTGTTCGCATGGCTGTCTTTCGTCAAGCGTTCTGCTGATCCTATTCAGGATTTCTCGAGTGAACAGCTTGTAGACTACGGACAGCAGGCAGATCGGGCGATAGCTGCCAATGTCCTGCACGTCTTCCTTCTTGTACAGCAAGACTGTCCTGCTGGTCTTCCACTGAGATGGAACCTTGTACTCCGACTGGTAAGAGTCGCGCCAGGGTGTTGATGAGCGCTGGCGGGCGGGAGGTTCTTCAGGTGTTCGTGTTTGATCCTCTCGAGACCGGGTGCTGTACGTTTCTTCACCGACGAGACGGCGTGTCGGATCTCGGAAGGGAGAACAGAGGGGGCGACGCTTCCATCGTGTAGAAGATGGCATGGGGGTAGGTGGACGTGGCTATCAAAGAGATCGGAGTAGAAGTCGTGGATGATCTTCTCCGTGGTCCTTCTGGAAGAGGTGACGGTTCCGTCAGGACGTCGGAGAGCGGTAATCTAGGTCTTAAAGTTGGCGAATTCCTTGGGGACAACGGAAACGTCGGATAGGCCATACTTGCGATTGAAGATGATGTGGTCGATCTCGTTGTGGAACTGGCCACCGGGGGATTCCCAGGGCCATCGTAGAGAGGGAGGCTTCTGGAACTGTGAGTTTCCATGGATGGTCTTGGTCGACATGATAAACTCAGACAGCCTTTCCCATTGCACGTTCCACTCCAAACCGTGGGTTTCGATGTGAAGTTCTTCCGGCGACCTTCGTGGTCCGATCTTGGCGTTAAAGTTGCCAACAATCACCTTGTGGAAAGTGTGATCTTCCTTACAGAACTTCTCCAGCTCCACGTAGAAGGCTTCGACCTTTTCGTCGTCGTAGTCGGATGTTGGGGCACACGCTACGAACACAGTCAAAGCTGGCACGGAGCCACATCGCTTCAGTCGCAGACGTCCGATTCGGCTTGTCAGAGACTCGTACGAACCGATGTTCATGGCCAAGTGCGTGTTGACGAGGACACAAACGCCGCCTACTCCCCTGCTGTCGCATGTTCCGAGGAACAGTTCTTCTCCGGAGTCGTAGGCGGCGTGTAGGGGTGGTGTCTTCTCGTCCCGGTCAGTCCGATTACGTCGTACTTGGTCTTCCTGGCTTGCATCATGAGGTCCTCGACTGATGCTTCTGAAGCGAGCGGGCGTTGTAGTAGTCCATCTCAATTTGTGCAGCCAGGCCCTGAGATTATAGCAGCCTCTCCGTAATCGTCCTTCACATTGCTGCAGAAATGGGGACTCTTTCGGGGTCAGGGGAATAAGGCCCTTTAGTGCTGCTGTGTTTGACTGGAGTACGCAGAAAACTGCAGCGCCACGGAATCGTGGCTCAGGAACGAGCTCCAGCCGCCTAGTCAGCGGACTCGCAGAGTAACTAACAAACCAAGGGGCAAAGACCAGGAAAGCGTTACAATTCAAGTAGTTCGATCAATATCTCAACTAACATTCCACTGGGCTTTAAAGAACCCGAACGAGCTCCATTTGGTTCAATTGTTTGTGTGGTCGACCAGTGCTCTATGACTTAACATTAAGCTCCATTTGGTTTAATTGTTTGTCTGGTCGATTCAGTGCTCTATGACTTAAAGTTAGTCTCTTTAGGCTGATTGTGAATTGGAGTTGAGAGAATAAAAATATAAAAGGGCAAATGTAGGAGAATGATGTAGAATATCTCCCTAAATGACACTGGGAAGTGAAACATCCCAATGTCATTTAAGTAGATGCTCTGTCGTGCGGGCGAAGAACTCCGGGCAGCCAGCCAGACCGCCCGAGAGACGGGGCGAGACTTAAGGCGGCCTCGAATCGCTTTACATGTACTCCCAGTCTACCGAGTGCAAGCTTTTGGCCGAGCCGACACAGTTACAATCCGCACAGGCGCGAACACATCCACGCACAGTGTGCATGAACATGCCGCTCCCACGCCCAAGGAATGCGTCGACTCGACACAGCAGGAGCAAGGAGTCCATCCCCTGCATCCCACTTGCGTCTCTGGGCAGTACACGGTCGCATTTGGTTCGCGTTTAATTCCCCTATCCACCACCCGGGGACGCGCCACATGGCTCTGCGACAACCGGCGAGAGATCCCTCTTAACAAGAGAGACCGGAGGTCCTCTATCGAGGAGATCCTTGGACGTTTTGCATATCAATGTCAATGGAAGTCACTTGAAGAGATTTTATAATTAACAACAGGGCAGCTAGTTGACGCTCACGAAATGTCGGAAAACATTTTTATCGCCTTTTACATGCGGTAGGTTTCTCCTTGCAAAGCTTTCTCACTTATCTGAAAAAATAGGTTCGTGAACGCGACCCTCTTCTAGGTTTAATAGAATAAGTTATGTATTTCAGATCCAAGCCTTCAGAACATGTAATTTAGAATTTCCGCTAACATATGTAAGTGGAAGCTCTTAATTAACTAGAGCGAGACACATTCTCAACAGATTTCCACATCTTGTTTTTAGATTCCTATCAACACATCTGCTTTATTCTTCAGCCTGCTTCGTTCTTAGGTTCAAGTGCGATCTAAATATTTTAGTAGCAGCTCATAAAGCACCAAAAATGATCCCTTGAAAGCGATTTTGAGAATTTTGGGAAGCCATCACGAAGCTATGTAATTCCTCATTTAAAGAACTGAGACATTTTTAAGCTAGTTACCATGGTCGGCACTTCATAAAAATTAACTACCTTTTTGAAATGATTCTCGCTTTTTTTCTACTTGCTAAAGAAGCTATCGCTCTATTCCTAGATAGAAGTGCCTCATGTTAATACTTCGCTGTTGGTTTGCCTAACTCTAACATTCTAATTTTGACATATTTCTGCTTTAGTGATTCTTCGCTTCAAACTATAAAGCTGTTGTATACGAAATTCTCATTTTTTGTGCCTCACTATAGAGCCTATAAACTCTTTGACTTTTGCATAACGTTATATATATATATATTTATTTATTTATTTAATACCTTTAACACCACTGTTTTCTCTACGTAACCGTACCGAAACCTTCCAGTGTTTGTCGCGTATTAAAATGATGAAATAGAAGCAGGAACACTCCAAGCAATAAGGCGGTGGAAGCTTTTGGTCCGACCTACCAGAAGTGAGTTATACACGACATCTGTCTACCAGACTGCCTAATGCAATTTATTGGGGAAATTGACAGTATGTAGATAAGTAAGTGGCCGTTACTACACAGGTAAATCCAATTTTGCTACGTCACAGATGTTGAGCGTGGGCATGGTGGCACAGCTTGATTTCAAGCAAGTTGTTTTTTCTAAGGATTACTATGTATATAATATTTTCTTCAAGTCACGTTTTTCTCAAAGATTTTTAAAACTTGTTTAATTAAAAGAAACGCGATAAAATGCAAATCGTCAAGTGGACTTTTTGAGTAATTTGCATCATCGCTAAAGCAACGCTTATCAGAGGTTCAGTACGAGAACATACTGTCGACCTCAGCCTTGAACGTCAGAACACGAAAGAATGCCAGGTAAGGTCGATCTGAGAAGTTTATCAATCCCTTTGTTTGATGCGCCGTTGATTCTTCTTTTCTTTGATGGGCGACTCGTTTTAGGACTTTGAAAGCTTCCACCTTCATGCTCCGCGCATGCCTTAATAGAGCTTCTTGATGCCATAACGTAGAGGACTAAATATAGCTTTGAACACGCAAAATATGCATACACTACATGTCTCAAAAAACTGACTCCCAGGTTAGCCCACTCGTCGCGGTGGCCGAAAGTCCGATTTTGTGGCGCAAAGCTTTATAGCTTGAGCCTCGAAAACACTGACAATAATGCAAAATTCAGGAAGGATCGCACAAAACCTCCTCAATAAAGTGCCGACATGAGAATTGTACATCGAACTAAAGATAGAGAACCGAAGGGACGAAAATCCACCTTTAGATGAATAATAGGAAACAGAGCTTGAGTGACTTGTCCTTAATCTAACCAAAGGTTTTAGAGGTTTCACATACCGAAGTTTACCTCTAGGATCCATCTCCTGGTAAAAGGGCGTGAAAGAAGCTCACTTACGCTTAGTACGCACTCTATTAACACGCCCTTCTGGAAATGGAGCTGCCAAGGGTAACCTCTGGTTACTTTTTCTTGAGCGAAAAAATAATAAACATTTCTTTAAAACATTAGGTGTAAATTATAAGGAAGGAATCAAACAGTAATAAAAACAAGCAGCAAATTCGAAGAAGAAAACTACCCTACTCGAACCATCGCGGAGCTTACATGCCACTACCGAAGGATCCTTAGTGATGTTGTTTGAAAGTCCAATTTGATAAACAAGCTAGTAGTATGGAGCTGATAAGAATTTTAAGACAAACCGCGACAATCTGTTGCAGGTAAGTCCTGCTCGGCCAGATCAAGAGGTTCTACCATTCGAGCTGCAACTCCAAGTAATATAATTAGGTTTTTGAAGAAGAAGAAAAAACGTGTTCTTCAATTCACGAGGCCCAACTGCCCAACTGTTCGCAACCAAAAAATTGTTGCTACGCATTTCTTCACTAGGCGCATGCTAACTAGAGAATGGTCTCAGGCGTAGGTCTGAACGGGGGAAATGGACTACGAGAATCTTCACCTTTCATATAGTAGGAAAGCATGTTTCGTTTTTGCTGAGTCCTTGAATCCAAAGAGCTACGAGCCCCCGGAGGTACACAGAAGCAGCGAAAGACCCACCTGCAAGCGAATCGGTGGCTCAGCAGGGTACGGGGGTGCTTCAAGGATGCTACGCCAGATCTTCTACTCCCGTGCTATTGACCGTCTTTGCGTTTTTCATAACCGCTGCCTCCTTCAACAGTTTGCTTCCTACACATCTCCTACACATTTATTTCACTCTAAATTGTGAAAAGGAACAGATTGGTGATCAACACCCCATGACCTCGACAGCGCTAGTCACACATACCTGCTGCAACCTACCGTAATCAGCTGAAATTTCAAAAACGAATGTCAAATTCGTGATTAGCACCCCAAATAACACTCCTAGGAGAAGTCTGGGCAAAACGGTGATTATGAACTCGACAGCCCTAGTCATCCATTCCTGCTGTAACCTGTACCTACTGTGGGGCCACTGTTTAACATTCGCTGAAAAACACAAAACGTTGTATAATTCAGAAACTGGAAAAGGTGAGTGAAGCACAGCTCATAGTAAACCCTTATTTGACAATTTAGAGTAAATAAATATGTAGGAGATTTGTAGGAAGCAAGCTGATTTAAACCACCATCAAGGCACTATTTTCACACTTTCACAGACTCCAAAGGTCGAGGAGAGGTTGAAAAATTTTGTTGGCCCAAACCTTCCCGTGGGGGGTTATTTAGGGTGCTGATCACGAATCTGACATTCGTTTTTGAAATTCACACCGACTACGACAGGTTACAGCTGCTACGGGTAACTAGGGCTGTCGAGGACATAGATTGTTAGTCACGAATCTGGGGCGTTGATCACGAATCTGCCCCTTTTGACAATTTAGAGTGAAATAAATTTGTAGAAGATGTGTAGGAAACAACCCTTGAAGGAGGCAGCGGTTATGAAAAAATGCAAAAATAGTGCATAGCACGGGAGGCGAACATCTGGTTTAGCACCTTTCCCACCTTTGAGGGCTCGTAGCTCTTTTGGTTCAAGGACTCAGCAAAAGCGAAACATGTTTTTCTACTATACGAAGGGTGGAGATTCTCGTAGTACTATCCATTTCCCCCGTTCAGACCTACGTCTGAGACCCTTCCCTGGTAAGGTTATTACGAAGGTTACTTTCTATTCAAATTAATATGGTTAATTTTGATATATTATTTGAAATCAGAACTCGTAAACGGTGGAAGCTGTCGATCCGCCTTCCGAACAGCTTGGCCTTCAGAATGACTTGTGGTTGCCAGCACATGGAAAAGATGGTCTCGTTCCCTTCTCGTACAAGTGTAGTTCAATTTACTGATTCTCGGTTGACGAAATGCTTGGTTGGCCTGGGTAGGAAACAAAGGAAGATCTTAAATCACGCGAGTACCGGCACCTCCTCCAACTGTGATACTCGCTACCAAAGCACTTGCACAGCAATAAGAAGCTTCTGCACTTTTCGATAATAACCACGACGTTCGTGAGGAACATCCTAAAGCGGCCTGCGATTTCTTTTCGGTGTTACAGAAAGTTATGTTGCGATCAAATCTCCTGCGCCAGACGGGACTCGAACCCGCACCCTTTGCTTTCCGGACAGGATGCTACGCACTACATCACCGGCGCAAGCGAAAGAGATACTCTTGCGACAATGACCCATCAGCACTCATCCATATAACTTCGGGAAGATCCGGTCGATGATGTCAGCATGGAAGTGATTTTTGGAAGTGGCAAGGCTGAATGCTTTTCTAGCCACAATGTGTAACACATTTGTTTAAGCCTGGACTGTCTTCTAATGATAGCCGCAGCCAAAACGGTAGCAACATAGCTTTCAATAGGAATTCTCGCCATCTTGCCAGAAAAGGCCCCAAGTCGTTTGTCTAGCGGAAATAAACATTGTTACGTAAATCTCCAGCTTTTAGATAATAGAAATTTGTGTCCCATGTTTGCAAAGGGATTTAACCTACCAAGTGAGGGGGAGGGGGTGGTAGCTGAAACTTCACTATGGAATCGCGCAGTCTCACAGTGCGATAGCTCTCAAGCACTTAATATATACCATCTTCACGTCGAATTAGACGTTTTCAAGTAAAATTAGACACGATGCTTGCTTTAAGACATTTGAAGTCACAGCGAATTCTTCCAATTCGAAATTACTTTACTTGTTAAGCAACAGACTTAATAAGATGTTTAAAGTAATTTTTTGTTCACGGAAAGTTTGCTATAACTTTCTTCGAAATTTTTTAGGTTATCTGCGCGAATAACTGTGATAATGTTGTAAAATTTTTATCTTTAAAGAAAAACATTAAGTCAAATTTTGTCTTAAAGCACAGCAAAGAAGCAAGCAAAAGCAGTAATTCTGATATTGATAGAATAAGCATTCAAAGATCAGATCGGGCCATGCACTCAAAAAGTTCGCAACAACTTTTATTTGAATGATAGTATAAATGCCACACACACGAACCATCAAAGTGAGGATATGTGTGTTCTTTACAGTTGCTTTTTTTGAATCGTTAACAGATGTTAAAGTTCACAGTAATTCTGATATTGATAGAATAAAAAACGCGACATCTTGAACCAGTGCACGGCGTAATCTCTCTTTTACCAATAAATAATGGCCGCTTTTCTGCACTTTAAAACGGGATTTTAATGATTGTTTTTCTCAAAAAATAAAAATGTTATAAAATTTCAAACAATGTGCTCACTTATTGGGTAGATAAGTTAAAAATTCAAGGAAAGTGTACTAACATTCTCCTTAACCAAAAAATTATTGTAACCCTTTTAAGACTCTCCAGTTTAATGCAAAAGAAGCTCATTTCAATTTGGAAGAACTCGCTTAGATTTCAAAAGTCTAACAAGGGGGGACCATGAACTTCCCCCAAAGTTCTCAACGCGTCCAATATGGTCTTGTAGAGCATCGAGATCACAAATCTGTGCTTCGTTTTTGCTACGGGCCACTGGGTGGTCTGAAAATGGCAAAGATTGGTACCGCTTCAAGGCGGGCTGATAAATCAAAAGTGACACCTGTAGCCGTATTTATGAACGTCTCGGGATCTTCCCGGCTTCCCAGGGAAAGCGACCGCGAGAGAGCGAGGCAGGAAAGAGAGGCGAAACATGATATCGCTATGATATTTATTTATTTATTTATTTATTTACGGCGTGAATTACAATCAATCACACGCGTGTAAGACACTAGCTCAAACAACAAATATAAAAATATGTAACTAAAACCATCTACAAAAAACCCTTTCTGGTTAAAACGTTCTTAAACTGAGAGACATACATGCTATGAAAACCTTCAGAATCGCCTATAAGCAGGTTGAGGTCCTTAAGGTTCCGATAAGTGAGGAAGTTAGACCTAACCTGTGACCTTGGCACTTGAGGATACAATCTAAGTCTTCCGCCTCTACTCCTCGTTGGTGGAACATCAAAAAACTCTATGCTTTCAATGGAAATTCTGTTTGTGGGAATTTTAAAAAGCATGATTAGATCAGCCCTTTCCCTTCTGCTGCGTAGGGAGGGTAAGCCAAGTTGCTTGGCTCTTTCAACTCCCTTTGGTATGTCCGCATATCCTAGCTTGAAACACCTTATAAATAGTTTACGTGTGTAATTATTTTGAACGCTTTCAAGTAATTGGATGTGTTTCTTCAGACAAGGATTAAAAACGGAGGTACAAAACTCCATAATGGGTCTAACATAGCACTTGTATGCACGCAGGAGAACCCGAGGATCATTAGTTTTTAAAGTCTTGAATAGGTTATAAGTTCGATAGTTAGCTGACCTTACAAGGGCTTTAAAATGTAGATTGAAATCCAATTCACTAGTTATTAGAATACCTAAGTCTCGAGCCTCCGAAACCTGCTGCAGATCAATGCCTTTGAGCCTGTAGATTGGAAAATGGGGCTGACGCCTTGGGTGAACTACAAAGCAATGTGTTTTAGCATATCGGTTATCTCCCACTCCCGCCGCTTCATGAATACGGCCTCTGGAATGGCCCTATCCTGCCCCGAACTTAACCTACAAAAGGTTTGGAGCTCAAAATATAAAGTTGGATTATAGTAATAGGATAATTCCCTACGTTTCCTAGACGAAGCTGCAGTGTACATTCAAGTGATTCATCGGCAGTGGTTTCCGCAGTGAAGGGATGGCCGAGTGGATATCGAGGCATACTTACGGAAGGGGGCTTAAGGGTTCGATTCCGGAGGTGGGGTTTCTGCGTTGCTAGTTAGACTGTTAGCGTATTTGCAAATGAAGATTACATTTTGGCTTCGGTAGGGTACCTTCTTCGCGTCCCAACACCACTTTCAAACCGTTGTCAGACGTGATAGAGGCTGGTTTTGTTGTGTGGAGCGATATCGCTCGTCCATTAAACGATGCTTGTCTCGCTGAAAAAGGTTCCTTTAGATGTCATCCCCATATGACCTCTTTGATATGTTCCCAATTACTTTTAGAAGTGTTTCTCACTGTCACCTTATTCATGAACAAGATCGACAAGCACTGACCCATCATCAAGACACGCTCATCGTTCTTCGGAGACTGCTTTCTATTCTTCTCGCAACTTTCACTATTTCAGCTAACTGTTCCCAAGTACAGCATATTTTATCCATCTCGTGTGATTGGACGCTTGCTGTGTATTTCTTCCTCGTCACTCCCGTATACACTTACGGGAGACGGCTCGGAAGCATGCAGATAAGAGAATTTGCATTCACTACCTCGACTCTAGAGGTCGAAAAAATTCGTCCTAAATTCATCTCTAGAGTTATTTGGGATGCAGATCACCGACCTGGCAACCATTTTCGGCGAAACGATGGATGGCAGAAGGTTACGATGGGTATGTGTAAGTAACGGGATGTACGCAGAATAACGGCGCTGCTGCCTTTCATGACTCCAGAGCTCGAGGAGAGGATGAAAGAAAAAGTTTTGTTCAAGCATCGCCCACAGGGGTTATTTGGGTTGCTCATCACAGATATGATACCTGTTTTCAAAATCTCGGTATATTACGGCACATTACGGTATTTATGAGTGAGTGAAGCTGTCTACTTTAGTGGTATCCCTTCCTTCTCCAATGTGGTCAGACTAATTTTCCAACCTTCGACCAGCCAAAATGTACTCTTCCTTTACGAAAATGGAAGCAGACCACAGAGCAAATCCCGTAACCTCCTCCGAAATCGAATCCCCTACACGAAATCTTCATTTGCAAATACGCTAACAGTCCACCTAGAGACGCAGAAACCCCATCTCAAGAATCGAACCCTCAAGCCCCCTCCCGAGTGGATATGCCTCGCTATCCACTCGGCCATCCCTTCGCTGCGGACACCGTTGCCGATGAATCACTCAAATGTACACTGCAGCTTCGTCTAGGAAACGTCGTGAAAGTATTACTATAATCAAAGTTTAATTTGAGCTTCAAACGTTTTATAGGTTAAGTTCAGAGCACGACAGGTGTCATTTATGTTTTGTCAACCTGAAGTGATACTATTTTTGCCATTCTCGCAACACCCAGTGGCTCGTAGCAAAAACGAAACACAGTTCTGTGATCCTCGTCCGATGCTCTACAAGACCGTATAGGTCACGCTGAGAAGTTCTTGGGCTTCCCTTGTAAGTAGAGCGTCTAGTTTCGTTTGGCAGGTGCCCGATTTGATTTGAAAAGTTTCCGTTCCAACGTGAAAATTGTGTATATAAACATTTCTGCTTCATAGACGCTTGGGTGTTATCGGGTGTTACATTCCTTTCCATTCAGTATTTTGGTATTTTTCTGCATTTTTTCTGTATTTTTCTTTTTCTGCTGTTTAGAAGATATTGCCTTATGTGACTCTGCGATTACATAGTAAACTATCGCAGTCCCTAACTCGGTAGGTTTAAGGAAAAACACCCGAAGCGATGACTATTTCGGCAGCTCGGGCATGCGTCTGGGGGCCTTTTCTTGTTAGTAAGGCGACGAAACAGAGATCAGAAGTGCACTAGCAACAAGATATTATATCGTAGAAATCAATCCTGAAGCATTCGGTAGCGGAGGCAAACACATTAAGACAATTCTTGAAGTATCGACAGAACAGAAGTGCATCAGTGTCCAGGGTCTGTTTTAGACTTCACCTTTCAGAAAACAAAAACGGAAATCTTCAGCTTTGCAGTTTTTCCGTTTTTGTCTTCTAAACCTAGTTGCTCAACTGTTCGGCGCGAGATTTAAGGCTGATGAAACCTAAAGTCTCGAGCAGAGTCCATGAAGGAGGAAACGACTTGCTGAAGGATTGGACGAAGACGGATCGGACCATAAACTGAGAAATGCCTGCTGGTGCTTATACCTGCAATACTACCGCGCCAAGCCGTGCTGGGGTAAAAACGCAAGCAGCATGGTCTAGTAACCAGGTTATCCCGTAAGTGTTGACGATTTCCGGCTGCATAGTAGCCATTAGAAGACGTTAACCTCGTGAACGTACCACGCATGGCCAAATCGTATCACGAAGCGGTTGCGCCCAGTAAACAAGCTTTTTAAATCATGAAAGCCATAGCAGTTCAAAGATTAGAGATGGAAAGTTGCTCAAGCAGAAGCACATTGAATTTACTATCCAATTAGACAAAGCGTGGCTGAATGGTTATATTAAGATGCAAGGGTGCAGAAAAAGAGGGCAAGCAACTTTCCCGGAAGCACCGCTTTGAAAGCGATACGTCAGTTCTCGACTTCAATTAGTACGCATGAGTGAAGTTTGCCACGAAGTGTTATTTAAAGACTTTTTGCCCCTCTTATAAGTAAATCAAGACTTCCACCAGCATGAGAACGAAAAGTTAAACTGTGTTTTAGTTGCTGTAGAGCAGCGGAACGTTTTGGAGAATTAGTGTTTTTGACGCAGTGCTACTAGTTGATAGCAGGACTCATTTCCCTTCATGTGCTTTTGCTTTCACATAAAGTTCTTCAGCTCGGAAAGTAGACGTTTGATAAAAACAGAAAGCATCGATGACAGGAGCCGTTATTCAATGCTCATTCTCGAGATCGGCTTTTATGACAGCAACCAAGGCTAAGGTTCACGTTCCTATCAGCGCACATAGAAATAGGGCATACCGAGAGCATAAGTCGTGTCGATGACTTCAGTATCCCATTATTCGCTTCTTTCATCCACGATTACTCGTGTAATGAGGGCACCTACGTTTATGATAAAAAATTTTATTTTAATACAACTTACCGGCTGTCACTTGCACTCCGGCTTAATGTTCTCAGTCCGGATTTCCAGTGCCTCCCACTGCTCTGGAGGGATCGTTAATTTGGTTCCACACTTGTCCGGGAAAGATAAATCACTGACCCGCTCCTCGGGTGGTCGCCGCAAGTTGTTACTTACGATTAGGTCGTAGGCCAATACCTACTTAAGCTGCTTCCACGATATCCATCGAATCAGAATTCATGGTATACGTATATTATAGGTTGCCCCATAAGTCCCCGGCGTTTTTTCAACGATTCACTGCTGATTTCGCCGGCGGTCTCTTGCATAGCGCTGCATAGCTTTCGAAAGAAAATGACTTGCTCTATCAGAACATGTATTGCATTTCTTTTTAAATCATGAATTTTGTCAATTCTTAGGTCGCTGAAGTGAAAAGTGAAAAAGTGAAAAAGTAGCCATTTGCGCACTTGTTCTCTCCGCTTAGGTTTGTAATTTTTTGCGCAGTTTGTTATAGCATTTGGAAGACAATGTTCTGTACTACAAGAATATGTGTTGGACCTATTTTCTCACTTGTCCTTTATTGATTTTTAGGTCATCAAATTGGGACGTCCGAAGGAGGATTGTTATTTTTGTCGACAGCTTCTGCTCTGTGGTTGGACTTTTTGGGTTGGTGTTATATGTCCTTCGAAAGAGAATGTCTTGCTCTATAAGAATATGTGTCGCGTTTATTGATTTCTTTTGAATATCAACATAATGCCAAAAAGAGAAATCGTCTTCACCAACAACTCCTTCTCCTTCTTCAGTTGTGATATTCGACAGAAATCAGCGTGAGCCAATAAACGCGACACAAATTCTTACTGAGCAAGACATCTTCTTCCAAACGACATATGATACCAAGCAAAAAAAGTCCAATCACAGAACCGGAGTTTTGGTAAAAATTCGGATGGAAAAGTCGGAATTCCCAATTTGATGGACTAAAAATCAATAAGGGCAAGTGAGAAAATCGGGCCAACACATATTCTTGTAGTACAGAACATTGTCTCCCAAATGCTCGAAAAAACTGCGCAAAAAATTACAAACCTAAGCGGAGAGAACAAGTGCGCAAATGGCTACTTTTTCACTTTTTCACTTTTCACTTCAACGACCTAAAAATTGACAAATTTCATGATGAAAAAAGAAATGTAATACATGCTCTGATAGAGCAAATCATTCTCTTTCGAAAGCTATGCGGCGCTATGCAAGAGGCCGCCGGCGAAATCTGCAGTGAATCGTTGAAAAAAACGGCGAGGACTTATTTGACAACCTAATATTTCCTAGGAAAAGAAAGAAGATGTCCAACAACTGTGTCCGACAAACAGAGCAACAAGAAGAACATCAAATAGGTGTTTGAGTTCGTCTTCACTTTAAGCGTCTGCAGAAAAACATTTATTGGCTTGACTGTTACTCACCTTGAGAAAGTGATCTTCACGGACGACGAAATTCTTCGTTGAACCTTCCTAGAGACGCACGATGAAGTATGACATCCTGTCAGCAGCGATAGGTGCAGTGGGAAGTTGGCTAAGTAGCCAAACAAAGTTTGTAGATCGTTTATCAGAAAACTATACAACGTAGGCATGGATAATCTTGAGCGCGTAACAGCCCCACGGACATCTCTAGAGGTAGGGGTGCTAATCAATTAAGGATAGGATAAAGGACGCGTTAATTAATTCCTTTTTGGGATGCGCCACACATTCTACTTCTGAGGGATGTCCTAGAGGCGATTTGAGTTGGCCATACAATGACTTGCGGTGAACAACGCTCATTGTTCAGCGCTTTATCTTTCCCAAGAAGCCGGATGGAAGGCTTCGTTGGCCTGTGCAGAAGATCCGGACAAGGGACCTCGCATCGGGTGCACAGCCGGAACCTCCTCCGACTGCGCTACACTCACCTGCAAGCAAATTACGTCCCAATTTTCACTAATAATATACATTATATCCAAAACTAATAACGAGTCCAACCTCCACGAATTTGTCGACAGTAAAAGTTTGTATGGTATATGTCGCGAATATGAGCAGTATTAATAGGTGGGGACGTGCCAGCCAATCAGGTGACAACAAATGGGCGTTCCAATTAGAGAGGACGTTCACGGTCGGTACCTTGACTGATGTATTGTTGTGGGTACGGTCGGTGCTGTGTTGGGTTATAACCAGCTGGCGCGTTCCGACCTCCCAATGATGCGCATTATTCGACATGTTTTTTCTAGGACTTTAAGCCGATAAAATTCTAGAAGAAGCGCATTATCAGGAAAGACAAACCAATTCTAGAAGTCTTAGATTAGGCGGAAATCTGAGCTGCAAGAGGAGATATATAAATTTGAAAGAGACAGCTCAAATCGTATTGATTTTTGGACCTACCTAACAATATCAGCGGAAAACGTCGTCGCTGATGTCAAACAACACATCAGCATAACTGCGTCGTTTGAGTGGTAGGTGGAGAGTGGAGCCTTGGTTTCCAGGCCCTTGACGAGGTTTCTTACAGCTCGTAAAGGTGTCTAGTCTACTAATATAGTATTTACTTGCAGCACACTTAGCACCTGGATTTTTCACGTCATAGTGGGTAAGTATCGCCAACCAAGGTAATAGCGATTCAAGAGAATGAAGCACATTTCAGATATTTAAACAGCTTACTTATGCATTTGCATTTAGCTATTTGTTGAGACTTAAAGCTTGGTGTAGAAAAACACCATCAACATCTCACCAATGAGTAGCACATGATTCCTCACCACAGTATTATAATCTGCTTGAAAGCTTGTTTCCCAGAAATCATCTTGAGTTATGAAGCGTTAATTTTTCTTGCGTTGTTGAAAAGTTCTATTCTCTAGAACGATGACCACTCAAGGTGAAAAAGCGTGTGATTTTATTTTCAGTTAGTTCAGGCTCGGCAGCAACTCAGCGACGGGGGCCAAGCACATCCAGGAAGTCGCCGGCTTGTCCTCTCCTAGCCGAACAAATTACTGGAGATGGAAACAGCAGTTCCTTTCCGCCCAGAAGTGCAACAAAGGCAAACCACAACGGGGATGATCAACTGCTGAAAACAAAGGGCGCCTGTGCCAATCCATCAAGCCGAATTCTTCTCCAACCACACTAGTAGTGACCGCTGATCTTCACACGTTTTAGTGAACCACCGCTAGTTGGTTGCAGAAGATAGGAAGGTCGCCAAAACCGCCTTCATTAGTGCCTCACACATTGACGGAAATCGAAGTAAATCGCTGTGCTTCCGACTCCCTGCTTCCGACTTGAGAGCTCCGGCACCGGTTCAAACGAGGGGGCCTGCATCGAGTCTTTACCAGTGAAAAGCGGATGCTTCACTACAACTGTAAAGCAGGAAAGCAATACTGGAACTCAACGAGGTGAGCTCCACCGAAAGAACGTCCTGCTGTGCGTTTGATGGATATGTAATGGTTCAGTGAACAGGAAGCTGCTCCTCATAGTTAAACCATCCACGACGGTCTCGCATTTGCCAACTCGACTAGATCCAGCAAAATAAGTGGAGAAAGAAGTCGATACGAGCCAATGCTTCATCCACCGGGGCAACAGCTGACCGCTTACGGCACTTCAAACGCTGGCAAAAATCTAAGAATTGGGCTGGACCAAAATCAAGCATCCACCATACACCCCGACATTGCGCCGTATGAGGGCCATCTGCTTCGGTCGATTGCCATTTCCCCCATGGTAAGCGCTTCGCCGGCGGGGGTACACGACTTCTTCAGGTTGAAGCCAACGAAATTCTGCAGGAACGTAATCACTCAGTGCACGGAAAGCGGAAGAAACTCATTGAAAATGACGGTAATATTTTTCTTTTGTGATGTAGTTTTATTTTTTCTAAAAGACAAATTATTTGCACAATTTGTTACTCAACCTAATATATTGGTCAAATGGATGACAAAAAAAAGCTTTGCAGAGAGCAGTAGGAACAGAGTTGACTACCATTCCTTAGAGATGGGTACCAGCTAGGAGCAAGCTAAGATTAAAAAGCAGCCAAGACGTAAATTCGGCAGCCGCATTTGGTTTTAGAACCATATGTTATAGCCGGTTCTGTTCAATAAAGAGTCCGCTATAGAATACACAGGCGAATAACGGCCTTACTGTCCTCTCCATTTCTCAGGCATTCCTTCTCCCATTTTCAAAATTACCGTGCATGAGCTTAGAAATGACTGTTTTACATCATCAAGTGCACAGTTTCAAAATCAGAAAAAAGAGAACAATTACCAGATATCTCCCATGATTAATAGTGACTTTTGGAAGCACAAACTTCAGAGTAATCAATCTGGAAACAATAGCCCATCTTGATGAAAAATTACCATTAATTAATATTCCCCTTCATGTGCCACCTAACCGCGGTGAAGGGGTGAACATCACTTTGTGATGGCTAACGGCACCAGCGGTCACGCTGTACGCGACGCTTTGTCGTGTATGGGCGGCTCTCCTGTATCCCTGGCCAGGAACATGTGAGCAACCAGACCACCGCTACGGCTCAAACAACTAAACCCGCGCCCCGATCCACCGCGCGCCGGAGGTGGACTTCTACGACGTCGGTTGCATCCACCTCCGGCGAGGGGCCATCTAATCTCGGAGTTAAACTATCAGGACGTCATTGGAATCGGACCACCGGAAACTCCCTCCCACCACGACACGGAAACTGTCTATTCGTCTGCACTTATAACTGTCGTTCGATCGCATCTGAGCAGGATCTTCGGACACTGCTTTACAGAAGCCGCAACATCAAACACGACGTTATCGCCCTGCAGGAAACGAAAGGCAGAACGGAAACCATAAGAAGGACCGACCACAACGAGCTTCTCATTATCGGAGCAAAGGTGGACAGAAAGAATATTGGCGGAGTTGGATTTCTCGTCAATTCGACAGTGCACCACCTAGTAGACTCTTACAAGATCATCAGTCCGCGAGTAGCTGTTCTTCCTCTGGAAACCAAAGATCAAGGAACCATCTCCATCATAAATGGATATGCTCCAACATCTGCGGCCACAGATGAAGAAAAGGAGGAATTCTACAAGCTGTTCGAAAGGACTGTCAACGACGAGAAGAGCTACTACAAAGTTGTCGTTGGTGACTTGAACGCTATCGTCGGTACGAATGATCACGACGAATGGAGGCTAGGACCACATGGAACTTCCTCAAGGAACGAAAACGGAGAGCGCCTGATAGACTTCCTATCCGCGTGCCGTCTCTACCATGGAAATTCTATGTTTAAGAAGCCTTCAAACCGACGATGGACCTGGGAAAGCCCAAATGGAGAAACACGTTCGGAGATCGACCATGTTCTTACAAACAGACGCTGGAGTCTGTTCGACGTCTCCGTGCTGCCTTCATTTGACGCCGGCTCGGATCACCGTCTTGTCCGTGCAAATCTGACTCTCAAAAAAAGGATGTTCAAGCGTGACACTCATAAACCGGCACCGGTGAGGATCCCCACATTCAAGTCTGAGGAGTTGGAATAGGCGATAAAGTCGTACGATTGGAATCTTCTTGAAGATCCATCGGAAGACTACGACATTCTCTCCAAAGGACTATTGAAATGTGCTAGCAGCTCTTGCGGAGCCACATCACCGTCTGCTTCAAGACTTAACGCAAATGCGATTAAGCTCTTGGAGCAAAGAAGAGCTGTCAAACTGGATCCTAATGCTTCCCATCTGGAAAGAATCACCATCTCGATGGCCTGTCGAATTGCAGTGAAGGAGTCCATTCAAGCCTACAGAAGATTGAAACAGTTAGAAGCGGCTGGGAAAGGTTCAAGCATAAAGCGCTGCAAACGAGATCTCTGCGATCAGAAGGCAATAATGTCAGCCCTTGTGGATAAGGATGGAACAACGCAAACGTCTCGAAGAGCGATGGAGGCCATCGTTCAGGAATTCTACACAGATCTGTTCCGTTCTTCCATCACTGTCCCGAAATGCGTGATGCCACCAGCTGAGGAAGTACCTCCCATTCTGGAATCAGAAGTTGCTCATGCCATCAGAAGGATGAAGCCGGGCCGGGCTCCCGGACCGGACGGCATTTCTGCTGATCTCCTTCGTGCGGGTGGCAGTGCCCTCGCCTCACTTCTTGCCAAGCACTTCAACCACTACCTTCGACTTGGTAGGATTCCGGACTCATGGAAGGAGTCGAAAACAGTTTTAATCTTCAAAAAAGGTTAGCAGGAGGATATCAACAACTATCGACCCATCAGCCTTCTCTCGGTTGTGTACAAGATCTTCACCAAGATACTGCTTAACCGCATGGAGCGTTGCTTGGATGAATATCAGCCAGTGGAGCAAGCACGGTTTCGCAAGGATTTCTCCTGCATGGACCATATTCAGACTGTCTCACAGCTCATCGAGAGGAGCCGCGAATACCACCTCCCACTTGTACTTGTCTTCGTGGATTACCGGAAAGCGTTCGACTCTGTGGAAATCAACGCCGTTCTGAACGCGCTTGTGCATGTTGGTATACCATCGCCCTACATCCGACTTCTCGACGAATGCTTCTCAAACACATCGACTACCATAGCTGTTCGATCGAAAGCTTAAAATTCCTATCGGGAAAGGAGTACGGCAGGGAGACACGATTTCTCCCAAGCTATTCAGAGCGGCACTCCAGGATGCCATGAAAGACTTGAACTGGGACGATACCTTGTCGACGGTAAACGGATCAGCAACCTTCGCTTCGCCGACGATATTGTTCTCATCTCTACCAGCACGGCAGAAGTCGAGGAAATGCTGAACGAGCTTAATGTGGCAGGTATGAAGATTGGATTGGACATCAATATGTCCAAAACACAATTTATGGTCAACCAGTGGTGTGACACGGGACTCGTAAGGTTAAATGGAGTCGCTCTGCAACAGGTCGACTCCTGCGTCTATCTGGGAAGAGAGCTGAACATGGATAACGACCTCGCTTCTGAAATCGCCCGCAGGAGACGCGCAGCATGGGCAGCCTTCAGTTCGATTCGCGAAGTCACCGATTCGGCCTCAGGGCCTCGATATTCAACGCCTCTGTACTGCCTGCGATGTGTTACGGACGGAAACCTGGCCCGCCAACAAGACAATCGCTAGAGCGATGCAAACTACGCATCGTGCACTGGAGAGATGTCTTCTAAGGACAAGCCTTCGTCAGTAATGGCAAGAAGGTCTAGGAAGCTCGGAGCTACGGGAGAAGTCGCAATTAGCGGACCCGCTGCAGTACATGAAGAAGTCCAAATATCGCTGGGCCGGACACCTGCTTCGACGGAAGGACGATAGATGGAGTCTCCGTGTCACAGAATGGCTCCCGAGAGACCATAAGACCCCACTGGGACGACCGCCAACGCGATGGGCAGACTCATTCTTAAGATCTTTCAGAGAGCGGAGTCTGCCTCACTGGATGCAAGCAGCCAGAGATCGAGCGGTCTGGAAGATTTGTGTCCCCGCTGAGAAGACCTCCAGCCGACAAAGGACCATCAAAGTATCAAAGTAAGTAAGTAATTAATAATAAAAAGAGGATAAAGGACGGCGTTAGTCAATCCCTTCTGGGATGCGCCAGCGCATTCTACTTCTACGGGATGTCGTGGAGGCGACATGAGTGCGTATTTGGCCATACAATGACTTGCGGTGGCCAGCCGATGAACAAGTCAGCGCTTTATCCTTCCCAGACAAGTCTGGTACCAACTCACCGACCCCGGAGGGATGGAAGGCTTGGTTGGCCTGGGCGGTAAATCCGAACCAGGAACCTGGTATCGGGTGCACGCGGCAGTCGCGCCTCCTCCGACTGCGCTACACGCGCCCACTGCGCTACACGCGCCCGAAGTAATTAATATTCAATTATTAATAATTGATCCGCCGCTTTTCAGTAGCGCTCTTGAGATTGAGAGCAATGTAAATTGCACACGTATTCGCGGTCAGCACCGAGCCCTCTTTCCGATGAACTGCAAAGTGCCTAGCGAGCGCTTGAAATCTCGTTTCGCGACCTATCTTCTGCCTCTCGCAGCTGACCCCTTCCCTCGAGTGACCTAGCTAACAAACACAGATGAGTTTATGTGTAAAAAGAGACAATGTCCTCATTTAAGAATAAACAATTCGTTTCGAACTATAGTACAAACACGTGAAAGTTCCGTTGCCTTTATGGGTGCACTTCTTTTTATAGTGCAAGCTACAAAAGTCACTAGTTCTTTCTGTGTTCACAGAGCTTCTACGTGCAAGGAGACTATGTACATTCACAGCTACACGAAGTCGTTGTTGTACCTGTCTGTTCCACGTCCTTGTCTACAATTTACCGTCACTAAAGTAGTTCTGGTAGTATTGTGCACAAAACGTTACAAAACCAAAATAAGCATAGGGATTTGTCAGAGGTGACAATCACTTGTTAAGTTTAATTTAAGTCCAGTAACGTGCAAAGTAAAAAAATAGCACGGAAAGCTGAAGGTACAGAAAAAGCTAGCCCACCTAATGGCAAGAAATTTACAATATCCTCTTCAATACCTAAGAAATTAGTTACAATAAAGAGGCAAAGTTATGCCATTCTAGGTCGCATATGATTAAGGTGCATATGTCTTTCGGAAAAACAATAAAAGCAAGCTTTCTTAAAGTACCCATGCAAAATGCAGCAAAAAACATGTCAAGAACTTTCCATTAGGGTGTGCCATAAGTCCCCGCCGTTTTTTTTTTCAACGATTCACTGCAGATTCCGCCGGCGGTCTCTTGCACAGCGCTGCATAGCTTTCGAAAGAGAATGATTCGCTCTATCAGAACATGTATTGCATTTTTTTAGGTCGTTGAAGTGGAAAGTGGAAAAGTGAAAAAGTAGCCATTTGCGCACTTGTTTTCTCCGCTTAGGTTTGTAACTTTTGCGCAGTTTTTTATAGCACTTGGAAGACAATGATCTGTACTACAAGAATATGTGTTGGACCAATTTTCTCGCTTGCCCTTTATTCATTTTTAGGCCATCAAATTGGGAATTCCGACTTTTCCGTCCGAATTTTTACCAAAACTCCGGTTCTGTGGTTGGCCTTTTTTGCTTGGTGTTATATGTCGTTTGGAAGAGGATGTCTTGCTTAGTAAGAATTTGTGTCGCATTTATTGGCTCACGCTGATTTCTGTCGAATATCAACAACTGAAGAAGGAAAAGGAGTTGTTGGTGAAGACGATTTTTCTCTTTTTGGCATTTTGTTGATATTCAGTAGAAGTCAATAAACGCTACACATATTCTTATAGAGCAAGACATTTTCTTTCGAACGACATATAACTTCTTCTTCTTCCTCTTCAGCGTTTGTCCCTCTTCGTCGCGGGGTCCGCTCTACTGGTGTCATGACGCCACCTTTCCCGGTCATGCGCTTGATCAGGGTGGACGCCAGTTACTTTCATGTCCATGTGTAACGTATCCGACCAACGCTGCTTCGGGCGTCCTCTAGGCCGCGTTCCTGACACTTCCAACTCAAGGCCTATCTTGCGGATGCTGTCTTCCTTTAAAGGCAGAACGTGGCCATAACATCGTAAGCGAGCTTCGCGCATCTTGTCCGCTATCGGCGCGACACCGAACTTCTGCCGAATAGCTTCGTTTCGAATGCGGTCCATGACTGCAGCCGTCCAGCGCAGCATCTTCGTCTCCATGACGCTGAGGAGCGTCTCAGCCTCCTTCATAACAGCTCAACATTCAGCGCCGTATATTGCTACCGGCCGGATGACTGTTCTGTAGACCTTTGACTTCAGTTGCTCTGGTATCTTCCTGTCGCAGAGCACACCAGTCAGCGAACGCCACTTGGACCAAGCTGCACTCACGCGTGAGTTCACTTCAACCATCAGGCCGCCGTCAGACGCTATTGCTGATCCCAGGTATTTACACGTAGCTTGCACGCACTTCGGTGTAAACACCGAAGTGCGTGCAAGCTCAGTAACGTTAATCTTAATGGGACCGGACTCGCTTACGTCAGTCGTTAGGTACTCGGTCTTCTTGACGTTCAATTTGAGTCCGAACATCGCCAGGCGGTCGCACCGAGCTTGCATCTGCCGCTCGAGATCATCTTTATCTTCGCAAGCGAGCATCACGTCATCAGCATAGAGCAATGTCCATGGAACAGGCTTCTGAAGATCTCGCCTAATGGCATCCATGACGACAACAAAGAGGAGTGGAGAAAGCGCAGAACCCTGGTGCACCCCAACAGAGGTGGGAAACTCCATTGAGGTTCCAGCTGCAGCTTGCACTCTACTCTTTGGGCAAGAGTAGAGCATCCGCACCCACTCTATGAGTTCCTCAGGTACGTTGTGTTGTCGCAAGGCGTACCATATAACCTCACGCGGTACGCAGTCGAAGGCCTTCTCCAAGTCGAGAAAGGCTATATGCACCGGCTTCTGTTTCTTGCGGTGGTTCTCCACCAGGAGGCGGGCGGCGTGTATAGCATCAATGGTTCCACTGCCAGCTACGAGGCCGCACTGGTTTTCCGACAGCTTGACGATTACACGAATTCGTCTATCGAGGATTCGCTCGAAGATCTTCATGCTGTGCGAAAGCAAGCGAATCGGACGATAATTGGAGCAGTCTGCAGGACTGTCTTTCTTCTTCCAAATCGAAATCGTCGTGCTGTTGACATGTAACACCTACCCAAAAAGTCCAACCACAGAGCAGAAGCTGTCGGCAAAAATAACCATCCTCCTTCGGACGTCCCAATTTGATGACCTAAAAATCAATGAGGGACAAATGAGTAAATAGCACTAACACATATTCTTATAGCATAGAACATTGTCTTCAAAGTGTTATTAAAAACTGCGCAAAAAATTACAAACCTAAGCGGAGAGAACAAGTGCGCAAATGGCTACTTTTTCACTTTTTCACTTTCCACTTCAACGACCTAAAAATTGACAAAATTCATAATGAAAAAAGAAAAGCAAGACATGTTATGTTAGAGCAAATCATTCGCTTTCGAAAGCTCTGCAGCGCTATGCAGGTGACCGCCGGCGAAATCTGCAGTGAATCGCTAAAAAAAACGGCGAAGACTTATGAGAAATCCTAATAAAACCCTGGTCAAAGCAGCGCCCAAACTATTGCATACGATTCTCGCCTTACTATACCAAGATAAAGTTTAGAAGGGAATAATAGGATTTGAAAAAGAGTTCAATGGTGTGCTTCACACCTTTCCTCGTGCAGTATTCATGCAAAATTTCCCGTCGCTCTTGAGTGGGGTAAGGGATGTTATAATTTTTTAATGATTAACGATCCTCCATCTACCAATCGCTTGAGGGTGTGCTGCAATTAATCTTCTATTCATTATGTTCGTAAATTATAAATTCTAAAGTCCATGCAATACAGGCGGATGTGGCGCAGAGTGTGGCGTGCAAAGCAAGTCGACGTTTATGGTTTGGTCTGGCAATGTGCAACCAAGCCCTTCGTGGTTGGTGCATTCCTACCAGATTTGTCTACGGAGGGTAAACACTGTAGTGCACATAGACTGACTATCTAGAGCCTACGAAATACCCACTCGCTTCCAGAACATCTCGGAGAAGTATTACATACTCTTGGCTTTTTAAATGGATGACTTTTGGGCGAGTTATAGCAAAAAGACGCAAAAACCGCAAAAGTGCGGTTTTTTCGGCGTCTATTCAAAAGACGCGTCCGGTACTGTATATCACACAGAGGCGTGCCCCGCACGGGGACTGAACTGCTCCACCCCTTATCCTTTATCGTTTATCGTTCCTGAGAAGTGCCAACACCGCAGCAATTTCTGATGTATAGGAAACAACAAAACAAGGCCTTCTGACAGGAAGAGCTAAACAAGGATGAAGAACAAAGGACAAAGTTTGGCCCTTGTCAATACCTTTGCGGGGCGCTGCACTCATACCACATCTACAGGATACCCTGGCGACAATTTGAATACGTATTTTGAATCTATAATAGTCGGAGTAGGCAAGGCTAGAAAAGAGAAGCAATCACCAACAGATTCCTACCAGCAGGAAATACAAAATATATAAGTAAAATATCTTCCCGTAAGCTACTTGAATGTGTCGTCCTTGTGAAATAGTTCACATTCAGTTTTACCTTTGTTATTCATCAGACTGAGTGAAGCCCCTCCCACCGTTAGGGATCTCACATTTAGCCTATGCAATGACTGGAGGTGCTAATTCGATGAAGAAGGTCGTTTTTTCCTACTTTTGTGCTGATCCTAGCATTTTTCGTCTCTCAACTTCCTCGCCGGCACCGAAATCTACATTTCTGTGCCGTACAAGTCACAGGGAGGTCCCGTTGACACATCCGGCTCAGAAGTGTGCCAATTGAACGCCGATTTTTTCGAAGTCATGTTTTGCCGGCGGGTTTTTTTTCGCGTATTCGCTGATTGCAGTATTTCTTTTGATTCTCAGGTTGCACATAGGCACGAAGACGCACAGTTTTGCGCTTGTCAGGTCATTAGAGGGTTATCGTGACGCGTTGATCACAAAAATCTGCCATTTCAGCTCCATCTTTTTAAAAATAATGTTTTGAACTCGGTTTTTTGGCGTCCGCGCTATCTTCGGCGTTTCTAAGAGTACTGCGTTTCATTCCGCTCCAAACAAGAGACTGCGTTTAATTCAGCTCCAACAATTAAGACTTATGAGAAGTGCGCGTCCACACTTCTATATGAAGCACAAGTCGTAGGCATGCTGATTCAGCTGATTCGCTAAAATTCTACAAAGTCTCAGTCTGCAGAACTGCGCGGACTATGTCAGCCTCAGCGATGGCGACGACTCGCGACGCGCATCCTCAGAAAATTTTGAACAACTTACTTGCAAGCTGCATGCGGGTCATAGATTGCCTCAAACTAGTCATTTGTAAGTTGCTGCAAGCTAGCAGAAATGTCGCAAGTAAGTTACACGATGAGCCCTGCTAGTCATTCGATCACAGCGATGCTCGCGATCGCGAGCCGTCGCATCGCTGTGCACTCCCGCGTCGCTGCAGCGGACGGGAGTATACCATAGGCCTAACGATTGCGATTCTGAACAACAGTCTGACAGCAAACCTACTTCACGAATGAATATTTTCATGTTGTCTGTCAGTGTTTTTAGAAGCATGTAATGGAATGGGCAAAGCCTTATCTACAACTAGCTTAATAAGGACAGCGCGTGGTACGGGAAGTGGGCACCAGCTGTTGTGTGCATCTGATTCCTGGTTCTTGGTTCAGATTTCCCATATATACGAATTCAAATATTCGAAATTTGTGAGCATTCGAAAATATTCCAATATTCGAAAAAATTCCGATAGCATAACTATACTGCTCACCTAAAGTCATTGTAAATAGCCTACGTGTGGACCTTTTATTCAATTTTCCATCTGAAAGACGGCATCCAGTTGGGGATGTTGCTCTTTTTTAAGGGTGACTCTTCGACTAGAATATAGATCAATAACACGCATTCACGTTGCCTCCACGGTTCAGAAGTCAAATGCATACTGCTTCCCAACGAGATTGATTAGCGTGGTCCCCTTTATCCTATTTTACTAAGCGATTCATTAGTTTGAGAACAGGCAGAAGCAATGGTGCATGTGAAGCTAAACAGCAGTAAAGCGAAGATGTTTCAGGGCAAAGATCCCACCCCGATCTATGGCAGCGCCTCTGTTTGCGCTGTCAGGTTGATTGCTGCTTAAATGAGTTTTTGCAAAGACTTGTGCATGTTTTTGGCATTGAGCAGACACGAACACTTCGGCGCTTACCTCGATCTTATGTGAAAATAACTAGAAAGAAGCCGGAGGACCCTTGCAAGTCTTGCTTATCTGACACATCCCGCAAATTGTACAGTCCGTTCACGGGACGTGTCATGCATTCTGCTTCTAAGGGGTATCGCTTTTCCAATTTGAGTGTGTATTTGGCCTATGTATGTATTCAATGCTCTGCAGTAGCCAGCCGATGAACGAGGCAGTGCTTCACAAGTCTCAAGTCTAATCAGAATCGGCCACTGAAGGCAAAGAAATTGTTGGAGCTGCGACGAGGCCGCAGCGAGGACCGATGTAAAGATTTTCGCTGTGGAGGTTGTGCACAACCCCCAGAATGATCGCAACCTACCGACCCCGGAGTTATGGAAGCCTTGATAGCCTAGGTGGGCCAGAACTTAGAACCTCCATTCGGGAGCCATGTTACATGTAATACGGCCCTTTCTTCAACTGCGCAAGCACGTGCGTCTAACAAAGAATGGTCCAATCTCGATGATAATCGCTTGTCTGCACGCGGTGACAGTATATGTAGTTAGGATCCACGTCTGTTAGACTTCATTTAAATCTGATGGTGCTGCGAGAGAGGGAAAATTTTGTTAATAATATTATTATTTATTACGTGAAAATTTTCATGTGTTACAACAATATCACTTCTAAGAGGAAGAGATGCAGAAAGCAAACAAACAACAGGAACATCATAAGATAAAGAGTTTAGGAAAAGATAAAATAAAAACAAAAGAAAAGCGAATGTAGGCCAATTGGTCTGTCGGAGAGATGCATCATATCCACATTTAGCCAAGTGTTTATTGGCGATGCATTTGAAAACATTTAGAGAAATCGGTGATGCCCGGTTCTTGGAGAATTGCACATAAGCTGCAGTAGCTCTGTTTACGAAGAACTGACTCCTACATGCAAGCTTGGCTCTGGGTATGAACAGCTTTATTGTGGCACCACGAGTTGAAGATGGCCTCAGATTAAGGAAACCGTCCGCTGCTATTGCGCAAGCACCAGTTATTATTTTGTGAACCGTCAGAAGGCCAAACATTTGCCTGCGATTGGCCTGCGTCTGCAACCCTAGCTGGATGTTTCTTGACTTCCAGGACGGACAATCAAATAATCGAAAAAATTGTTTTTGAAGCAGTAAGTGATGTACATGATCATCATCTACACTGTCATGATAAATTCGTAGTTGTTCTTCATTGAACTCTTAGCGAAGTTGTTATCATAGTTTCAGGCTTGCGTTTTAGGCCGGCAGCAGTCTTGTGGGTGCCGCGGACCCGCCATGACAAGGGCGGGTGGTGCGGCGCCGCGAGGGTTACTGTACGCAATACTGCGTACTACTGCCGGCAGTTGCACGGCTAACTTGTGGCTGGAAGGCCACGAAAATTTGCAATGCAATTAAGGTTACCTAATATCGTGCCAAGGTTTTTTACGTTTTGAGTGCAGGATTCCAAAGCCTCCATTTGTCGACATTAACGGTGATTGTACTTTTGTTGTCAAGCTCCTTTATGGACAGGAATTATGCAACAAACTACTATATTCCTAGCACCGAGCTATGATCATTTTTGTTAAATCACTCCAGTGTCGTCGGTGCAGAATCGGTCAGAGTCTGCGAGAGTTCTTCACAAAATTGATCATAACACGGTTCATTTTTTGAAATTCAAAAATCCCAGTGGATTTTTGAGAAATGGAGATAAAATGCTTTCTAACCATATAAAAACCGTTTTCATAAAAAGGACCTTCATGCGCGAGGGGGTTCGACTTTGGCACGTGTTTATGCAACAATGGACCAGAAATCAAATCAGCACCGCCCCGTATGAAGACCTCCTTTTTAAAACTAACCAGTCGTTCGGCGGCCTAGCGGCCGCCTACGACTGGTTGGGGGCTTCGCCCCCAAATCCCGAGAATAGGACGCCATGGCCGCTACGGGTTTCCTATTCTCTCCTAGGCCTTCTGACCATTATGTTAATCGAGATGGATCGGCTGATCTTCCTCGACGTGATCCTCAAAAAAATCGATAATATCGATCGATATCGATTGGTCGACTTCAGATTCGTGTTCAGCGACCTCGATTACCCCCAGGGCCGAAGTTTCGTGCCGCTTGAACGTCATCCTCAAAAAATCGATAATATCGATCGATATCGATTGATCCGACTTCAGATTCGTGTTCAGCGACCTCGATTACCCCCAAGGCCGAAGTTTCGCGCCACTTGAACGCCATCCTCAAGAAATCGATAATATCGATCGATATCGATTGATCCGACTTCAGATTCGTGTTCAGCGACCTCGGTTACCCCCAGGGCCGAAGTTTCGTGCCGCTTGAACGTCATCCTCAAGAAATCGATAATATCGATCGATATCGATTGATCCGACTTCAGATTCGTGTTCAGCGACCTCGATTACCCCCAGGCCTGAAGTTTCATGCCGCTTGAACGTCATCCACAAAAAATCGATAATATCGATCGACATCGATTGGTCGACTTCAGATTCGTGTTCAGCGACCTCGATTACCCCCAAGGCCGAAGTTTCACGCCACTTGAACGCCTTCCTCAAAAAATCGATAATATCGATCGATATCGATTGGTCGACTTCAGATTCGTGTTCAGCGACCTCGGTTACTCCCAGGGCCGAAGTTTCGTGTCGCTTGAACGTCATCCTCAAAAAATCGATAATATCGATCGATATCGATTGATCCGACTTCAGATTCGTGTTCAGCGACCTCGATTACCCCCAGGCCTGAAGTTTTGTACCGCCGACGTGTTCGGCACGTCTGCGGCTCACCATGCACGGTCGCCGACGTGTTCGGCACGTCTACGGCTCGCCATGCAGGGTTGCCGACGTGTTCGGCACGTCTGCGGCTCGCCATGCGCGGTCGCCGACGTGTTCGGCACGTCTGCGGCTCGCCATGCGCGGTCGCCGACGTGTTCGGCACGTCTGCGGCTCGCCATGCGCGGTCGCCGACGTGTTCGGCTGCCGCGCCCCAACTCAAAGTGGGACGGACGGACAGTGTGACGGTGTGACACACACACACACAGTGACACACACACACACACACACACTTGCTGCTTTATATATAGTAGGATTCCTATATGGTTCGAAAGCCCTTTTTTTAGTTTTCAAAAAGCTATTGCCTTTTTCCTCAAAACCGACTTTACACTGGATGAAAGCTCTTTTCTCCTGTTTTGAAAAAGAAATTGGCTTTTTCAAATTCCCAAAAGCTTACCGAGTTGTAGTCATTTTTGGGAATGTCCAATTCTGCGCTCCAAAGATGCCAGTGCTATGTTGGCTAGGGGTCGATCCAAACAATTCGTTTCAGAAAACCATGATTTTTTCACTGTGGATGGGTCACGAGTTGAAATTTTTGTGACAGAAGCTTAACCGTGTAGATGATTTCCTTCAGGTGAAAAATTAATTTTTCATGAAAAACGAAAGTTTGGAATACGATCCTCCCTGACCATACCGAAGATCGCTGCGAAGAAGCTTAATTTTCTTAATGCATATTAACCACATCTTAAAGTTTAAGATGGCACAAATTTTCAATCTCTGATGCTCCTACTTCAAAAGGTTAAAAACAACATACAAAATTCCATCGAATAAGGTTTCCGTTGACTCAGAAAGCTTTTTGATGAGATATTTCTTAGATCCATGACAGAAAAGTTGAATCTCATAGCTATTAAATCCGACTCAGGCCAGGCTTCTTAACCTTCTAAACTTTCAAGAAATTCAGTCTGGTGCTCCGTAAGCAGGAAGATCTATGGGAACTCTGCTCAAGTCTGTACAAGCCCTGCCAGATGTTAAATGTAAAAGTATGTTGCAAAATGTGTTGTTCATGATGTATTGCTTACACGAGTGGTGGTTACATTCACCCCTGCTTTTCTGCTGTTCTTTTAATGTTTCCTTAAAATCCTTTTGCTAAACAACTGTCCATGTCTCGAGTAAAAGAAGATGACGGTGACATATTTTTGGAGCCATTTTTATTCCTAGCGTAGTCCGACATTAGGTTAGGGCACACTGTGCTAGCGCAACCGGAGAAGGCATTCGCTGTCGTACGCACCCCGAATCAAGACTATTGGCTCAGGTAACACGAAGGACTACTAAGTGGTTTCGAGCTTCTTTCCGACAAGTGGCCTGCTAACAGTTCTTTCTAGGGGAAGGTGAATTGGCACAGGGCTTGTCTGAGTAATGTAAAATGCTGCGTTGTTCATTGATTAGTCACCTCAAGCAAATGTTCTCATCGCATAAAGGCCGCTATTATTCGGTCCGTGTTTGAGACATGTCACGCATTCTACCTTACGGGGTATCATAAGGGCAATTTGGACTTGGAGTTTCTGGCACACTCGCGTTGTGTAGTATCCGTTTTTAGTCTATAGGTTTATGCTTTGTTAGAGTCTCCGCAGGTTCTGCTTTTACGGGATATCATGGGCACACCATATTCGTGGTGCTTATCATGGAGGCGCGGACAGCGGACGCCCGTCAACAGCGTGGCACAGTGGGGTGTGCTGACCCATAAGCCAGAGGTCAATGGGTCGAAACCACTCGTTGCTGCAACTCCTGCTAGCGCTGGCATGCTTCGACGTGGTACGGCCGTAAGCGAGGTGATTATGCCTGAGGTTCACATGGCCATTGTTCGGCCGGTAATGCTCGCCTTTGACGTCGACGGATCTTCACGGGAAGCAATCCATGACGTTCTACCCGTACTTTTCTTTCATTCGGTCAGTGCCTCACAGTCAGTGATTGTCGGCGAAGGCAATGAGCTTGGCTGCTGACGGATACGAACCGCCGTCGTAGATCCGTGCAGTTAGAGGGATGGTGGCGGGTTTAGGAAGTGATGTGTCGTCTGCTTCGAGCTCAACACTTTAAACCCGCAACCGTTCCTGCCGACAGCTTTCCTTTATAATTCGCATTGAAACGGGAATCTAGTCGCCGATGCATCAATCGTTGGAGTAACGGATCATCGATGAGGAATTTCGACGAGAATTGTTTTTTGCTTTTGTGAGGAGAGGGTTCTATGAGCAGCTGAATGCAGGTAGAACATTTATTTTGTGTCGCTTTTTGGTGCAGTGAGTGTTCAATGCCTTATACAATCTCTCCCCTACAAATCCATCACGTTCCTTGTCTTCCCCTGTGGTGGAAACCTCAATTCACCATCTTACTTATGCTCAACAGGTACTGCGACACGCTCGGAAGTGATCTTCAGAAGCGTCTCTTGCAACCATTCGGTAGCACATGTTGCTCTCGTTGTACGCATTGAGCGGTATTGACTTGGATGTGATCCTGCCAGCACTTCTTGAACTATGATGATGGCTTATCAGCAGGGATGTGCGGAAATTAAGTTACCGTGTTCCGAATTCCGGTTTCCGGCCATTTTGGGCGCTTCCGTTCCGTGTTCCGCCTGCTTTTCCGCGGGAAGGCGGAAATGGAAATGGGCACTGTTCCAGACTAGTTTTCTATTGAACACAATCAACGTATCATTGAGAAATATATAATTGAGAAATACTGCTGGACAACTCTAGTATTAATAATCTTGAATTTGGTTAGACTACCAAAAAAGCTGTCAAAAATGACAACGGCTGGGTGCAGTGCAAAATTAATGTGTCGCAAAGGCTATGCACTGTATGCTAAGAAAGTGCACTCAACATTTGAATGATCATAAAATTCCTGATTCATTAGTTACAAATAGCTACAAAAGCTTTGGAAGCATATAGCGCCGAGTCATGAAACAAATGGTTCAGTGAAGGTTGTGGCATGCGGTTGTCTGCTCCAAGATTACATCAGCGTTCCTGACCGAAGGTGCACATGTCAATTTTTAATTTCGTTAGGTGTGATATTCATCTATATAGAGTTATACGATTCATTTTTTAATGAAGCATCACGGTTATCTATCACGAGCTGTTATTTTGGCTGACTATGGTGACTTATTGAATTCTGTCACAAAACTATTGTTTCGAGCGCCATCTTGGAACTGTCCAGCTGTGTCACCTTGGACGTAGGGTTTCTAGGCTGGCACAGACTGAATATTCCTGTGGAAGTATGCACCCACCATGACTAATCAGTCATCCAGTTATCATCTTAGATCCCAAAATAAATTCTGAGTAGTATAATAGTTTTAGTGATTGCAATGTCACTAACTGCTAATGTGGAGTATGCAGATATCTGTGCAGTCACCACGCCGTCCATGATAACATAGGTTTCTAAAAGTGTTGAGAGCAATCTCTTTCCTGGCCAGAAAATGGCCTATTTGGCTACTCTAGTTTTAGGCATCACCCGAGTCAGGGGTCTGTAGGTAAGGTCATGTGGTTAAGTCGGTTAAGTCTATCGTTCAAAAAATATCAGCATCAAAAAAGTCAACGACAGACTCGTCGCAGGAACTAGGTATGGAAAGACTGTATGCTGTAATAGTGAGAAATAGTGAAATAAGCCCCTGAATCTGTTTTCGTTTATCGATCAGCCATAGCTAAAAGGTTATCAGAGCAATAGTATGAATTTCTTGCTTGGATTAGTGCTCATCCTCATAACACATACTATGTTATGTTATGATTAGGATGAGCATTAACATGTGGAAGATTGTAAATTAAGCTCGCAAAGTTCTGATCAAGAAAAGGTGCAATAGAAGCCGCATCTAACGTCATTTCAGATGCAGTTTTTGAAAAAATGGCGAACATGTGTCACTTCCGTTTCCGCGTTTCGTATTCCGGTTTCCGGCCATTTTTGAGCGTTTCCGTTCCGTATTTCGTCTTCCGCTTTTTTTATTCATTTAAAGCATGCATTATCCACGCATCAAAATATAATAATATTCAATGTACACATCCCAAACGAAAAAAGGCTTGCAAACAAAAACGACAAGATCAAGGTGGATCGAAGGTGACATTTCTCCTACCTAACGTTTTAAATGCATTTTACGACAAACTAAGAAGATTGTCAGTTTCGGCTAGTAACGAGTTCATCACATTCAGACACCTGTAAGTGATGAGACATGATCTAATACGTGTTCTATCAACCGAGACGTACAGCATCGTTTTTCTTGTCCTGCTTCTTGACAATGGATGACCAAAAAATGTTATTGGGTCTATAGACACTTTTCCGGTGAGAATTTTGTAACTCATTAAGAGGTCAGCTAGTTTCATTCTTTTATAAAGTGATGAGAGACCAAGGAATTCAGATCTGTCATTCCCTCCGGGGATATGAAGGTAATCCATTCCATAGCACCTTATAACTAACTTCCGTGTAAAACTGTTTTGTACGCTTTCAGTTGTTCCCGACTCTACAGTTGGTCGCACATGTTTTGTAGGCACGGAGCAACACTTGGGGGTCGTTGGACTTCAGAATTTTTAAAAGGTTGTAGATCCGATGATTTACCATCTTTAGCCTCTTCTTCTTCTTCTTCTCCTGAGCGTTTAGTCCCGCGCAGTCGCAGGGTCCGCTGTTCTTGTGATCTGTCACCACCGCATCCTATCAAGGGCGTCATCTGCCGTGGCGCCGACTTCGGCGAGATCTCTCCTGATGACGTCCTTCCATCTTTTCCTTGGGGCTCCTCTCGGACGCTTTCCGGGTGCCTCGAAATCTAGGGCCAACCTTGTGGGGTGATCCTCTGGTCTTCTGAGGACGTGTCCATACCACCTTAGGCGCTGCTCTCCCATCTTTAGCTGGATCGGGGCTGTCTTCATCACTGCTCCTTTGCCTTACCCGGGGCCCAGAACTCACTGCCGTAGAGGAGGGCAGGTCTCACAACTGTTCTATAGAGCTTGCCTTTGAGCGTCCTGGAGCATCTCGTCATCATCGTCGCAGAGGATCCCTGTGGACTCCCTCCACTTGAGCCAGGCTGTCCGTCCTCTGACCACCTGGTCCACACTTCCTTCCTCGGATAGGTCACTTCCGAGTTTCCCCTGGGCGGTCTAGTATTGATCCAGCGCACTGCTCAGAGCTGATGAACCTCGTCTTCTTCACGTTCAGCCGTAGGCCGTTGTCTGCAAGGACTCTCTGCCACAGCTGCACCTTCTCCTCCAGCTCCTCCTGGTTGTCGGCTACTAGGGCGATGTCGTCCGCGTAGAGGATCGTTCTGAGAGGGTCTTCCTCAAGGTGGTTCACTATAGAGTCAAGTGTGAGCAGGAAGAGGAACGGGCTCAGAGCCGACCCTTGGTGTACCCCCACTGTGATGTCCACTTTCCTTGTCACCCCGTGTGGAGTTCGTATCGCCGCTTTCGAGCCCTCGTGCATGTCCCTTATGACCGTGATCAGACGTTCCGGGACACCCCTCCCTCGAAGGGCATCCCAGATTACGGCCCGAGCTAGCCTGTCGTAAGCCTTCTCCAGGTCCAGGAATGCCGGGTAGAGGGTTTTCGTTTCTCCCGATATTTCTCCATCACCTGACGAGCGATGAAGATGGCGTCTGTGGTGGACCTCTCAGGCATGAAGCCCCACTGCACCTTGGAGATGGGTACCATCTCCCTCAGCCTTGAGTCGACCAGTCGTTCGTAGATCTTCATAGTGTGAGATGAGTTTGATCCCTCGGTAGTTGGAGCATTCGGAAGCGTCTCCCTTCTGCTTGAAGATGGGGACGGAGAGTTACCATCTTTACCAACATCTGATAATGTTTACTGAAGTTCAAATTGTCAGTTATCATAAGGCCCAAATCTCGTACATCATCTACCAGCTTAAGCTCAGTGTCGCGAAGACTATTAGATTGCGGTCTATTCCCTGATTTTGTTCCAATGCGACGGTAACAAGATTTTTCGGCATTAAGCGTTTCATTTGATATTTTGCGGTCTATCAAGAGTGCTCCTCTCCTCAAAGTAACTGACATAATAGGAAAGCAGCAGGTAAACAATGCTCAATGTCCAACCGCGATTGAAGCAGCGTGTCGATACCCAAGTCTTCAAACAAGGTAATATTGCCACTACATATTTTCAGTTCTTTCTTTTTGTTCCTAGATGTCTCTTCAGAGGATGAAGTTGGCAAACAAGGGATTATGACGAGAGAAGTGGTTAAAATGTGAAACAAGGTCTGTGGATTCCACAAACGGATCTTAGGCCTCTGTTATACTCCCGCTGGAGCATCCGCGGGACGTCCGCGGAATAATGGTGCACGGCGGAGGCGAGCGTGGGGGGGCCGCGACGAGTGGCCCAGCGCGGGGTCCCGACGCGATTTCCGCCCATCCGCGGAAGCTCCCGCGGGAGTATAACAGGGGCCTAAACGACCATCGATACGCTCTTTCCCTCATCTTTGCCTGTGCAAATCAGAGGTCCACTGAAGGTTTTCTAAACCTAACACCAACAACGTCGCTCGAGTGGTGATCCACCTGCTCACACTGAAGTGTGGTCCACTTTAAGGCAAGGAGCCTTCGAGGGAAGAAATCAAGCTGGCCGATCGGATAGCCAGGACACTATCGAAGCACGTCAAGTTGAAGTTGACGAAGACGAACAGTTGGAAGTGGTGGAAAAATTAGAAGGTTGAGATCCACAAGATGAACTGACAAACGTGGAGGGCAAGCAAGCAGTGCACATATGGCAACGTTTTGGGTGGAACTCTTAGCTTTCTCATTGTCTTTTGGTAAAAAACCGGCCAGTAATAAACAAGTCGCAAGAAAGTTACTCTCCATAGCATACAGCTGGAAAATTGGGCCAAATACTTTCGGCCTGATTGGCTGGCGTTTCCGACCTTCCGTGTACCACTTTCCCGACATCGTACCCTCACAGTCTAGCATAATCACCATTACCCACCCGCTGAATACCAATTTTCTTCTGGCAATCTTTCCAACCCATCTTCCTACCATTCCATTATATCTTATACCTCAGCGACTGTATTGGAGAAAAACACGACCCCGGCTACTGTGTCTGAGCAAAACGCACAACAGTAATACTGTTATTCAGTGATGCAAAACAACTAGCAACTACATCCACCATACCAGAGAGAAAGAGAGAATAATGTTATAGAACGCTACAAACCAACACCTAGCCCTTAAATGCACAAACACGATTACTGTACGAGATTAATAATAGGAATTTACTACAAAGTTCGGAACGACATCATCAACGGAACAGCAGCTATATACAGGGGAAATGTGACATGATCCGGGAAATAGCGCTGGTAATCTTTAACAGTCAAGTGCAGTCTGATGTGAAACGATGAGGCATAGACGGATGACGGAAAATATTTCGAGCGAAACCACTCCGATGAAGAGGTGGGATACTTATGCCGGACCTTTGGGACATTCTAGGGATCGATTTAGAGGAACTCCACTTTCTTAAGACTCCTACTCCTATCCACTCACAACAAAGAACGAGCACAGAGGGACTTCCAAGAAGCAGTTCATCTGGGGACATAGCCACTCCATACCCTAACGGGCTTCCAGTGCAGAACTTGACAAGGTTGTCATCGATGGATCCTTTCGAACTCGGCCATATGGCTCTCCGCACAGCAGCTCGTCATCACTTGCCCACCTTGCCGAGAATGGTCTTTCGTAGCTCGTCTATCTGTTCCTGCAGGCGGGAAGCCTCCACGCGAAGAAAGGCGTTGCGTTTCTCGAGTCGCTCCTCCTCCTAAACACCGGCTTTTATCACAAGCAAGAGAAACATGAAATGCAACAGGTACCGCCGTGAGGAAGCCACATCCAGAATGTGCCATTTTTCAGTCAGGTTGGGCACTTTCCAAATAAAACTGTACAGCGTCAAGATCAAACTGGACACTTTGCTAAGCAAACTTGACGCTTCTGAAATCAACCCGAACATCTTCCAAACCAACATGAGCTTCCCTCACATTAAAACAGAGCCTCTCCCAGCCGTTTGGAATAAATTTTGTTTGACTGAGTGAGTCTGACTTTCTCTGAGATTTTTCAATTCACTTTCCTCCAAAGTGAACTCACTTTTTGAAATTTTATAAATTTTTATTATGGAAAAATAAATCAATCTGTTCTGCAGCGCACAAAGCCAGCAATCATTTGGTGTATTAAACCAAAATATCGCGCCGTGCACTCGACTTGATCGTAGCTTTTTATCTGACTGATAGCCTCAGTGATGCTCACTTGAAATAGCGATGTGAGGATACGCGAGCATTTCAAAACTGTTCTTGTTGTACCGCCTACATTTGGGTTACTCCACGCAAACAGAATTTTTGGTATCAATCGAAAGCGCAGTATGGGTTGGGAGGAGGGTGGAGTTTTGACTACGAATTTTTCGCCTTTTTTAATACTGCAGTTCCTTCACTAGCACAATACTAGTGGTAGAGGGGGAGAGGCTCCGCTAAAAAAACGAAACATTCTATCCTACCACAGGATGTATACCGAAGATATCCAAGCTTTCCAAGATCACACCCCTCATCCCAATGGAATAAAAATCGCGCCGATCTGTCGAGTGTACGGCATGATCTCTTCTTCTGATGCCCGACTATTGCTCCCCTGTTCTTTGTGGCAACATTTAATTAATTATTTTCTAAATGAAAATTTTATAAAAAAATTCAAACTGTGTGTCACTTATTGGGTAGGTGAATTAAAACTTTAAAAAAGCCATTCTGAAATGTTTCCTGGACAACAAAAAATTATTCTAACCTTTTTCGACAGCCTCCAGTTTAATGTGGAAGAAGCTAGTATCGATTTGGAGGATGGTCAGTTTGATTTCATGTGTCATACTTGCTTAGGAGTGTCCAGTTTGAATTGAAAAATGTCCAGTTTGATTTTAAGTGCCCAACTTGAGGTGAACGTGGTACACTTCGCATACTCGTCCTGAAACCACTGACCTCTTTCTCGGTCTCTTTGCAGTTCCTCTTTTTCTCACGATATCGCTGTGCGGCCGCTCGGTTCTGCTCCCTTTTTCTGGCGTTGATCTCTTCGATGGTCAGCTCGGCGAGCGACACCCCAGGAGACCTCTTCGGTTTCGGGCATAGCTGCAACAGAGAGCGAGATGAGCGCCATTATTGGCAATGCAGGTAGCATCCAGAGAACCTACCGCTGGGCTGGATGACTTCCTTTTCGTGGCTGATTTAGTTTCTGGCTTTACTTCTTGTAGAACCACTTTGTACTCCTTGCCATCTCCAACCACAATAGTCACAGGATTGTTGACATCGAGGGTGATGACCGGAGTGCCTGGAGCTTCGGGGCTTGGGCTGGGACGAGAGGTTCCAACCTTCTGAAGTAGGACAAAGCATAAACGATGGAAGAAGACACAGCGTTTTTCCTTTTGTCTTGACGCGGACAGGAAATCAAGAAGTCATGCCAAATTTATTTTGCTCAAAACTTTTGAGTTGTGTGGTCAGTCGGTCAAAAAGTGTCCTCCCTCTCTAAAGCTTCCAGTTTTCTCGCGCTTCCTGTTTCCGTGTCAGCCGTTGAGCTTTGAAAATGGACGTCACTGGGTTGATGAAAAAATTTAGAGCAATAAAATGTGAAAAATGTTGTAACTCAAGTTTGGATGGAGTAACTGCAGGAACCTGTCTTTCTCTGGTAGGCGAAGGTTATTAGATTTACCCACTGTTATGTTTGTCACGTTAGGCTGTACAGTTAGATCTACCTAACCAGAAGTGGTCCATAATGCAGTTGTAAACAGATGTTTAGAAGACAACTGCGTTTCTTGGAATGAAAACAGGTTAATTTCCGGGATGATGCTCTGTGCCGCCGTAGCGTAGTGACTACGCACCCTCGTCGGGGACCGATCCCGGGGAACCTTCCATTGCCTTACCACGTGCTCTCCTTCGTGCTATCGTAGTAAAGCACGGCTCCTTCCCAGTGTCACTCACCGCCAAGCGTGGGCCCAAGGTATCAATCGTCCCGGAAAGTCGAAAAGTACCGAAAACAGATTACCAACCAAGTCATTTTCCTTAAACGGTCACTGAGGTTCTAGGTTGTTATAAGGTTTTGTGGCGATCAAAACACTAGCGCCAGGTGGGCTCAGCCTGCACCACCTGCTTAGCGGGAAGGATGCTCTATGCCATTACATCACCGGCGCTATTTGGTCGAATGCCACTACACCTCATGGGATCAATCAGTACTCACCTGTATATCGGAATGAGCCAAGCGATGATACCAGCACCTAACCAGTTAAACTTTAGGTCTTGATAGAAATGATTCACGATGTACGGGATAGTGATGCTTGGCCCTAGATGTGTGGCCATTCGCCTTCGATCAACGGTGCAATGGCCTGGAGCAATCTTCCTGGTAAGCAAGAAAAGCGAGTTCGAGTCCCACCTGGCGCTAGAGTTCTGATCGCAACAAAACTTCGCTTCCCGTACAAAAACGGCTCCTAAAAAGTCCATATGGGTAGGGATAGCCTTATTTCTTTCAGTAACTACAGCAGGAAGTAGAAATAGAGCGGTCAGGACCAGACATCCTATTAGGGGGAGGGGTAAATGCACTTCACTTTGTCCTTTCGAAAACGGCGCAACATTGAAAAGGCAAGACTACTCTACAAAGACAACTTACTAAACTAACCTATGAGGGACCAGCTCTTTGCAATTTCCTACCCATGAAACGCTGGCGATTCACTTTTCAATTAGTGCCTCTCCCCACTAGGACAGATACGCACGAACTACGTGGTATTAACACAATTCAAAACCAGTTAGAACAGCGAACAAAGCGTTGTTAGATGCAATTGATCGCTTCAGTTATCCTCTACTGAAGCGTTATAAGGCACCAATTTACGCAATGGAAAAAGCATCGGTCGCTAACGTTCCAGTTTATCCAGCGTATTTTCTGAACACATTGCTTATTCGGCAATTCGAAAAAGCGTATGTATGACGTCTATGAGGCAAAGTAGCGACAGATTAGAACTACCACTAAGATCATAACAAACAAAAGGTTTATTGAATTCCATGAGGAGAAAGTGTATGCTTCATTTCATGACTTTCCATCAAAGCCATGAGGAGACAACTGCGAAGGAATGCAGGAGAAGTACACTCATATTCTGGTGGTTTTGCTTACTTTTGCATCTCAAATAAATACCAGAACCACTTGATGAGCAGTCCCCATTTGAATATTTCCAACATAAATTCTTTAAAATGTGCACCAAATCTACCATTAAACTCTACATGATCCCTTACGTGCAGCCGAAAGAACCATCACATTGAGAGGAACACTTTTACTCCTCAGCACTGTAAATGTTATTTTCTAGGAGAAAACTACCAAGCTCTACGACAGCGTAAATATACTGCACTTGCCTGCTCGGATTCAATTTCTGCCTTTACGCTTTCGTAGATGCTGTCAATGAACGAGAAGTCGGGTTCTGTTCTAGACTGGCATGGTTCTCGTGGTGTCGATGACAAGGAATAGGTTCCTGAAAGAGATAGACCTCCAAATTCAATGGAAGCTTTTATCACGACGCAGTTGCTCTTGTGGTGACTTTTTCTCCCCACAGCCTCACTATGTAACAACCCCTGTCGCACTGCAACGCTAGTGAGTCCTTATAGAAATCAAGTTCTTACCTGGCTGGCCGTAAGCGATGTCATCTCCAAAATCGTCAATGTTGTGAGAGCAGATGAGATGTGAATAGTCGAAGTCCAGGTCATATCTATAAGCACATTCATTTATAGGCTACTCGTTAGAAGCTTCCACACAGCTTAACAGCTTCCACACCAGTCCTATACACTCACATATCGGAGATGCCGCTCGATAGCTCGGTGTAGTGATCAGAAGGAGAGAACGGTTTTGTTGCGAATTCCGGTGAATAACTTGAAGGCGATTTGTACATGGTTGCATAGTCTTGATCATTGTCGTATAGATAGGGGCTGCTGGGTTGATGACCGTCCGTCGCATTTTTAGAGAACGGTGACAAAGTGCTGTAATGGATGACAATGACGACAAGAGCACTGATGATATCACTCAGCGGATAGCGGTTCGTTCCAAAAAGTATGCTGCGGTCACGTTGAGACCTGTAGTTGTTCACGTTTGTCGCACCCCTATGTGTAACAGCTTTAAGGAATCAACAAAATCGAAGTCGGCGCCCACACTTCGTCGACAACGCGATACGTAGCTACGCAGTTTGTGGGAATCGATAAAGACCGGACGACTACTCGATGCGCACACACTGTACGGTGACTAATCATGTTTTTGAAGAAAAAAAAACAAGGCCTCAAGAAGGAAAAGCAATAAATGAAATGAACAACATCGTAACATGGCAACAACGCCACTAGGGCTTCGAGTTTCTGCCTGAGGTTGAGCCTTAGTTTGTTTCACATCGCTGTTTGACTGTGTGATTGGCTACTTAGCGATGCTGTATGCAATTTTTTGGGCAGAAGAGATCGTTCTACTGCTAAAGATAGCGAAAAAAAGCACTAAATTGGAGCCGCCATATGTCAATCTGAACAGGTTCTATATTAACGGATTTGTATGTCCCACACAGATTCCTGTGCCCTAATCTCTCGGAAACTATCTTCTAAACCTTAATTTGTGTCATTTTCGTCCTACAAAAATATCCCTATCCCAATCAAAGACTTGTAGCTCAAAAGCTGGCTATTCAGACGCTTCCAAACATGGCTACAGTAACATTTTCAGGGTTAAGAACAGCTGCAAAAAGATGTACCGTATGAAGGGATTGCGACATGTGTGGTCCGGCACGACTCGATTCCGGCACGGTGTATTTTATTAAACGTGCAAATGCCGTCTATATGAAGTTACGGGGAATACAACTCTATTTTCTCGTCGATTGTTTCTACTCAAAGTAAATAACACGCAGTGAATAAGATAAACATAATCCTTATTGTACACCCTTTCCAGTTGAAAGAACAGATTTTTTTCTTAATCACTCTTCGATATTGGATTGAAAATATTCCTGCAGCTGAGATGGTAATAATTAAAGAAGAATTCGAACGGTGTATATCGTGAGTATGACCAAAATTTCAGGAAAATTTCAAAGAATCAAAAACCTAGGATGACTTTCATTATCATCGGCTTTGATTCGAAAAATGTTCACTACGACCTGACGACGGTCCAATTTGAAGGGAAAAGTTAAGTACTAAAGTCCACTCCTAGAACAAGCCCTCCAAAACGTCTTGTCGGCTTCAAGTTTAACACTGAACATCAAAGAGCTCTGAAAGCACTAACCTGCTGGACAGAACTGATGTAGGAGGAATGATACGCGGGCGATCCGGTAATACAACACCGTCCTGATCCACAACCAAAACATGGTGGGGATGGACCAGCCTGAAAGTCGAGATTTCTAGATCTGAGAAAACACCAGAATATCGTACGGCGAACTCACCGGGGTATCTTCTCGCTTAAGGTCGTCGGACTTGAGGAGGCAGACAGCAGTGGTGGCGGTGGTGGTTTCGGCCCAGTTAAAAACACGATTTGCTTGCATGGACCGCCGATTAACGCACTCTGCTTCGCAACGATCGCGCTGAGTGCTTTCCTGTAACGCAACCAAAATACCTCGAAGCCGCAGCGGGGATGATCTCGAACGGAGGAAATACTTACGAGAAGGTCGGCGGGGGAGGCTTCTTCCTCTCCCCAAACGCTCCACGAGCCTAGAGTGGCGGTCGGCAGCAGGCAGTCGGTGAAGTTCAGTTCTTCGTTTTCAGCAGTTAACAGTAATTCGCTCATCCTGGAAATTAACAAACGCATCTGATGGTCACATCATTCACGCAGCCTTCATTAACGTGAACTCAACATCGCTGTCACGAAAAAGTCGACCAACACCCCGGTATACTTGGTTACATCTGGCATCCTTCGGTTCTGGTAAGCAACTAATCCCTCAGCGAATTGATTTTAGAAACCTATACTAATTGCAAGATAATCGTGGTGGCTCTCGAACGCTGATGAAGGTCGGAATCTGGAGGACTTATTTCACTTTCGTGAACCGAGCTACTGTCTATGTTCAGTGTCCATATCCTACTATATATAAAGGAGTTAGCGGTTGTCCGTCCGTCCGCTACTCATTCGTCTAGCCTTTCCTAGAAGTCGAGTAGCAGGTGTCCGTGTTCAGACGAGGTGCCACTCACGCCGTGTCGAAACCGTCAGAAGAAGTGTCACTGATGTCGCGCAAATGGCGTTCGAAGTTCAAAAGATGTGCCAGCGACGTTGCTCAACAGGCATCCGGGTTTAGAAGAGATGTCACCGACGTCGTGCAACAGGCGCGCGGATTCAGAAGGCATGTCCGATGTCGCGCATTGGGTGGTTGGGTTCAGAAGAGGTGTCAACGATGTCGCGTAATGGGCGTCTGCGGTCAGAAGGCATGTCCCCGGCGCTGTTCAACAGGCGTGCGGTTTCAGAAGACGTGTAAACGACGTCGCGTAATGGGGGACTGGGTTCAAAGACATGCCACCCATGTCATGCAAGGGGTGTCTGGGCTCAGAAAAGTTATTACGGATTCCATGCCAAGGGTGTCTGGGTTCAGAAGAGGTATCACCTAGTCGGTGTCCGAATTCTGAACACGTGTAATGGGAGATCACTAAAGGGCCCAGTAATCGGGATCCAGTGAAGGCTAGGAGGACCAGTAAGGGGGGAGGGGGGGGGGGGGGTACCGGTAAGGGTAGGACCTTTAACGGGAGCCAGCGAAGGGGACCAATAAAGAATACCACTAAGGTGAGGGTGGTGGCGGGGGAAGTAAGGGGGGAGTGACGGGAACCAGTGAAGTGTGAGGGCCCTGTGAAGGGGGAACCGGTAACGGCGGGACCGTTAAAGGTGACCATTAATGGGAGCAGGTGAAGGGGACCAATAAGGGCACCACTTAGGTGAGGGGGAGGGGCAAGGGGGGGGGGGACAGTTAACTGGAACTAGTGAAGTGGGAGAGCCTGGTGATCCGGTGAAGGGGGGGGGGGGCGGGAGAGAGAGAGAGACAGAGAGAGAGAGAGAGAGAGAGAGAGATAGAGAGAGAGATAGAGAGAGACTGGTAAAGGGAGAACCAGTGAAAGTGGGACCAGTAATAGGAGTAATCAGTGGAAGAAACCTGTAAGGACGGACCAGTACTTTTTCTCACTATCATCCAACAAAAACGTCGTACAACGTGCGTCTAGATCAAGAAGATTTTTATTTATTTATTTAAGATGTGCCACAGATCAAACAACATTGCGAAGCATGCGTTGGATTTTCAGACGACTTTGAAAGGCAGCGAACGTGTGCGTGTACGTGCCTCTCACTCTCATTGCCAACTGTTGCTCACTTCATTTTTCTGCCTGTCTCTGCCTGCACATGGGTAAGGGGTATTGTGTACTGTCAGGGGGGGGCACATCTTCTTGATCTAGACGCACGTTGTACGACGTTCTTGTTGGACGATAGTGAGAAAAAGATTTCGGGAATCGGAGGATTATTACTGCCGTCGGATATTTAGCGGTATAGAGCTCTCACGAGATTATCACAATCTGTTCCTCGCCACGCAGAGTATGTGTACTTCGGAGAATAAATCGGCGTAAGTGCGATAGAGGGTGGATAGGCTTTATAGGCGCAGTTTTGAAGATTGTGCCTTACCGTCCCGCTTTCCCGTGAAACCCGTTTTTCAGTGTAACGCGAGTAAGAAGGCTTAGACGAGGGTGTTCCATTCTGAGAGTTGGAGGGCGAAGCCCCAGCCAGACTTTTGGCGGCCGCTAGGCCGCTGAACGTCTGGTTGGTTATGAGAGGCTTAGGTTTCTGAAGTGCACGTTATTGAAGGACCGCATTATGCTCAGTCGAAGGGGTGAATGTTGTCGCATGACTCTTAGCCAGTAAAGGACCAACACCTTGGTATACTTGGGTTCCATCTGGCATCCTTCGGTTCTGGTAAGCAACTAATCCCTCAGCGAATTGATTTTAGTGAATTGATTCTAGATCCCATCCAAGCCAAGGGAGTTTTCCGCCTCTCAATGGTGGAATTGCCGGGTGATATGGTAGTGCGAGCGCGTGGTAGCGCAATCGGAGAAGGCGCACGCTCTCGCGTGTACGTCGAATCTAAGTTGTTGGTTCTGTTTGCCGCCTACGCCGATTAAGCCTTCCATCCCTCAGGAGATGGAGGAGAAAACATTTGTGAGAAGCGCGACGCATTCACCACTCCCCTCCATCTTTTATCCTTCACAGTAGAGAAATCGGAAGTAATATCCAGAACGTCAGACGCAACAATTTGTTTCCGCAGATTGATGGTGAGACGGAAACGCGAGATGACATCGAAAGAGCAAAGTGATGTCAGAGGGCCACGGATGAGGAATAGCCTTATGCATTCAAATCCACTAGGCTCTTTGGGGTATCAGCATCGATACCAAAACAGTCTCGTCGTGACTACCAAGAGCTTGGTCAATGTAAAGGTAGATGGCTCAATGACGGCGTTAATCTATCCTCCTACGCACCACGCATCCTACTATTATAGGACATGGTGGGATAGTGGAGGCAATCTGACTGACCTATGCAATAACTTCCGGTGCGCAGGCGATGGATAAGTCAGTTCTTTCCCTTCAAAACAGGTCTGGCAGCAAACCGCCGGCCAAGGAAGGATGGAATCAGCGCATTGTCCTACTACCAGATGTGAGCAAGGTAAAATACTGGCTTGTGCATCGACTGACCATTGAAAGTACAGCCAAACACACACTCAACTGTTATCTACAATATCTCGTGGAAGTGGAACGGATAACGCATCCCAGAAATGGATTGATTAGTGCCTACCTTTCTCAATAGCTTTCGTGTCAGTGCAAGAAGAACAAAAGCCCTAAAGATGGTTCAGGGATCTACTACCACCAACACCCCGACGCTACTGCAAATGACAGCCTCATCCAGATCTGGCGGATCTATCCTATGTGGGACACATAACCAAAAATTATGTAACAAATTGACTTGGGATTCACGGAGCGGCTTCTAAAGTACAAAATAAGACCAAAACTGACAAAATTCACAGAAAAACAGATTCGGTTTTGCCACCGTTGTAAACAGACAAAGTTGTGTGCACCTCTTCCTCCCTGTGATAGATCCGGGGGCGCAATGCTACTATGAGGAGGCTAGCCCACATTTGAACGAGTTTTTACCCGTTTGACCTAGGTCCCTCTCGCTGCAACTCGCATTACATGTATATACGCGTCAGTCTGCGTACAATGTGGGAAATTCCACGTCACCATATCCGACTGCTACGGTTAAGTCGGGAAGCCCATGGGCTGCCCCTCCCCCGTAGTATCATTGCGCCGATCCGAGTTATAACATGTCAGGCGACGGTCAGCTATGTTTGAATGCGCTTTGCCCGCAGAGACGTTTTTACAATCGCGGCGCTTTGTTTGTTTTTTGTTAGTTCGGAATTGGGTCCTATCTTTCCCGCACGAAGTCGCTCCGTGAAGCTCAACTCAATCTGTCACATAATTTCTAGTTATGTCCTCCCCCACCCCGACTAGAACCGATTTGGCAATTTTGCCCTGTCGAGATAGGTTTGGGGTTTTTAGAGCTGTAAATAGTGTGTCTATGCATATCACTTTAGGTTGAAAGTTCTTGGACAACCTGTCTAGGGTTTATATAGGAAAATGATGGACCTCTTCCTAGACTTGCAACGAAATTGTTTCAATAGTCCACGGGCGAGCTGTACTATAACGATTCAGACATTCTGGAACTACCTGTTCTGTTATTAGTGCCATGACAGAAAGGAAAAATCACGAGAAATAAAGACTTACTCGAGTTCTTAGGCAGTTGGTTGGAAATTCCGTGAAGGTTTGAAGATGTGTGATAGCTGACGGGGGTGCGTAGCTTGTTTGCCGGTTTGGAGCCGAAACGGTTCTGAAACTCATACTTGAGACGTGCAACGTTATATCGCCTATTTTTTGTTTATTCGCAGCCGGACACGCAACGACAAAATGCGAGAAAGAAGGGATAGGCCGCAGAGGACCGGTCCAATGAGAACTTATCAGCAAGCAGTGTCGCACAGCACATCTGCGGTCACGGTGCACGCGATCTGATGACAAAAACGGGGTCTGGGCGCACGGGGCACCGCACCGATGTTCGCTATCAACCAGCATCTTCTTGCGGCGGACATTCCACAGCGGCGGAAACGAGTAAAAAGTATCGAAATCCACCCACGTGGTGTGGCTGCAAGGCGGTGAGATAGAGAGTGCAACTCGCAGAAGCAATGTACTGGACGCATGGCCTTCAGTTTAAGTCTTTCAATGACTTTATTCAGGACTATGCCTCACTTTGGTGGAAAGTTCAGTAGCTGGAATTGTGCTCTTGAAACTGCCCGCTTTCGCTATCGGCTGTTTCACAGTAAAAGGTTTTGTCGAACTAGTCGTGAAGTATAATGGAACTTCATCGAAGCTACGACTGCATAGTGTTGCGAAGTAACAGGAGAATCGCATAGAAAAGCGGGCCTGTTCACACTTCGTGACGGGAGCGAAGATCGCCCAGGAAAATCATATGTATCGATTATTGCTGGGCGAGCAAACAGCATCAATCGATCCGTATGCGTTGCACCAGCGGCCCAGTCGCTCGCGTCGCTCCCGTCGCGAAGTATGAACAGGGCCTTACGCACCAAGTTAGGGCCTGTTCAAACTTCGTGACAGCAGCGACAAGAGCGACGAGAGCGCAGCACGCGTGGCGTGCACGGCGTACACAGCGCACATAAGTATGAACATGCAGCAGCGACTGGAGCGACTAGAGCGACAAAGGCGTCAGCGCCGGCGCTCAAGTATGAACACTTTTTGACGGCGCGCTCTCGTTTCTAACCGACATGCATGTTTTGCTCGGGCGACGAGTCGCTCTTGTCGAGAAATATGAACAGGCGCTTAGAACGAATTAGATGCTTGGGTTAGAGCGCGAAATAAGAGTTTAAACACAGTTTTCCACCGCCGACCCACCTATGATTTGCCTGGCCGACCGGTCGCTCCCGTCGCGAAGTTGAACAAACCCATAAGCCCCATGCACATTTCTACGACAGCGCGACAAGGCCATGATGAAGCATAGGGCCGCGACGGCCGCGGCGCGACACTGCCCTATGCTTAACCATAGGGCAGAGACGCAGAGCTCGCCTCCAGCGGCGCCGCCAGCGGCGCCGCAGAAGTCTGTGGCGGCCTTAAGTGCCGCAGGCTGGAATGGTTCAAATCATTCCTGGCGGCGCGGCATGCATGGGGACGTCGGCCCGTTGCCTATGGCCGGCTGTAGAGTCTTGCGGGTGCCGCGGACCCGCCATGACAACAGCGGGTGGTGCGGCGCCGCAAGGGCTGCTGTACGCAACACTGCGTACTTTTGCCAGCAGTTACGACCTCTAAGAATGTCAGAGATGAAGTAAGCAGAACGCTTTTTCTTTTGTAAAGAAGCGTTTTCTAAGTAAAGTTAGGAGTTCTTTAATCTAAGCCCCGCGAAATCTAATAGAAAACTTCTTATAACCCCACAGTTCTGGGCCATTTTGCGCTTGCTCTCTTTTTTGTCGATCTGCCTCCACTAAAAGTTCATCGCTTGTCAAGCAGCTCGAAGATAATGTGCTAGCCCTTGTGATGACAGCGTTCCATCCGATGCCCTGTTGAGTCCGGGAGGTCTGATCGATGTAGTTATACCTCGTACTGAAAAGAACGGTCTGCTTTCTTGTTGCATTTATGTGCAAGGGTTCTCCTTAAACCTCAGGCGACTAACTTGTGACTGGAAGGTCACGGAGGTTTTCCAAGCAATTAAGGTTAGCTAGCATCGTACTAAGGGTTTTTTTGCGTTACGTTTTGAGTGCAGGATTCCATATACCTCCGTTTGTCGACACTGTCGACAGTGATTATATTGCTGGCTGTCAAGCTTCTTTATGGACAGAGATTATGCACAACCTACTATATCCCTAGCACGTAGATTCGTTAAAAATGTTTGAAATAGATGAACCATAACGGACACCCATCCATCACGCCCTCCGGCGGGTCTCACCCGCAGCTCCTGGCGCTGTGGGTGAGAGCCGCCGTGAACTGCGGCAGCCCTCGGGGACCTTTGCGTGCGGTTGCGGGGCCACTCGCCCCCGCGAGCGCGGTTCCGAACGTGGTAGGTTAGACTCCAGACGGAAGAGTCCGGCCTTTTCTGTGCTCTCCTCCGCTGTCGCGGAGGAGAGCACAGATTGGGCTAGGGAAGGGACTACCGGGTGTGGCGAGTCACCAGACGCGAAACAAAGCAGGGCTCGTGCGCCGAGACTGCGGTCGCGGGGGGGCGAGATGCCCGGAGACCTTTGCGTGCGGCGGCTCCGCGACAACTCGTCCGCGCCGCGGCTTCCACCACAGTGGCAGCGCGGGTCCCACTGCGGCAGGAGCGATATGGACGAATTCTCGGGGTGCTGCCGCGAGACTCTGTAGAGGCCCTATAACGATGCTCTAACGCGACCGCCGGATCTCGCGGAGGTAGCCGTCGCTCCACTTGGCGCCGCGGTGTCGCAGAAGTGTGCATGGGCCTATAGTGAGCAACACTTACAGCAGTTATTGGTTCTGGTTCAAAACTATCGGTCATACCATGTAGCAAAGTTCTGACAGTGGCTTAGATGGGTCGCAGCACGGAGTTCCTTCCTTTACCTAGACCTGATCAAAGGCCGCGCAGAACCCAAGTGTGCATTTCTCCGCTGAGCGACGCGAGCAATATTGGCACGAGTAGCTTGGTTATGACTACGGTAGAGTAGTATTCTTCGCAGTGGCCCCACCCGCATTAGACCTACATTGAAATAGAAAACTTTGGTAGAAAAAATGCGACAAAGTTATCTTGGTAAGAGCCTTCCCCAAACCCGTATTATGTCCAGTACTATTAAATTGATATGCATTGCCTCAGTGCTCACCCGGAGGAAGTCGTGTTCTATTTCGAGTTTCGCGCTCAAAAAATCTAATCCGTCTTCCACGTAGTGTATATAGCCCAACCCATGTAACAGCCAGTGAGCCTCATGGAGCATTTCAGCCATCCCAGCCTAATTTCTTGGCTGATCAGTGACCGAGAATAAGCGTCGAGGAAACCTACCGACTCGCGTGTAGCGCAGTCGGAGGAGGCGCCGACTGTCGCGTGCACCCGATACCAGGTTCCTGGTTCGGATTTCCCGCCCAGGCCAACCAAGCCTTCCATCGCTCCGGGGTCGGTGAATTGGTACCAGACTTGTCTGGGAAGCATAGAGGGCTGACTTGTTCATCGGCCGGCCACCGCAAGTCACTGTATGGCCAAATACGCATTAAAATCGCCTCCACGATATCCCGTAGAAGTAGAATGCGTGGCGCGTCCCAAAGGGGATTGGATAACGCCGCCCTTTATCCTTTTATTTCTTGGACTGAGACTTCTAGTAAATCGTGACTTTTGAGTGGAATGCTCACCATATGAATCCACATTGAATGAATAGTCATATTCACAACAGTAACTCTTTTGTCATATTTTCCCGCAAATTCGCTCAATAGCACCGATACAAACGAGCCCACGGAAAGAGCTGATAAGACGGTCTGACAGGCAGCAACATTTATGATAACGATAACATTATAGGGGTCATTACGATGAGGGCACATCAAAGGCCAAGCAACCTGTCCATCCGTAGGAAGTCGAGACTCGGTAATAGACGTCTGAACAGTGGACGATATCCTAACTTCTGTCTCTGTCGATTGACCGCGGAAGTCGTTAAGTCAAAAACACATTGAACACTGCGACAGGAGAATAAGCGATCATAATGAAAATGGCTTAAGTAGTGACGACCTCCACCATTTTCCAGCAAGTAGCTGGCCTATTGTCTACGGAACTGCAAGTTTCGATAAGGTCAGACTTTAATTATCTATTGGGAGTTATCACAGATTGATTCGATAGGAACAGGATCTAAACTTTGATCTTAGCCAAAGAAACGAAGAAGCGAGTTCGTCCACCATAATACGCGCATATCACGCTCACAATCAGCTCAAATAGCCAACTGGTGAGGAAGATCGACACAGCAGACTGCTAATGACTGGACGAACGACTTTGTTTACATATCGCAAAGTACACTCAATGGTTACCACACTCGGATGCTTTGCATCCAAAATCAGTGAATCAATAGATATCATTCGATTGAGTTGAGTTGTGTTAATGTTGCTAGGAAGTCCCTAAGGCCCCGTTTATACTTCCGACCCCGAGCGACGCGATGCCATCTATAGTGACCAAATCGCGTCGCTCGATGTTCGAAGCTACACAATCCACACAAGTGAATGAAGACCTCCGAAGTTCCGAGCTTCGTCGACGTTCGAAGATCAGCGGCGCCGCAAGTGGTCGAAAATTAGACGACGAGGATGATTCATTGGAGCAGTCTGGCACGCGACAAGAATGAATGGAGACGTTGTTAATGCCGGCTTCAGTCGCTCCAACAGACCAACAGGTGCTATAGAGTACACTCTTCTAGGTGGGATGTCATGCCCAGAAGATGCCTCTAACCTAGTGAGAGCACAAAGCACGAAAAGTACATTCCCGCTTGTCATGGACACCCCCATCTGGGAGAAAACTGGCAAAACAATCCGAGACGACTCACTGATAATGAAGAAAAAACGTTTCAGTCGCTTCGGAACAAGGAATCGTTTCGTCACGATGTCAGTTCAGACTATAAGGCTGCCACCTCGACTTTCAGCAGTCGAGATAATAGTCACTAGCACTTGAACTGACACCATACGTGTAGACAAACATTAACCACTAGCCGCTAAGAATTCCTCTTCACCGGTGATCTGTGACGTACTGGTCGGCAGTACCTCCTGCGCTAAAGTTGCACTAATCGTGAAGGAGAATAGAGACAAGTAATGGAATTCTGTTAACTGCTACCAAATTCGAATGGGAGCGTGGAGTGCAGTCGGAGGCGGTGCCGACTCCTGCGTGTACGCGATACATATTTCCAGGTTCATAAGCTGGCCAATGCAACTCATCGTATAGGCCATATACGCACTCAAAATCCCCTCCACTACCTTGAGGTATGTAGAATGCGCGGGGCATCCCAAAAGGGACTGACTCCTTTATCCCTTATCACTTGTTACCAAATTCACTCCTCGCCTCAGAATGGCGAGATTGCATTCGCTTGACTTCTAGGGCAACGTTTGGACGCGGCATCGCTCCATGTCTCCATCCACGCTGATAAAAGTGCGATAAGAGCCCCGCAACGGCATCGTATGACCACCTATAAAAGTGTTTGAGGTCTGCTGGCGTAGAAAAATGGTTGGTCTGGCAAGGTAAACGATCACAACCCGGGAAGAGGTCTAGGGGTGTGTTGGCTTCATTCTGCGACCATTAACAGACATGTGTACGAATGATAAAATATTATAAATGACGGCGTTAATCAATCCCCCATTTGGGATGCGCCACGTATTCTCTTTCCACGGGATATCGTACAATGCCTATACAATGACAATAAGACCTACAGATGGAGAAATCAGTGTTTTATCCCGTCCAGACAAGCATAGGACCAATTAACCGATCTTGGAGGAATGGAAGACTTGGCTGACCTAAGCCGCACCCGAACCAAGTCCAACAATTGGGTCGGAGTGCTCTCGACACACGGCACCTTCTCCGACTGAACAGTGAACATTGTATGAAGTTTTATGAAATCTCCAGTTTTCAGCAGAAATATTGAATCAAAGCCTATATTAGATAGCAAGAGAAATCAGCAACTTTTGAGTATCTTAAAGGAAGAAATCGTGACATGCACTCGCCCAGCGCGTCGCGATATTCGTTCGACTGATAGTGTAGGTGCTGAGTATGTACTTGAAACCGTGAAATGACGATACGTCAGTTTTCGAAAATCACTTCTGCCGCACTGCAGACTAGTGCACAGCTCCACGGAAGCAGAGTTTTAGCTATCAGTCAAGGGAAAATCGGTACCTTTTCCTTATCTGATCAAAAAACGCTGCTTGCCTCTGCTTGTTAAGATATGTTTTGACCACCCCGTTTGCTGGATAAAATAAAAATTTTACAAAGTTTCGAACACCTATTCATCTTTTCGAGATATATGGGTTTCGAATTTCCTAGAAAGTAGTATTGAATTTCCCCCTACCAAAAATTTATTTCATCCCTCAGAAAGTGATTTAGTCTGAAGGAAGCCCGTTTTGATGTGGAAGACGATTTCAGAAAGTTTATCCAGCTATGAAAAGCGTCCAATTTGGCTTGAAATATACAATTTTCATGTTACACATTTTCAAATAAAATTGGACACTGTTCTAAGCACGCTTAACGCTTTTGTAATCTGACTGAGCATCTTCGAAATCAAAAATAGCGTCTTCCATATCCAAATCTAACTAGAGACACTCGGAAAAGCATAGAATAATTTTTCAAGGAAAACTTAGTTTTACCTACACTTGAATGAGGTTTTATTTCAAAAAAATGCGCAGTTATCTTGTTTCACCTCAAACGCATACATAGGGCTTTCTTAGATTTTTCAGCTCACCTGCCCCAATAAGGGAACAACTGATTGTAATCTTTTAAACTTTTATTTTTTAGGGAAAAAATGTGGCGTGAAGCTTGTTCTATCTAGAGTGTCAAAAGCAGCCGTTTTTTAGGAAAATTTTAGAAATTCTATTATAAGAAAAGATCGCGCCATGCACTTGTCCGTCTCATTGCGATTTTCATTTGAGTGAAAGTGTAAATGCTGCTTCCTTGACAGAGTAAAGTGAATATGCGCGATTGCTCTCATGCATAGCACCGCTGACAAATGTTTAAGTCTACGCGTGTAGAATTTTTGTTATCAATGAAATATTATAACAATCGCGACATACTGAACGAGTGCATGGCGCGACCTCTCCTCTTAGCACTGAAAAACTGCAGCCTTCCCGCGTTTTAAGTCAGACTTTAAATATGCCTTGAAAAACAAAAATGTTAGAATGTTAAAAAGGTGTGTTCACCTATTGGGACGAGTGAATTAAGAATTTTGGCTCTTATAGGGCAGAGTGCCGTTGCGGATGTAAAAAACACCAGGATGTGGTCCACGTGCCACACCTACGACAAGATCGGCCACATCTTGGAGTTCCTTTGCTCAGTCCGTGCGAGTACAGAACGCAACCAAGAGCTAGTTTGTTGTCAGTATGCTGTGCCAAACGAGGTTTTTAGGTGGATCTTTATTATTGCGGCCTGACGTTTCGACTTTCCGTCGTCTTCAGAGGCCTGAAAGTGGAGCAATAGGTTTATATTTGCGCTCTACTCCACCAAGCGCCTTAGCCGCCCTAGCATTTTCGACGCACTCCCGGAGTCACTACAGAGAGCCCGAATGTAAGAGACGAAGTCACGCATAGGATCCACCGTAGGGGCTGGCCTACTGGTCTTCTAGCGTGGGCGAATACCAGCCCCTACGGTGGATCCTATGCGTGAGTTCGTCTCTTACATTCGGGCTCTCTGTAGTGACTCCGGGACTGCGTAAAATGCTAGGGCGGCTAAGGCGCTTGGTGGAGTAGAGCGCAAATATAAACCTATTGCTCCACTTTCAGGCCTCTGAAGACGACGGAAAGTCGAAACGTCAGGCCGCAATAATAAAGATCCACCTAAAAACCTCGTTTGGCACAGCATACTGACAGCAAACTAACTCACCATGCCGAGGTTTCAAGAAGAGAGAAGTTGGGAACTGCAACCAAGAGCCTTCGTTTTCGCGCACGGACCCTCTGCTCTGTAAGTACCCAATTTTTCTCGGAAATTCTCTAGTTTAATCTTAAAAACGGCTACTTCAATTTTGAAAATGTTCAACTGATTTCGAAAGTGCCAAACTTGCTTAGAAGACTGCAATTTGATTTGAAAAGTTCCCAACGTTATTTGAAAAGTGTCAAATTTGTTTTGAAAAGTGTCCAGTTTATCTGCTTTGTAAATTGTACAACTTGGCTTGAAATATCCATTTTGGCTTAAGGTACGTTCAGTTTGAGTTGGAAAGGGTCCAGTTTCGTTTGAGAGGTGTACAATTTGATCCGAAAAACGCCCAATTTGGCCTGAAATGTCTCGGCTAAGAGGTTTGGCAGAGGTCCTCTAGAACGATAAGATTTGTCCACGAACTTTTTGCAGGAATGCAGGTGATAAGATGGCACAGGCCAACAACTGATACCAAAAGAGCACAGCAACGTCGTATCAGCGGCTCAGCTTCAACGACGACCAAACAAGGCGGGCGGTTGTAAACCGGTCCAAGTTGGCGCCGCTGATGGATGACCCCACCCGCTAGGACGTTACAAAATGGACTTTGTAGACGATAATCCCTTCCCGCAGATACAGAAGTACACTCCATGGAAGTTAAACTTCTTAAAGGAAGGGAGAAATTCTGAAGGAGCACTTCAGAGGACAGGCGCAACGCCGCGACGGGTCGATGGACGACTGCAGCAGTGTTGCACAGGATGATGCAATCGTCCCCGGACGGGATCCTCCCACACCAAAGCGATCTCAGAAATCGAGAACTGGTGGGCTCCCGAACAGGGAAAGGGGCCGTGCTGAGCACCGTACTGATGGCACCAAGCAGCGATAGTGGGTGAAGGAGCGATCAATGCAGGCAGAATGGGAGAGGACGGGACGTGCTGTGTGGGCGACGAACAGCGGCCTGGGCGCTGCGGGAGGTCGGTAACGTCACAGCGCGTCATCGCGCTGTGTGTGTGGCCTGCTTCGCAGCCCAGGATACGCAGGCTTCTGCCTTCGTTCGCGCCGAGACCTGCAATTATCTCTGGGATTAGACGTCGACACTGCTCTTATCTTCGCTAAGCAGATGCGCGCCAGACAGAAACCGTTGCTCGGCTAGTTAGGGCACTGGGGGTAGCCATGTTGGAGATGATGCGGCATGAATTGGCGCAAGAGGAGAGGGCTGCAGACCCCATAGTACCATTTGTGCCATAAACTACTATTTAACACGTTGACGACTGTGTGACACGATGTCGGGCCACACTCTTTCGGCCATGTGGGCCCGCATGGCACGGTTGGCAGCGCGGCCGGAGGTACACTCGCCCCTGCTGGGGGCGTGGCGTTAGGAGGTACACCGCTGTTCTGCGGACCGGAAAGTCTTGTTTTGCGTGGCAAAGGTTTCGTAAGGCAGCCGTTAGACTCTTGGTGAAGCCTAGGGAGTTGGGGGTGGGTGAGCAACTGGGATGAGAGGAAGATCGCACGCCTCCCAGAAGGGGGGGGGGGTGGCGGGTGTACCTCCTGACTGTCCCCCGGCACGATGTCGTGCAACAGTTCTGTGATTTGTTTTTCTAGTTGAGTTCAAATCCTTCAAAGGAACTTTCTTGTGTATGTGTACTCCATCTTTAGATACTGCTGCAAAAGCGTGGCAACAACGCATTGAAATAAGCAATCTACGCCGTTCCAGATGCGAGATAGTAGCAGTTTCTGAATTCCTAACTAGGGGAGGGACCCTAAGAATCGTTCTTTGTCCAAGCAAGCTTGCTACGCAACACGTGCCCCTGATAATGTGCAAACACCTTATGAGAGTAAGTTTTTTAGCAGATGAACAAGCGAAGATCATTCCAATGAAACCGACATTTAGTCCAAAAGACTTGAAATCAATTAGTTTTTCGTATACAGTGTGAGGCTCGTAATAGAGAGAAGACACTATTCTTCACGTCTTAATCATTCGCAAACGTTTGAACTCAATACCGTAATTTTTAATGTTCTCAATCATTTCTACATATCTCATCTGAATTTCGTTTATGCACTTTTTCGATATATGGCTAAACTGAATACGTTCACCTCCGATGACATCGTTAAGATGTGAACCCTTCCAACTAGGATTCCAATCCGACAAAAGATCGACTTCTGGTGCGAAGTCCAAATGTCGGCCATAATCAGTCGATCTTGTGTCTTTGACGCGAAGACACGATATTCGTCCTAAAAACAACACGAATTTCAACATTACGAAGATATCGATGACCCCATCTATCTAAAAAGAGCTCTGCCCGTCTTTCTGTGTGTCTGTCTGTCCTTCCGTCTCTCCGGCCATCCCCAGCCTCTGAATGGACGTTACATTTATATATTTATTTATTTATTCATGGACGTAGACCGAGTCCACGTTGTAAAAAAACCACAAGGAGAATAGCAAAACTCAGGAAACATATACTAACCATGAACTGACACAGAAAAAGTGAAGAACAAAGGCATAAAACTAGAACTGCAAGGAAAGACTAACACGCATAGGTGTCCTACATACCTCTGCAAACCAATTTTACTTCCCCTTCTCTTGAAGGTGTGAGTGACAGGTGCGATAAGTCCTCGTTAATTATTTCACTCTGCAATAGAACTACTCTTAAGGAAAATATTAGGTTGTAACGAAATAAATGGCACTGAACCACTGTAAAATTAAACAGTTAATATCTCGGCTTGTAGGCAAGTTCATTAATCGAAATAAAAACCTTCTGATTCTACACATCTTTGTCAACGTGACACAAGCGTTTTATCCCAGTAGCATAAAAATTAGAAGTTCTGGAATTGACGAAACCTTCGAAGGCACTTTCGGCATCCTGTTGGTATTTGAATATTTTCCCTACCAAGAAGTCGCCAAGATGCTTGAAGAAATGGTAGTCTGTTGGGGAGAGGTCGGGAGAAAACGGAGGATGTGGTAGAGTTTCAATGCTCAGCTCATTCAATTTCTGCAACGTCATTCGTGCTACATGGGGGCGAGCATTGCCGTGCAGAAGGAGAACTCGCCTTCGGTTTACCAAGGCCGGCCGGATATCCTTCAACTTTTTCAACATTTCTTCAATTTCAATGCAGTACTTCTCTGCCATGATGGATTCACCGGGAGGAAGGAAGCTGTGGTGAATAATTCCCAGCGAACACCACCATACTGTCACCATTACTTTCTTTTGGTGCAATTCCGGCTTCGCAAAAACCTTGGTGCTCTCATCGCTGTCCACCCACTGTGCCGATCGTCGCCTGTTGTCGTACATTATCCACTTCTCGTCACAGGTTACGATGCGATCAAGGAATGGGTCCGTTTCGTTCCGTAGAAGCAGTGCGGACGAGATCTCATATCGTCGGTTTCTTTGCTCCTCAGACAGCTCGTGAGGCACCCATCTTTCCAGCTTTTTGGTCTTTCCAATTTCCTTCAGATGCCGGGCAGCTGTGTTGTGACTGACGCCAAGAACCTTCGCTATCTCCCTGATACCTTTGTGTGGATCCTCCTCTACCACATCTCTCAGCTTGTCCTCATCAACATCACTATGCCTCCCAAGACCTTCATGCTCTTCCAAGCTCTCATCTCCATTCCGGAACTTCTGATACCAACGATACGCCGTCCGAATTGTGGAACATCCTTGACCGGATGCGGCGTTGATCTTCTCGTCCGCCTCCTTAGCTGTAGTGCCCAGCTTGAATTCATACAAGTAAATGCCTCGGATTACCCTTTTGTCCATCTGCAAAAAAATCAATAAAAAAAGTTTTCCCACTTTTACATAGAAAATTTGGTACTCTCCGGAAGAGCAAGGTTTGCGCTTCTAAATGATATGCCACATGTTACGGTTTGTTCTTGATCAAACGCGTAAAGACGCGCCAAAAAATGGCGCGAGCCAGTGCCATTTGACTCGTTACAACCTAATAATTCAAAGCCTGACCTCTTTCCTAGAAGGCCGAGCCTTGATTTTGATAGTAGAACCTCTAGTCCTAAAGTTAGCAACCGACAAGGGACTGCTAGCGCAAATTAAGGCTCTGCCAGTAAGAATTTTTAACAATGACATACATATGTATATGGCGCTCGCTGACTGGGGTGTTCTGCGATAAGGCAATACCCGAGTACCTCAAATCAAAGGTGTATAGAACAGTCGTCCGCCCAGTAGCGACGTATGGTGCTGAGTGCTGGCCCGTGACGATGGAGATTGAAAGCCGCCTCAGTGTAATGGAGACGAAGATGCTAAGGTGGACGGCCGGAGTAACGCGTTTGACACCGTTCGCAACGACATCATACGACAAAGGTTTGGTGTCGCCACGATAGCCGACAGGTTGCGTGAAGCTCGTCTACGATGGTATGGCCACGTGCTTCGCGCTACCGACGACACCGTCTGTAAGATTGGTCTGAACATTGAAGTCCCTGGAAAACGGCCCAGAGAACGCCCGAAGCAACGTTGGCTAGATACGTTTCACTTGGATTTAAAGATGGCTGGTGTGCATCCTGATCAAGCATTTGATCGGGAGAAATGGCGTCACCACACCAGAAGAGCGGACCCCGCCACCAAGCGGGACAGATGACTACTGAAACTGATGATGATACATATATGCATACCATTTTCAGGTCGAATTGGACGCTTTTCAAATCAAATTGGACACTTTTCACGTCAATTTGGACACTCTTCTAAACTAACCTAAGACTTTTCAAATCAAAGAGAACTCTTCCAAATCAGAATGAGTTTCTTCTAAATTAAACTAGAGACTCTCCAAAAAGGTTAGAATAATTTTTTGTTCAAGAAAAATTCTAGTATAACTTTCTTTGAAGTTTTAATTTACCTCCCAATAAGAGAACGCATAGTTTGGAATTTTATTAAAATTTTATTTATTGTGGAAAAATATTTAATTGTAGCTTGTTTTGAAGAGCAGGAAGGCGGCCATTTTATATTGCCAAAACAGAGATCGCGTCATGCACCCGTCCGAAACTTCGCGATTTTCATTCGATTGACAGCAAAATTTCTGTTTGCTTGCAGTTTCACACCTGCAAGCGGTGCAACACAAACAGTTGGAAAAACACACATATCCTGACTTTCTTGCTGCATGTAAGCAGTATTTACACTATCAATCAAATAATCGTTGCCTTGAACTTTTTGAGAATATGGCGCGATCCAGTCTTTAGATGCAGAACATTGTTGCCTCCTTGCTGCGCCTTAACATATTTTTTTTCTCAAAAATTAAAAATTTTATAAAATTATTTCAGTCATTCGGCAGCTAAAGTAAAAAATAATCGAAAAAAGTTATTCTAAGTTTTCCTTGAACAAAAAATTATTCTAGCCATTTTAAAAAGTTTTCAGATTAACCTTAGGAAGCTCGTCTCGATTTGGAAGACGTTCAATTTGATTTCAATGTTCATAGGCCATCTTAGAAGAATGTCCAATTTGACGTGAAGTGTCCAGTTTGACCTGAAAATGGTATATCTCGGTCAAAGTTATCGTCCCTACTGAGGATTGACTGCTTGAGGTGGAAACCACGCGAATATATCGGCGATAAGATAGGATCCGCAATAAGAGAAAATGTCGATCTACTCTGCAGTGTCGATAATCACTTGCTCGAGCGTCCGCCAGGAATGTCTCCAAAATTCCCTGCCGCGTGCCAGAGTTCTCCAATGGATCCTCTTAGCTCGAAGAACACGAAGGGCGTCATATCGTTTGTCAAGGGCATTCAAAGAAGAACGTGCAGCAATGCGATGATTGGTGAGCATCCTGAGGTCGGATTCATCAACGACTTGCATAACTTGAAAACTAACGGAGAACTCACAGCGGAAAACTCAGATAACGCGGCTTATCGATCACCATATCGCTTGATAAGCCACACTATCAAGGATTTCGCTTGTAATTTTCTCTGCTAAATTGCTGTAAGTCGTTGATGAATCGGCCCCTGGTTTTCTTCTGACATTTTGCGGAATGCGGTCGGTTACAGCTCTCGTCCAGCGGGTGTCTGCAAAATGCATTACGTTGCCGGCCCACCTAATTTTTTCACGTCATGGCTAATGAAGCAGAGTTTCTGACTCCGGATTTCTTCTCTCAGTTGCGTAAATCGTGTAACTCCGAGCATTAGTCTTTTTCACGACTGCTTCGACGCTCTTGAATGCTGCCCAAGCCGCTCGTTTCGTCTTGCCGGCTCTGGTGCAGAGTCGTTGGCCATGTTGGCTTCGGGACTCAGATACACGTAGCTGGAGCATTTGGAGATGTTCGTTCCATCGAGCAAGAATGGGGCATCAGGAACTCGTCCGTTTCTGATGAACATCGTCTTTATAAGATTCAGCTGCAGGTCACCGCTTCCATTAACATATGTGATCGAAGTCGGTAGCATTCGCTCAGCTTCTCCAATGTCCGATGTTGTATTATAAAAACTGTCAAACTATTGAAAAGGAAAATACACGCGTGGCAACTCAAATTTCGTGTCGGCAAAGACGGCCAGCGACAGCAAGGAAGCATGGCGATCACTTGTTCTGGACTACACAGCCTCGACATCCTTCTACCCTCTCGCTTTTGGCGAGCAGCCAAGCACTGAAGAGAGGTGGCTCGTTGCTAAGCTTACGTGGCATTTCGGGAGCGCGTACTCTGGCCCACTCCATCTGCACTTTCCGTTGGTGAATCATAATCGATGCGGCAGCAAACGCCCACTCTTCGCAGTACTACTCGTGGCCTCTATCACATTGTGAGTTATGATATCAAGCAAAAATAGTACTGTTTTGGAAAAAGTGTCAATTTCATTGTTAGAGCCCTTCTACATATGGGAGCCACCAAGTTATATGATAAAAGGGTTAAGGAGGGGTTAGTCAATTCTTTCTTTTTGATATGTGCCGCGCATTGTATTTCTGCGGGATGTCGTGAAAGCAATTTGAATGCGTATTTGGCGATTACAATAAACTGGGTGGCCAGCCTTTATACAACTCAGTGTTTCACTCTCTCTAAACAAGTCTGGTGCCAATTCTCCGGCCATTACATAGACACTGGATCGGACGCCGTTCGGATAATTCGGATTCGTCATTTTTTCCAAACCCTGGTTAAAAGGGCTGTGCGAATAATGGCATCTTTGAAAAGCTTGGATCCTAGGGCGGTTCGGATAGGGGCCATTTTCAGTATATGAATTTTAAGCAAATTCACATAATGATTTTTGATAGGAAAACTGATATCCTATCCGATTCGGATACCCGATTTAAAATCCAAAGATAAAATTAAGGCTACTTTTTTCTGAATTATTCCAAGATCCAGAGCTTCGCAAAAATGTTATTATTCGCATATATGGGGATACTCTTTTTATCCGGGTTTGAAAAAATGACAATTTTCGAATTATCCAAATCAGTGTCGGATCCAATGTCTACCGGCCACAGAGGAATAGAAGACCTCTTAGGCCTGGGTGAGAAATCCGAACCAGGAACCTGGAGTTGGATGAACACGACAGGCGGCTCCTCCTACGGCTGCGCTACCGCGGGCCGAACCATTAAGTTTGGTGTCAATTATTACGATTTGATGATTTATAGGACATGGAAGTGCGCACAATGACAGGCAACGGAAAGAAGTTAAAGATCGGCAGCTGTAACGAACAGGCTAAAAGTCGAAACAAACGTGCTGTAGTAACTGAAAAATGGAGACCACGCAAGGTCTCTTCTGTATGTGTGATCAATCCTGTGCGTAGGCGCGATAACGCAGTCGAAAGTGTGTGTAAGCCGATTCGACGAGTTTATGGTTTGCACTGATATTTATGGTTTGCGTCCCACCAAACCAACCAAGCCTCCCATCTTTTCAGAGCAGACGAATTGGCACCAAACTTTGTGGGGAAGAGAATCTACTGACTTGTTCCTCCACTCCCCGCCGCACAGATTCCCGAAGGAGAGTGAATATCTACGATCGTACTCAGCTCATCCTTTACATCGAGTTTACTGAACGTTTATAGTGGCCTATCGATGAAGGCATGTAGTCTGATTAGAATGATGTGGAACAAGGCGTCCACTCTACGTGTATCGAAACCATGTTGAATGTAGCGCTTATTATGGCTACATCTATGTATTGTATTGGCCGGAAAGTGCTGGCGGTTTTGACTGGTCCACTTTAAGCTATCTTAACTTTGTTCACTCCAACCGGATTCAGCTGAAATAAGCACCATTCGATACTCATATGCTCACCAACACAACATTACATTTAAATTTTTTAAAAATAAATCCTGTAACCACAAGATGTGTCGTGATAAGAAACTCTGACAGATTTGATGGGATTTCCATGTTTATCCAATTAACATGATTTCTGGACTGTGCCTAAATTGTAAGACAGCTGTACCACAGTCAGTGAAGACGGTTATCGAGTGCACTGCCAATCAATTCAGCGATGACGTTTAGCGCAAAGAAGTCACGTCGTTCACCCCTCTGCCGTACATAAATTACGAAACAACACTTTGCCTGGAGAAGTTAATATAAGCACTCATCAGTCTCTTACCACGAGTCATTGAGTACAGGGGTGCACATTTAACAGTTGACGATTCAACGCATTTAACGAATTAACGGCATTGTTCGTTATAATCTGGCTTAACGACTTAATGGAAATTTCTAAAAATTTAGCAGAATTTTTAATGGACCTCTTTGCCAGTGAGTTCATCATATTTATCCTTAGTGTTCTCTAATGCTGCAGGTCTCACCCTCGCGATTAGTACTGTTCCTGAAAAATCTATTGAAATCAGCAAGATTATTTAGAGTTCCCAACTTCTCTCTTCTTGAAACCTCGGCATGGTGAGTTCTTATGTATCAGTATTTTGTGCCACACGAGGTTTGTAGGTGGATTTTTATTTGCGGCCTGACGTTTCGACTTCTCGTCGTCTTCAGAGGCCTAAAAGTGGAGCACAGGTTTATGTTTGCGCTCTACCCTACTACCAAACGCCTCAACTACCCTAGACATTTTCGACCCACCCCTAGAATCACCACGGATAGCCCAAACGAAGAAGACGAACTCACGCATAGGATCCACCGCAGGGCTGACGATCGCTCTCGTTAAATAACCAGAAGAGGCGAATGAGACACACTGAATGGGAACTGTCGCCGACCGGTCACTTACAGTTCACAATGAGGTACAAACGGCAAGAGGTCACTCGTAACAGAGAGGTACTCATTTCTGTTGTTCATTATCGGATTTCTACTAAAAATCCAGAAGGCCTCTAACGTTTTCCTTGCCGATATTTCTCCTTCAACGGCCAAAATGCTACACTTCACCTCAAAGTCGTTCCCGTTGTGCGCATCAATTCTATGTTTACCAAGCGGACTTCTTGGTAATCCACGTCTTTTGCTGGCTAGATGTTCCTTTACACGTACTGCCAGAACCCTTCCCGTTTCCCCTATATATTTTGCATTGCAGGCTGAGCATTCGAGCACGTAAATTGCCCCGATCTTTGAGCAATCCCCCAGTCTTCCAGTTGGACATACAATGCAATTCTCCGATATGCACTGCGTATCATAGAGTCTATTCCGGACTAGCTGCCGTTTTATGGTTAGGAATGCTCACTAAGACAACGTCATCCTGCAGTTGTGCACTTACAGCCCTGCGGCGGATCGTATGCGTGAGTTCGTCTTCTTCGTTTGGGCTATCCGTGGTGATTCTAGGGGTGGGTCGAAAATGTCTAGGGTAGTTGAGGCGCTTGGTGGGGTAGAGCGCAAACATAAACCTGTGCTCCACTTTTAGCCTCTGAAGACGACGGAAAGTGGAAACGTCAGGCCGCAAATAAAGATCCACCTACAAACCTCGTGTGGCACAAAATACTGACACAATATTTAGAGTTTTCGTGAATTTGTTTTGAATTTTTGGAAATAATGCGTTTTGGGGGCGCGTGTTGCGCAGTCGGAGAAGGTGCCGGCTGTCGCGTGCACCTTTACCAGGTTTCTGAACCTTTTTTTTTCGGGAATCAGGCCTTCGATCCCTCTGGGGTTGGTGAATTGGTACCATGCATGTCTGGAAAGGATATAGCGCTGACTTCTCCACCGCAAGGAATTGTGTCGCCAATTACGCCTTCAAATCGTTTCCATGGTATCCCGTGGAAGTAGAATGAGAGGCACATTCCACAAAAGGAATTGAGTAACGCTGTCCTTTATCCCAATCCTTTAATGTTTTGGAGGTAGAAATTTTTTCGCAGAGCCCTCAGCACGTCAACGAATCCTCAAAGATACTCGTCTAATCTCCTTGTAAGATATGCCTATCCCCACCTCGCGTTGCTTATCTTTTGCTTTTGCTCTTTTGAATGATTTTGCTCGCCACCTGGAACAGTCGAAAGGGAGAGAATGTTTTCGGCGGCTGGACGTTTTTCAAACGATTTTAGAAAACGCTAATATCAAATTTTAGAATGCTACTTTTCCTGAACGTTAACAGGTTGACGTCGTGCCACACCTTTTAGGCAGTGTGGGATATACCTTTGTCCTTTTCGAATTTCGAATAGTCGAAGTTCGAATAAATTCGAATTTCGAATATTCGAATATTCGAATATTCGAAAAAAGTCCAATATTCGAATTATTCGATTATTCGAATATTCGAGAAAGTCCAATATTCGAATTATTCGATTATTCGAATATTCGAAAGTGGTCAATATTCGAATATTCGTTTATTCGAATATTCGAAGGCTTCGAATATCGAATATTCGAATAGTCGAATATTCGAATAGTCGAATATTCGAATATTCTTAACAAGTTACACTCTTCTTCGAAAATCAGGGGAGTGTGACCTTATGATAAAAAACGACGTAGTTTCGCGCGTCGCTCAAAGTGCGCCGAATTGTGTGTACGCAATCTGGCAAGGGAAGTCAATGAACTTCCCGTGGAGATTTCCAAAATGACCTATTGCTTGTTATAAGGGTTTGTCTAAGAAGCACCATAGTGGTCTTCAAATGTCCTGCGGGCATCTGGGTATGTCAAAAATTACAAAAACTGTAGCACTTCAGTGCTGGCTGATAAGGCGAAAGTGACGCCTTGAATGGCTTTAAATACTCAGAAATTAACATGCAGATGCTATAGAGCTTTAATCACAGTTAAATGTTAGAAATCTGACAATTTATTAGGTTTCCCGAAAGGGACTGCAGGGTACATTCAAGTGCGACAAACTGGGGGTGTGGATAGCGGGGAGAGGTCCAGGTTCGAATCTAGGAGAGGTGTTTACGGATTGCTGTGCGTTTTGGTAAATGTAGAAGACATTCTCATTTTAACCTCATTTACGAATATGATCGAAATGTTTTGCTTCAGTCCATCTCAGGGATGTGCTGATCGGGCTTCGGGTTTCTATAGAGAACGTTTCTCTTGTAAATTTTACTAATTTTACCATCTCTTATAAAATGTATCATTTTTGACCCACTCCGTAGGCGATGATGAGTATGTACAAGAAAAGGTGCAGAATAACCGGCCGTGTTGTACTATCGTGACTCCAAAAATTGAGTGGAGGTCGGAATTTTTTTCGCCCAAACATCGCCTGTACTGTTATTTTGGATGCTGAGCACGAATATGGTATCCAATTTCGACAATTTGGCCGCTTACGATATTTCATAGTGTGTGTTCGTGAGTAAGAATGGGGTGGTCATGACCACTGATTTCGACCTTTCCTCGCCTTAGGAAATTATTTAGGCTGCTGCCACGAATCTGTCATTTCTTTTTCTAAATTATCCATTTTTCGTGCACTACTTTCCATCTCAAAGTCGAAGACTGGAAAGCAAGTCTGATCACATATGTAGGTGAAGAAAGCGATTCTATGTACTCAAACTGATAAACTTGATCACTCTTGAAAATGTGGAATCACGCGATCACGCGAAAACGTTTATTAGATTTGCGATCAGCACCTCAATTAGCCCTCTAGACGACGTTTGGGCGAAACCTGCTTTCGGAGTTGTGGGAGTACAAGTCCCTAAACCTTTGATTAGCAGATAGTGGTGGGGAGGCGATGGGCAGCAGGGGTGTGCGTTACACTTTTTCGGTAAATTTTTAACGACCACTTTTTAACGAAAAATTTTCGCGTTAAAAAGGTAAATTCGGTAAATTCGTTAAATAAAATGTCCCTTAGCTGCATTCAGTTTTAAACCACTGGGGTGCCTCTCGGACAATCCCCCACAGCGCTCAATAGGTCACTTATAAGATTCCCACTGGAGGTTCATTGACCTCCCTTGTGAGTTGTCGCGAAGTAAGCGCTGCAAGCGCGGCCCTCCGCTGCGCACCTGCTTCCTTGTAAACGGCCGTTGAGCGTGCTGTGGCCATTCACGTGAATCGCAAGTGATTAGGGTTATGCCTGTACACAGATATTTTTACCTTCATTATACCACGGGAGAATCTTCGTTTTGTATTTCTACCCCAGTTACAACAAGGAAACGATTAGAGCCGAAGGGGCTGCGGTAGGGAGGTAGAACTTTCAGGGGCCTAGAAAGCTCCCGCTTTCTGCCAGTAAAGACGTTGAAGAAGAGAGGAAGAGCAATGGCTATAGAGTACAAGAGCCAGTCATACACCGTTTCCTATGAAAGTGAGCCATCCCCATTTTCGCTCTAACACTGTCCAAGTCGTAGTGTCTTGTCAGATTAGATTCCAACGCGGGTCCGTTTCTCTTCAACGGAGCTAGGACACAAACTGAATGCCATTCATGAGACTCCAGTGCTCCCTTTCTGCACCAGATCGCCTTTGTGTCATTTCTCCACCCATGATAATCATTCTTTTACCACATGGAAGCTTCGCTATAACATAAGGAAAGATAGCAACCTATAGAGAAAGACCTATAACAATCTAGCTCTGCCTACCCAAGGTGTCTCTCTTTCTCGGTGCACGAATTCTTAGGGAAGCAAAGCGTGCTTCATTGCCATTACACCGCTGTTATTGTCCTTTGGTCTCGTAAAGGAAATGGATGGAGCAGCCATCCATTTCCTTCACAGTGGGTAATAAAAAATAATTAAATGTCAACCACTGGGTGACGACAGTTAATAATAGTGTTCATTTGATTATTCGAATATTCGACTATTCGAAATTCGACTTCTTGAAAATCGAATATTATTCGATCATTCGAAATTCGAAATTTTGAAAATCGAATATTATTCGATCATTCGAAATTCGAAATTTTGACAATCGAGTATTATTCGATCATTCGAAATTCGAAATTTTGAAAATCGAATATTATTCGATCATTCGAAATTCGAAATTTTGTAAATCGAATATTATTCGATCATTCGAAATTCGAAATTTTGAAAATCGAATATTATTCGATCATTCGAAATTCGAAATTTTTCCCAAGGACAAAGGTATAGTGTGGGACCGTGTAACACGATGTCGTGTCACGGTCCCGACGTTGCAGAAGTGGTCCAGGCATTCGAAAATCGTGCTTATGTCAACGTGTTAGCATTCCACTGATAGGCTTTTAATTTATTTTTATTGATTCTGTCAGTACTTGATGGGCTGGGACCTGCATCGAGATTGCATATGCTCGCAGAACAGTCAAACAAAAGAACTAGGAAGGGGGGGGGGTGGGAAGGAACTCGGGTACCTGCCTGGTCGCACATTTTAAGATGCCTTGTCGGTGATGAACTTGAACGATAATTTCATACCTGTTCTTATTCCACAACCTGTAGATAATTTGTTGCTGAAGGCCTGTTTATTTTTCTGCGTTTATTGATGTTGAATTGTTTAGTTTACATCGCAGTGTTACACTCCATTCCTTGAGCTTTAGCTGTTGACCTCTTAAAGTTGAAACGTATAAGGTTTTTCATAATCTTTTCAGTTGAAATAACGAGCTAGTTGTGTTTTTTAACGAAAATTAACGATTTACCGGAGATTTAACGAAAATTTTCCGTTAAAAATTTCGTTAAAAGAATTTAACGCATGGAATTTTGAGTGCACCCCTGATTGAGTAGGTCAAATACACGCTCAATTGGAACCACAATAACCCGTGTTAGCAATGCGTGGCGTATTTTCCGTTCGTTATCCCTTAACCATGGGACATAGGAAGTCAGTAGTCACTGCTTCATACCACGTCTTGTAAACTTTAAAGAGTTTGGACCCCTTTTAATTATTAGGTTGGAAAAAAGTCTCTTCACACTTCGAAATTTTTTTTACCCTTCCCCTTGTAAACGCACTAGCCAATGTTGATTGCTGATTTCGTAATCCTATCACACTTGTCTACCGTTCGCACGCAGACACAGGTTAAGACTCTTCTTGTAATTCGTTATCCATCCAATCTTCCGAACTCAATGCCAGATCTACCTCATGGCCGTTTTCAGCACGGCATTCTTCAAGAATTCATTAAAGAATCCACAGCACGTCAGGCAGCAGACCAAATTAACCACATATATGGCTTGGGATCTACTACTCATCGCGCCTGTTATGAGTGGTTCGGAAAGTCTTTAAAGGAAATTATTCACTGAGGGCAAAGCATGGTCAGGAAGGCCAACTGGATTGGACGACAGTGAACTACACCATCTTCTTCGTACCGATAGTTGGCAGACGACACGTCAGCTGGCAGAGAAACTCGAAGTGTCTCATAGGATAGTGGGGATCCATCTGAAGAATCTTGGCTTTCATGGAAATTTGGAGCTTGGATTCCACATGCCCTGTCAGACACTCAGAAAGGTCGACGGCTCTCCATCGCTGCTTCTCTTCTGTCCAGATATGGAAGAAAATCGTTTCTTCCGCGGATTGTGACAGGCGAAGAGTCCTGGGTTCTGTGTGCCAACTTCCGAGGAAAAGGCAATGGGTACAAAAGGGAGAGAGCCCTAAGTCTGATCTCAAGCCCAATGTTCACGAACGGAAGATTCTCTTGAGTGTTTGGTGGATATCAGAGGAGTGATTTATCGGCAAACTCTCAGAAGTGGAGAGACACTTACTGCTGTCACATACTGCGGCCAACTCCACAAAGTCGTCGCAACTCTCCAAGAAAACAGGCCGGAGAAGTCGAAGGTGATGATCCTGCATGACGATGCAAAACCACGTGTTGCAAGACTCACAAGAGAAACAATAAAGGGGATGGGCTGGGAGGTAACGCCACATCCACCGTATAGCCCTGATCTCGCCCCTACCGACTACCATCTCTTCCGTGCTCTCAAGCAAGAAATTGGAGAGAAATATTTTGGAACGGATGAAGACCTCAAAAATTGGATTTATCAATGGTTCGACTCCAGAACTGCAGTCTTTTAAGCGAGAGGAATTGGAAAATCACCCAGTCTTTGGAGAAGTGTAGTAGAACAAAATAGAGTTTATCTCAATTGATTTGACTTTGTAGTTGTGAAGTAATAAATCTTTGAAAGAAATGAAAAGACTTTTTTTCCAACCTAATAGAAACAAATATAACGATTTTCGTGTTTTGAAGCTTAACGGCTTAAACCTGGGAAACGCTATGACAGGACTGAATCAAAATTTAGGTGTCAGATTAGGAAAGATTTGCCTGTAAACTGATCACTAAGGTAACGAATAAGACACTTTAAGGTGAAGGTACAGAACTTTAGAATAATAGAAGACCCTAGGAATAGGCGATTTTCCAGAGAAAGAAAAGGCGGGGGAAAAGCGGATACGATTCTTCTATAATTTAGTCCACCTTAAAAGGGTCAAAAACTACCCTGGCAAGTCGCCTTATTGCATACGAAAAAAAAAGTAGCCCACTGTCTCCACAATACAACTTGGCGATTCAAAAAATGACAGGTTCCTACCCATCCGAGTGATTAACACGTCGATAAATTCATCTGTGCGAAAACTACAGAATTTGGATTTCAAATGTATGTTTCGTCCTGCGTAATCTACAAGTGCGTCGGTTTCAGAACGTTATTTCTTCGGATCTTTTATTGGATTGCTTTCAGAAAACAAATCTTACCATGTAGAGAAGGATGCAGAAAATGTGTTCCGACATTCTCATGAGTTCAAAGTGCTCAATAGTCCAAATCTCAATAGTCCACGACTAGAAAGTCCTTGACAATGGCTTTTATTGGCATAGATATTCCAAAACTAGTAGTATTTGACGTAATTGATAGGGAAACATGTAATTGAAGTTATGCTCATCTGAATTTAGAAGGCAAAATCGTTTAAGTCCAGGAGTTCTATTCTGTTTTTTTTCTAACACGAGAGGTGGCCAGTAGAAGATCAGAATCACGAGGGCAAAATGTAATGTAAGATTAGGTTTCTTTACTAATTGAGCAGAAACCGAGTTTTGGAAGCTCTCCAACATACGCCTTCTACCTAACTCTTTGAGGCAATACAAAAGTCTCGTTGGCAGCTCCTTAGTTTATCTCGTTTTGATCACTTCAGTTTCTTTGGTCATTGTGGTTTTAAATCCGTATTCGAATTGTTTATCTGCGTGGTTCTCCACGTAGTAAATAAACAAATAAATAAAAACGGCTGAAACTTTCGGTCCGACCTAAAATTTAGAATGGTAACGTATCCTTAAGGGATTACTTGACTTGATTGCTATCCCTCCTCTTTTCTTATCTATATTTCTCATCCCTTAAGAATAAGATCAAAACACCATCTCGGAGCGAGCTAAAACAAAGCTTAAATGTTTTAAGACAGTTTCCGTAACGCTGTTGCTTCTACTTCGAGAGAGCTTCACCGATGCCCAAGGTAAGCTTTACCAAGAGTTTATTTAGTGGAACTAAATCATGGCGTCGGTGTTTTTAGCATTGGAGTGCTACAACAACGGGCTGAGCGACTTTCAGAGACGTTTGTTCTTGAATCTTCACAATGACCTTCGGCGCAAGGTAGCCAAAGGCGAACGAACGCTAGGAAGTGGTGAGCCCTTGGCAACCGCTTCGAACATGTACAAGTTGGTGCGTTCATTCTAGTGATTTGCTGGGTAAGTAATTGGGCCTTTCTTTTGCGTTACTCCAGAAATGGTCCTGTATTCTTGAAAACGAAATTAGTGAACGGCTCAAGAGATGCCAAGAGGATCAACCGCCTCTAGAAGGGTTCGCAGTGAACATCAAAGCGTATGTTCGCTGCTTTTCTGTAACGTTCTGTAATAAACCACGCAGAAAATAAGCATGAACTAATGCTAAAGTAATAAGTTCACTATACAGGATTCCTAACTACCAGTTCGAAGGATCCATCGATTCTGAAGAGATCGTTGAAGTTGTGGAAAGCTGGTGGAGTGCAATGCGAGACTATGAAGATGAGTATGAGAACTATGACTACGAATCTGACGGCAACATTAAATATAATTTCAATGTAAGTCCAGACTGATTCCGGCACTTGTCCCTAAGACAAAGAGTTGGTAAGTGAAAATTCTAGATGAATATATCGTTTGTCTGCGTTAGCAGAAAGTATTCATTAACAACAAGCCGGCTCTAGTTAGACTAGAGGTATCAGCTGATCCACTGTGTGGTGGGATTCGTGCACTGATAAGGAGCATTTCAAACGAGATGCGAATACTACTAACAATAAGCTCAGCGAAGATGTAGATGTGGAGGGGGGTCCAATCGTCTTTCTCCGTTTTAAAGCTCAATGGGTTAGTTCAAAAACATTCAAATAGAAAACATTAAGCACAATTGCACCAACACTGGGTCAGATGTACCCGTAGGACTGCAGCAGCTAAATAAAGCTACAAGGTATGGAATAGATACAGAGTGAACCCATCTTTTTAGAATTGCATCCTACTCTCCTCTTTTGAGGGTTTTTGTGCTCTAGACGTGAATTTTTAGTGCAAGGCTTTTAACGGCTTATCAAATGGACGCGATCGGTTTGGTATTTACCGGCTTCACCGTTTGGATATAAGAGCACAAGTGATAAATAACAAATTTATTACAAAAACAACAACACAAATAAAAAACGCGAGAAATAGAACACACAGTGAACAGAGGACTACTCGAACTTATGACTCTAGGCTCTGCAACAAATGCCTGCCTAAGTCCTAGTTTAGCCCATTAGCGGTAGTCGATGGCCTCCCTAACCCGTTTTATTTCCAGCCAACAAAAGAACTCAACAGGGTCAGATCCCTACACCTGCTCAAAAGATCCCAGCCAGGCGACTGCGACGATGACGGCCACTTCAGTCAGGACTCAGCGAAGACGACGTCGACGATGGCGAAGACGAGGGCGACGACAACGATGACGGCAGTCGGTGATGACGGCGATGAAGACGACTGGGGCCCCTTCCTTCATTCCTCGAACACCTGGTTTTGCGCGCCTGCGTACTTGTCATCTCGTGGCTGAGTATTCGATGCACACTATTGTATGCAACCACGCACCACTTTAGTATTTTTTTACTTCTACTTATCTCACCACAACATGCCCCTCCTTAAAAAACTGATCTGTCCTCAGATCACCGCTTATACGGAAATGTGTTGCATATCCCTTTCGGCTGCCCTACAGCGACTTTTCTCTTGTCGCTGCTCTACCCGTTCCAGATGCCTCTTAGAGACGCGGCCATCCTTGATCGCCGGCGCTCCTACGATCCGGGGTCTCGACTCCCGACGAGCGGCTTACCTGCCGGCCTCAACGACCTAGGCACCTTGAAGCGCTTCCAGTGTTAAACCATACTTCTGCATCTGCGCACATAACTGACCATAGAACTCCATAGCCAAAGTGACGTCCCACCATTCCATCGGGTCGTGTACCAGGCCGACGCGAAGACACGCCATGGACCCCTTTACTCTTCCTGCCTCTGCAGGAACAAGGTCGTGCCATAGTGCGACGAATTCCGGATGGTATCCAGATAGCCGAGTACGTGCCCTCGGGCCTTCTCGTTCAGGCGGTTCCAGCTGCCATCCTCGCCGAAGCGCGGCCATTCACCATCCAAATTTGGGCTCCACATCTGAACCATAAATCTACAGCACTCACGAGCTGTATCCACGAACACGAGTCATCAGGCTCTTTCGGTGGCAAAACTATCACCACCTCCCAACCTCGTCCGCGAAGATGACGTTGTTGTTACGTCGGATTTCTAGAAAGGACCGATAGTAAAACAAAGTGGTCCTAGGACCTTTGACACAGAACGTAAGTCTGTGGAGCACTTTCGGAATCAATATAACGATTCTAGCGTGCTGTTCCTCCTCCGCCAGGTTTTGCGCCTGCGCGGTCCACTCCATGGCACGGCTCAGATTCCACCCTTGTTCCACGATCCTCGTTATGTCCCATGGCCAGCCGCGTAAACCCTTTGGTTTAATCTCGACTCCGCTGGTACCATTCCCGACATAACGGCCACATGCGTACATCTCCTTCTAAAGAACGAATAGGCTTCCGCTACTGCCTTCAGGTTGATCGCGAGATACGTCTTGTCCATGGTACGCCGACACTTCTCCGATACCGAACCGGTACCCCACCATACCCCCAGCACACGCGCTGCGTCCATCATGCATTCCACATTCTCTTCCTCTGCCGGCGGCGGTACGGTGGGTAGTAGGTCGCTCACTAGCTCCATTTGACTGATACGACACGACAGTATGGAAAATCCCGGGCGTCCGTCCACGGCTGGAAATGGTTGTCCACCGCATCGGAATCTCAAGTGCAAAAAGTGCATGTCATCGTCGACGTCGTAGTCGTTTTCCAGCCTACAAAAATTTTCATCAACTAATCAACCATCGCAACACGACATACTCCTCTCTCCCTCCTTTGGTCTACGACCCCTTTTTCTGGTAGTCTGGTTTCTGACAGGCTCATCCACAGTTTCCTTCGGACACTTGAGCAACAAACAAACTAGTTTCAATAACCCTATAGGGGTCTTCCCATTCACACGCTAGCTTTGAGTGCTTCGCCTGTCCACGTTCTCTCGGCAGCTTCACTCTCCCCCACCTCAGGAGCGCGTTTCTCCGCTACATGCCGCTTCTTATCGTAGTAGGCTTTCATTCCCGCTCTGTATCTTTCGGCTTGCGGGTGGACCTCATCTTGAATGATACGCATGCCACGCATCAGCTGAATCTTGAAGTCGTCCACTCAATCTCTCCCAGTGGCTCTCTACTATCTGGCACCGAATTCATTGGTTCTACCGGGTCGAAGCCATAGGGCAGGAAGAAAGGGCTTTTTCCGGTCGCCGTATGTGGTGTTGCGTTGTATGCAAACACAGCGTTCGGCAACATCATATCCAAATCTCCAGGCCGCTCTATCTTATTTTTCAAGATTCGCTGCAATGTTTCTATGGCGCGCTCTGCCGCGCCAGTCTCTCTCGAATTGTATACCTTGGTAACGGTGTGCCTGATACTCGATATCCTAGCCAGTTCGTTTACCAGGTCATTCTCAAAATTGGTACTCTGATCTGTGTGCAGCTGTTAGGGCTAGCGGCCGCCCTCGCACACCCACCTCTGGAAGATTACTTGTGCGATAGTACTCGCCTTCTTGTCCTCAATAGGGTACGCTCCCAACCATTTTGTAAAATAGTCCACCATCACCAGCATGTATTTCATTCCACTCGCGGTCAGCCCCATTTCCAGAATGTCCGCACACACGCACTCAAGGGGCCTTCTAGCTACGAAGGTTTTAGCGGTGGAGTGGTGGTAGGTCGAGGATTAGCTAACAGACACTTCCTACATCCTCGCACTCAGGCCGCTACGTCCTTGTCCATGGTCTCCCAGAAGACCTTCTTTTTTAGGACTGCAAGCATTTTTCTCGCTGAGTAATATCCTGCTAGACATCTTAGGTGTGCTTCATCAAAGACGGCTCTACGCCTAGACTTGGGCACTACCAACACCGTTGCGCCATCCGCTTTTATAAGCTTCAGTTCTCCTCCCTCTATTGTGAAGTCCGCTACTGCAAGCTTCCTTCCCATTCCTGGGAGTTTAAACTTTCGTCTAGCTTGTTTTCTTGCAAGTTTTCAAGATATTTCCATAATCGAAATCTTGTTCGAACTCTTGCAACCATTCGGATTTTACTTCCTCCGTGGCCATGCAAACCACCTTGTCTTCTCCTGGATGCCTCACTGTCTCCTCTTTACCATCGAAAGGTATCCCTCTCAAAAAAACCTCAGCAACAGCATTCGCTTTGCCTTTGACTTACTCCATCGTCAGCTTGTGTTGCTGCAGCTCTAATACCCATCGCAGTACTCTGTGTGATACATTCTGTCTCTTGAACAGTGCCATCAGTTCCTCTGGCCCACAGCATTCTAAACTGTCCGCCACAACTGCGTAGCATTCGCGCTCTTTCGCTCCAACTTCGCAGCTCTCTCTGAACATCCTCACCAGGTCGAGAGTTTCCTGCGTAGTTGCGCTAGCAAGCTCCTCAAAGCTTCCCTTCTGGGCTCCGATATGCGCAGACTTTTCGCAACCTCGGCCACTAGCAGCAACTCACCCTCTTTCACACGTTTTATGAAGCGATCACAAACCTTAGCTCATCGAACTCTTCGAAACGTGTCTTCTCCTCGGTAGGAATCTGATCTTCTACCTCCATTGTTGCCTCTGGCGCCACCTGCAACATTTGTCCTTCTCCTGCTTGTACCGCTTGAAGCCACCGACTCAGCCATTACGAGGCGGTCAGTGTTCATGTTGTGTCAAGTTCCTCGCCGGCGTTAATCGACAGGACAGGAAAGTGCACCCTTGGCACCAAAAAAATTGAGCAGAGTTTACCCTTGGAAAATAGGGTGTACCACTATCGATTTCCCGCAGTCAGGGAACCAGACACCACGCTGGTCTCAACGAGTTGGATTCTTTTTTCGATGAACCACTGACCCGCTAGCAGCGCGAAAAAATTAGCAGCCACTCGAGGTTTTCGCCAAGGAGCCGCTAACCTTTTTATCACTCTTGCACTAGTATCAAACGCTTTGTCTTGGCCCCCAAGTTAGGTATTTACCGGCTTCACCGTTTGGAAACAAGAGCACAAGTAATAAATAACACATTAATCACAAAAACAACAACACAAATAAAAGAACGCGAGAAATAGAACACACAGTGAACAGAGGACTACTCGAACTTATGACACTAGGCTCTGCAACAAATGCCGCCTAAGCCTTAGTTCAGCCTACTAGCGGTAGTCGATGGCCTCCCTAACCCGTTTTAGTTCCAGCCAACAAAAGAACTCAACAGGGTCAGATCCCTACTCAAAGGCCCCAGCCAGGCGACTACAACGTTGACGGCCACTTCAGTGAAGGCTCAGTGAAGACCTCGTCGACGATAACAAAGACGAGGGCGACGACAATGACGGCGGCAGTAGGTGAGACGTCGATGAAGACGACTGGGGCCCCTTCCTTCGTTCCCCGAACACCTGGTTTTGCGCGCCAAATCCGGCCGCCTGCGTACTTGTCATCCCTTGGCTGAGTGTTCGATGCGCACTATTGTACGCAACCACGCATCACCTTTGTATTTTTTACGCCTACTTCTCTCGCCACAACAGATCATTGCTTCATGGATCCTGAACTGAAACGCTATTCAGAGGAAATTCGCCGACGATATTGAGAAGAAGCTGCATGCGATAATGAACTGCGAACACACTGAGCTGCACCGCGCCCTTTCATTGCATGCCAACCGCGAAAAGTAATACGGAACACTGCTTTCTGCTAGCGGCTCGCTAGTCCATACTTGTAGCGCCACATCTCTATCGTCTATCGCACAGTCAACCATCGAATTACTCGAGAGGGCGCCAGTAACACCATACTCATGCCAGAATACTTTGATAGAGTTTACTGCTCGAGAGACAGAAGGAGGACATCGGTGGTTCAGGTTTTTCACGAAGAAGTCCGACTAACCGGTTGGCGGATGAACTGAGCCCAGCTTCATGAGCAAAACCGGGGACAAATCATACCACAAATTTATCTTACCGGTTTACTACTGGAAACTTACCTTTTCAGTCATGAATATGCGAAGGAGAGGTTAACCTTGGCGACGAGCCCGATTCGCTGTATTACGTGGAAATTAGCAGTGCCGCGCTGCCGCTGCCGCTGCTTCGCGTTAACCGCTACTGACCGCGCTTGCGGAATAACCGTTACCACGAACCCGCCCGTTGATGAATCGCAGTAACTGGCTAGGGAGGGGGGGGGGGGGGAGGGGCGATAGTAACTTGCATCATGATCGGTCGGTAAGGGGGCTTTTATACTCTCACAGCGCACCAAAATTGACTCGCCGCTGAGCGCTTTTGAGGTAGAAAGGTGAGCGTCAGCAACGTATGCGAGCTTGGACATACTACGTACTATGCGTCGAGGATGGCAAGACGGTCCATTTAGGCGCTTGACGAGGAACTGAAAGCGACAACTCTGTTCCAAACACTCCTGGGTCTGAACAGGCTCGTGCCACCATTGAAAGGGACGGCCTTTGCAAAATCTTTGCTGGCTGGAGGGAAGTGCTGCACTACCGAAATAATTCTTTATTGGTAGCAGTGTTGGGTGAGTCGATTGTAAAAGACATCCTTCAAGGCGGTTACCACCCTTTTGAAGGGGTATGTATTTTTCGGTGTGCAAAGAAATACTAGAAAGGAGACAGTGCTCAAGTTATTTATTTATTTATTTATTTATTTATACAACCATAGGAATGTGCCACCAATGATCGAGAACAGGCCGCGAAAAAAATTGCCCGGAAAGAACACAAATAGGAAAAAATACAGAACTCAACTTACAATCAGTGAAAGCGTTAAAAAAGCTATCGAGAACATTGAGGAAAGGCCCATCTTCTATGATCCTGCGCATCTATGAAGGAGAACATAACAGAGAAGGGTAGGACAGCCAACCCACAAGTAACATGATCACTACAGAAAACCAGACGACCTTGCCCATGATATACTGAGAGACAGCACTTTTGCCTAATGCATGTAACAAGCTGTCAGAAACTGGCAGTATTGTTATGATAGTGATCCTGAGGCACATGAAGATTTGGCAATAAATAAACCTTTTCAAAGTGATGATGCTCCAGACCCCCATAGTATTAGAATCACGGCAAGGAGCCTGATGGGAATACGTAGTGAAACATGAAAACCAATAGGTGGTTAACAAACCCAACCCTGGCACCTCACAACGCGCTAATTCACCGACGAGATCACCATCATCCTTTCAGCCCCTACAAAACAAAAACACGCATAATGCGCTTCGCAGACACCCGCTGGAAGAGACCCGTTACCGACTGGGTTCCGCGGGATGTCAAGAGAACACCAGTACGCCCACCAACGCGTTGGTCGGACTTCTTCGTGAAAGCCCTGAACTACCGATATGACACTCTTCGTGTCTTTCGAGCGAAGAGGATTCATTGGAGCACTCTGGCACGCGAGAGGGACGAATGGAGACGCTGCTGGCGCCCGCTCGAACAAGTCGATGATCAACGGGACGTCAGGTGATACAGGTGATGAACTCCATTAAGGCATTATGGATTTCACTCTTATTCTCCCTTGCGTAGATACCATATACCTTTATATCATAGGCATAAAGCTGAACCCTTATCGAGGTGTGGGTTTTCAGTTTGTCGGGTAGGTCGAAACAGTAGATGATAAAGAGGAGAGGTGATAGTGCCCCACCCTGAGGCACACCTCTCGGACAAGGATAACGCCTCGAAAAACTATTTTTTACTCTTACCCACATGTGGCGATCTATCACATAGGAGACGAGCCAGTTCAGATGAGCACCATCAATGCCGACTTGATTTAACCTCATCAAAAGCTTGGAGTGATTAAATGCATCGAACGCTTTTGATAAATCAAAATATATGATATCCACGGAAGGATTATCATTTAGAGCAGAACCCCAGTCAAAACTGCTATCAAGGAGTTGAGTTGTAGTAGATGCACCCTTGAGGAAACCATGCTGCTCAGGTGGCAAGATGTTGCGCTTCTCCAGCCAGCACACAAGTTTCTCACGTATATTTTTTCCAATATTTTCATTGGTGTTGGAGCAATACTGATCGAGTTATTGCACAAGATGTGTAGATGGTTAGCATGACGAGCTGTATGCGAGGTTTTGAACGGCAGCAGCGCTACTTCGAATGAACGAAAAACGGCGGTATTCTTTGTCACCTGCCTTTTAGTAAATGTCACTTCCTGAGCAGGTTAACTACTAAAAAAACGGTTTTTCTAGAGCGGTGGAAACATCACTCATAGGTAATTACTACACTGTTTAGGACAGAGGGATCGTCAGGATGTGAAGAACGAGGAGGAGAACACCATCGTGGCTTTGTATATCAGCGTCCGCCGCTGCTCAGTGCGCAGGCGCAAGTATACATAAACTAGGGGCTAAAGTCAATGACGAATCTGGGTCCTGGTGATTTTTTGAAATTTCACGGAACTTGGTCGATTAGAACTCTCGTCCAGCGGGTGCCAGCGAAACGTGATATCCTCGAGCGTGCGATGAAACAGCGCAGGTAATGTAAAGCGTAGCCTCGCTGCTCGGAAAGCGGAAGGTGCGGGTTCGAATTACGCCTGGCGCAAGAGTTTTGATTGCAACAAAATACTATGCAACAATATATCGCCTCTGTACATAGTAGCTAGCTCAAACAAATGTGTTAAAACATTGTCACTAAATAAAGTGTCAGCTGGGATTGGCATGTTATTCCCTGCGCCAAGTTCGTGCACAACATTCCAGTTTCCACGCTACAGCGTGCTGAGCGATTCAAAAGTAACAGATTAGTGAGCCTTTTAGTGCAATTTGCTTTGTCTAGTAATCATGGAGCCGTTAAACTGGTAATGGAGATAACTGGGTCAATAGTTCCCGAAGAGGTGTCCAAATGTAATGCCCATGTTGACTGTCGTTCAGATGATTACCGGGCGGACGACACAGATCGGATGCTCCTACGTCTACTGCACTGACGCTACGACCCTGTTCATTGGATGTATGTACCATCCTGGGTGAGCATTCAAGGAAATCATCCGTGCCTGTGCTTGTGGTATATCCATTTCCAGAGCTTCTCCATCATTCATTGACCCTTACGAAGCTGGGCCTTTCTGCTTACGGGACCGTGACTGCACGACATACCAGCCATCGCAGTGCTCGGTTGGACTCTGCGTAAGAGGGACCTTCAGCAGATGAGAGGGAGCACCTCCAAGTCCTACTAGCTGCTGTTCCAAAAACTCTGTTTAATTGCCGTTGTTTAAATAATTTCAGATCAGATTTTATTTTGTAAAGCGTTTATTTAACAAAAACTCTACAAGAGATTTGAAAGACAAGCGAGGGTTCTTCATGTTGTTCGATGCCACTCGACATCAGAAACGATTTTAGTTATTGATAAGGCAGGAGAATGATGACAGCAAAGAACGCTGGACATGCGCCTACATTCTAGGATTTAATTCTGCGGTTTCTCCCATGTCGTGTTCAGAAATATCTCCACCTGCCCAGTCGACTCCTAAATCTAGCGCATTCGTTTTGACAAGGCAATGCGCTATATCTAGATAATAGCGCAACGAAAGGAGTGAACGAGTATAGCGATCCATGAATGAATGACAGACGAACGCGGCGTAAGCACGGTTATGAAAACCACACTCAGAAGGAGTGCGAACATTGATTAATATAATAATAATGATGTATTACGGCCGCATATGACAGTGGTGAGATCACATATTGTAATGGATGCCTGCGGAATACACCGCATCCACAAAAAACTAAACTTCTACAAAATATGCTACAAGAATGCTTGAAGATAACAACGAGAAGTATTTGAGACATTATAAGCACTACCCAAAATCCTTCGTCATGGCGGTCAGGGATGTGTAGTACTGAGGAAGAGTTTTTCGGCGATTCTTCTAGAGATTCCAAAGTTTGTAAAAAGGAGCAAGTTTGTAAAAATTGTGGTCCTGATTCCAAACATTCCAGACAAGATTCTGAAAACGCTGCAAACGTCATCTATATTTCTGCGTGCGTATTTCTGCGAAAGTATAGATGTCCAGAAACTTGTTTCGAAGGGTCTGGACATCTATACTCTCGCAGAAAGAACAAATCCTATAAATCTTTGAATAGAATAAATCTTTGTACAGAAAAATAGTCATTCGTGTTAAATTACATTAAACTTTTCAAACAGCTCTACGTTTTCTTTCTTTATTGCTAAAAAAGAACACGGTTCCATTACTGATCTAATGTACGTCGTGTAAGCTCTAACTAACACAGAACAGTTTCTACTGGACAACCCTTTAAATGTTTGGAATGTTCTTCTCATTGCTTTCCTACAAACCACTCTGTGTTCTGTATAAATGTTGAAGTTCGCGCGGCTCTAAACTGAGGGTATTCGGAGAATTGCTGCTAAAAGGTCTCTAACTCCACGCTTTCCACAGGTTGCTGGAACAGTGAAATACAAGTTCAAGTGAGTGTTCCGCGCCACGCAGAAGCTGACTGTTTAGTACACCGACGTGTGCAATATCCTGGCCTATGATATAAGCCGGAAGATCAACCAACAAGATTTTTTTTATCAACTTTAGCTGCACATTGTACATAGGTTACAACAAAATCTGGACATAATATGTTACAAGAAAAAAGGGCTACTGGACCGTCTAAAAGAGGGAAGGTTTGGACCCCATAAGGGAGTCCGAGTCGTTAACTAACTAGCCCGATGCCTAGGCCCTTACACCTACCGCTACCCACTCTAGTTCTAGTTACAGGGTGTGGGAAATGTAGAGGAAGGCAAAGCATAAGGGAGTGACAGCTGCTGCCTACTTGGGGAAGAGCCACCACTCTCCATGTCCTTATAGGAAGCAGCCGCTCTCCACATGCCTACATAGAAAGCCGCTGTCCTTGTTCTCTCACGATGTTCCTATTTATACGGCACTTCAAGGTGGTAATTACATCGCTAAACTTGAAGCGGGCGGTGCTCGGATCGTTGGCTACCGCCAAAACTGCTTACACCCGATAGTGTTACCACATGCCACCCAGCTTTAGACGTTCCGGTCCTCGGAACGAAAAAAGTAGGTCTTACTGTAGGGCTTTACAGCGTAAGGGTTTGTAATGCATATCTTAAACAGCTATCTTAAATAGTGCTTTTATTTTGTCAAGGGCTGTGTGGGCAAAACCCATCTGAGAAGAGTGGACTCTAGCGATAGATCGCGTATTAAGTTAGAGTCATTGGTTGGAACAATAACCGAAGTGTTCGGTCGGATAGCCAAGAGTATAATACTTTTTGCTTCGCAAGTATAGGATTATAATAGTATGCGAGGAAAAATATGACATAGGGAAACATAGTATTTCACAGCATGTAAAAAGTCATGAATGCTTGAAGTGGAGTCCATTGGATTCCCTGCATTTGGCTTCTATCCACAAGCTGGAGGAGAAGAACTCGAATTGGACTGACGTAACTCGTTCGCTGCAGAGGTTGGCATAAAACGTGATGAAGCAGTGTCGAAGTTGAAGATGAAGGTTGAAGATGATGTTCGTCGTGACGGCGACTGATGTTGTTTGGGCGGCTTAAGGAAGGGGGATTGGGGAGGAGTGTGGGGTGTTTATATTTAAGCTCTCTCTGAGATGGATTTACTGCGCTATCGTATGTGATAATCGTTCACCAATGAACATTATTGTTAGTTGCACAAAGTGTGGTGCGGCTGCAGGACTTGCTGAGACTCAGAGACGTATGTTGAGAAGAATTTCTGAGTGGCCTTGTGCTTATATTAGGAGTCCTCTGCGCTTCAACTCCTTTTAAAGTAAAAGGAGGAACTATCAACATATGACTTAGAAGAGTAGAGGCGAAAAAAAGAAAGAGTTCGTAGGTCAGGGTTCTAAAAAAACCCCTAGCCGGGACCTCCATGTAATATCCTGGCCTATGATATAAGCCGGAAGATCAACCAACAAGATTTTTTTATCAACTTTATCTGCACATTGTACATAGGTTACAACAAAATCTGGACAAAATATGTTACAAGAAAAAAGGGCCACTGGACCGTCTAAAAGAGGGAAGGTTTGGACCCCATAAGGGAGTACGAGTCGTTAACTAACTAGCCCGATGCCTAGGCCCTTACACTTACCGCTACCTACTCTAGTTCTATTTACAGGGTGTGGGAAATGTAGGGGAAGGGCAAAGCATAAGAGAGTGACAGCTGCTGCCTACTTGGGGAAGAGCCACCACCCTCCATTCCTTATAGGAAGCAGCCGCTCTCCACATGCCTACATAGAAAGCTGCCGTCCTTGTTCTCTTACGATGTTCCTATTTATACGGCACTTCAAGGTCGTGATTATATCGCTAAACTTGATAGCGGGCGGTGCTCGGATCGTTGGCTACCGCCAAAACTGCTTACACCCGATAATGTTACCACACGTGGATAACAAATGAAAGTCTCTTTCAGACTGACTGAAAAGGCTCCTTCTTTCGCCAAACGTTTGGGGACGTTTACGAAGGTCGGCCTTCATAATGCACGCTTTGGGAGACGCAAACTGCAAACTTACATCATGAAATCGCCTTGAAGACATACTCTGTGCATAGACTTGTTTGTGCGGTGGAGGAGGCGTACATACAATGGTGAATCGAGCTTCATGGTTAGGGTCTTGCTCAGGATTGCGCCCCACGAAGCCGACCTTTGGTAGCAGAAGTATCTGAGAAAGGCCTCCAAAAAATAGTGTACGGGCCTGTTACGCGGTCTATACTAGTCGGTATGGCGCAGCTTTGGGCTGACGCTTGCGTCCAGTGTCCTATGACACGACACCACATTGAACTGGCAAGAGCGTTATCGTACCATTTAGCTGAAGCTCTCGGACAAATACAGCAGGGAGCAGAAGCAAAACCGTACAAGCCCATTTTTGGTTCGGTTAGATCTCAATTGAGAACTCAACGCACACCCACTTAGACCGTGCATGGAAGTAGGACGCATGGCTTTATAGAGCAGTCTTCGTATCAATCAAGACGAGTTCAATTTTTTTACCGATTTTTGTGGAATATTATAGTACGACACATTTTCTACCTGGTGGATCAACGCCTTAATCTACTCTATATAATTTTGAGTGCTAGTTGGTAATGCTGATTTAAGTGCTAGCACTACGAGGATTACTTGTTTTCTCTCTAATGGGGCAGGAGTCGTTACCGAGGAATTGACTCGTCACGTAAATAATTTCTTCCTGCGAGAAGTAGGTGACGTAGAAAAGTAAAATTGTGTCCTGCTAAATTTGAAACATGTTTATAATGCCTTAAAAATTTATTTAATTTAAATTTAAACTTAATTTCATTTGAATCAATTTACTTGCCTTTTTTACTGTGCAGCAGATATTGCATGGAATTTTGTAATCCTCGATTTTACCTTCATGTGTCGTCTCATTCAGAAAGAAACATTTTTTTTGTGAAAAACGATGAGTTTGACTGCTACTCGCCAATTATTCAGAAAAACTCGTTTCGAAGTATTAGGGGCCAGAATTTTATCTTCATACGTTGTCTCTCAGGTAGAAGAAATATTTCCGAGACAAATAAAGTCTACGGTTACAGTTCTGTTATCAATTCGAAGAGTGGTTCGAAAATTTTTGCAAGGAAATCATTGAAGCCCTATTAGCAGCTAGCACGGCTGCGAGCAACGATACTCACCTGCGGCCATGCGTGCGGTCGCGGCGCGGCGCTGCAGGCGGGGTCTTCCCTAGCCACTGCAGCTACAAGGAGGAGTTGCCCGATGCGCCCAACGTGTTAGAGCGCGAATGCACGTCTCAACCTATTGGCTGAACCGCTTTGGCTTGCATAAGAGAAGAAAAGGGTTTTTTAACTGAGTTAGAAAGAGAAAAGAGAAAAAGAGAAGTGTCGTGGAGTCTCGTTTTAAAGCGAGCACGTGATGCTCGCTAGTGGTTATAATATGAAAACAAAATGAACCTGATAACAGTAGAAGATCAGGTTCATTTTGTTTTCATATTATACGAAGAAATTTTCTTATTCTTTTGGTGAAGTTACAAAATCCCTCAATCCACAAAAATCTCGAAACTTTCGCAGAAAATATCAGCAAGTCCAAATTTTATAGGTCGCTAATTTTTTGTGCATTAGGCCTCCAAACAAAGAGTATCTTTTTTAAATGCGTAACCGCTGTAGGCGACGCTCGAAACATACTGGATCTACTCCTCAAATGAATGTTCTATTTAATAATAATCGAACATTCTCCCACATGCAATTCTGAACTTAAGAATAAAGGTTTCTCCCTCTAAAACCCCTAATCATGGATCCATTAGTTATCGTTAGTTTTTGATTTTGAGCTTTCTTCATCATTTGTGTTTCACCAGTTACATACCTCTCCCTCACTCATTCGTCCCATCCTAATATCACTCGATTGATTAGCACTAACTGTCCTACACTACTTCACCTTACGAGACAAAGCTTGCACATTCTACCTTTTCCCACCCACCCTTGTGCCCATCAGTGCATCCTGGGGCCGGATTCATCAACGAGAACAGAGGTAAATCTTATCACCCGTTCCCGTTACCATCCGTCAGCGGCTCACTAACCGCGAGTTGTGATTCATCAAACTCGCGGTAAGTGATGGCGATGTGGTAACAACGACGGCTGTTTTGTGTTGGCCGCAACAACGGCAGCCGCACGCAACAGCCATCACTCCGGAAATCGATAGTTCGCCGCCGATGTACTACGGCGGTGATTTCGAGTGGATTTTCTTATTGTTTTGGTTATTTGTTGCTGTGCTTATCCTTGAAAGGGTGCAAATAGGATTGGAGTTGGGGTCACCACCCACTAAAGCTCAATGTGCTTTTTGGGAACCGGTTTTTTTGCAGGAACGATGTGTTCTATCCCCTATAGTGAACGGAGGTAGGCCATTTCTGATGTAACTGGAAATACACGTGACTGTTTCCGAGGATGACCTCCGCTGAGTAGAGTTTGACCCCCTCCCCCGCAACCGACCCTATTTGCGCGTTTGAAACGGCTGCAGCGGTGTAAAAGTGCAGGCATCATAGATTTCGGCGCAATGTGGCTCGGGGGGGGGGGGGGGGTCACCCCTCCCCCCCTACACAACGGTTTGTGCTTTTTGAAACCGGAATTTTTTTGCAGCACTGGTGGATTCTACCACTACAGTGAACTGAGGTAGGCCATTTCCGATGTAATTTCACACACACGTTTCCTTTACTAAGGCGGACAACCACTGAGTAGGGGGGGGGGTGACCCCCCCGAGCCACATTGCGCCTAGATTTCATATCCTTATAGATTGTGTTTATTCCTAAAGAAGCTCTTGTGAATAGCTGTAGCTATGAGTGCTGATGTGTGTCGTTGTTTTCGTTATTCATTCTTGTGTTGATCTATTTCACCATAGGTTCTTAGGAGTGAGCATGATCTCTATAAGGAAAGGAAATTTCTATGATGCTTCCACTTTTATACCACTGAAGCCGTTTCGTTTGAATTTCCCTCGTTTTCGATCTCTTCGTTCTTCCCCTCAATCGTCGGCGCCGGTTTTAGTCGTTTCTATCGTTGCGGATCTTAGCGTTTTCGCACATTAATTATCAAATATGCTCCCGTTTCAGATAACAAGGAATGTTCTCCAAATTGGCAATCTCTTTGCGGCTGCATCGTCAATCCTCGGAAACAATGTGAGTTCAAATCTCGGAATTTTTGTTATTTCTTGTTATTTTATTTTTGTTTTTAATGATTCATCTGTTACCTATTCCTCATTTTTGATTTCTTAATGGATTCGTCTATTTGAACTATATTCATTAATGGGTGCAAATAGGTTCAGGGGTGGGGTCACCATGTAGTAAAGCCCAATGCAACGTTTTGTGTTATAGGAAATTAAAAATTCAAAGGTTTCGAAGGGTTAGATATTGCTGGTATGGGCTCATCTTTGGGCTCCATGTTGTTCCTAGCAGTTTCAGTCCATCTATACATTCCAATATGGCCAAGGCGGCATAATAATGTTATCAAACCGTTGAACGTGAAGGCCTTTCACGGAAGATACCAGAGTCTAGTGTCCTCAGAATGTTCCCCCTTTGTCGCTATTTCAAGGAAGTAGGCATCCACACCGCCTCCGCGAAATAGCATGGAAGCAGAATGCGCGGCGCAACTCATCAAGGGATCTAAGTGTATTGTATGCGTTATAAGAACCCGTCTAAAGTTTACAAGTACAGTTCAACTGATAAAGGATAAAGGTAAAGAACGTCGTTACTCAATCTCTTTTTGAGATGCGCCACCCATTCTACTCCTAGGAGCGACTTGAATGTATATTTGGCCACGCAATGACTTGCAATGGCCAGTCGCTGAACAAGCCTCGCCGATCCCAGAGGCATGGAAGGCTTGGTAGGGAAAATCGTAACCAGAAACCTGGTATCAGGTGCACGCGACAGCCAGCACCTCCTCTGACTGTGCTACGCGCGCACAAAAAAGAGTTAGTGATAAAAAACTGATTCTAAAGCTATATTTGATAGCTTATAAAGTAACAAACGCTCAAAACACGTATGGAAGAGAGAGCTTTTAAACATCAATGAAACAATGAAGGCGCAAAGACAATACTTACGCGCTACTTGTAGCATAGAACACCACCTATGGGAAGACGAAGACTTTTTGTCATATGTAGAGCGACCTTAGAAAATAGATCACAGGAGCTGCTTCGGAACAACGTGTCTTTAGGCAAAAAGAAGATACAAGTAGAAGTTTATTCCCAAATGTTCCGGGCATGCTAAAGCAGAATGAGGAGGCATCTTCTGTCACTTGCATCCGAGTCGAGATTCTTGGTTCCGATTTCGTACAATATGGGTTCTTGCAGAAAATCGCAGCTTCTGTGAGCTGTGCCCTTATGCGATGGCGTCTGTGGAGAAGCATTCCTCATGAGTCATGTTATGCAATTTCTGGTAAGCTTGAAGCACTTTTGGTAAGGTTGTTGTTGAAGGTTGGTACGGTTGTTGTCTCTCATATTTTTAGAGCGTGTCTTTTCCGCTGAAATGTTTCGACTATCTCATAATGGTCATCGGCTATGGATGGTGCCATAAACGGCGATGACTGGGCATCAGGTAAAGTGTGGCAAGGTACAACTCATTAGACTTGTGATGTCGTTGCCGATTACAGGTTTGGATTCCATAGCTACCAACAAGGAATTCTTCGACTTGGACGAGAGTTTGGAAGGATTCCGTTTGGACGAAGAGTAGACTCCGCTCGGCAACGGTCAGCTGAGGGATCTTGGATGTTGTATCTTTTGAAGTCTTTTCCTGGCGTTATCACATTGAGCTATGAGTATACTTCATATATGACGTTATATTTCTTATTGTGTTCATTTATGTTTCGTAATAAATTTGGTTATTCGTATATTTTGTATACACTTCATCACTCTTGTTGAATCATCCTCCGAATGGGATTGTAAGCAAGCAGTGGGGGGGACCAAAGTCAAAAGATGCCTCTACAGGAATCGGAGTATTATTGTCGTCCGACAGTGAACGGTATCAACAGGTCGACCAATGCCAATTAGTTTTATTATGTTTCTACAGTTTACATGCTTCGGATTGAGGCTCTTACGATTTGTTTCTCACCTAAGAGAAAGGATACTTCGGTACTTCGGAGAATAAATTGCGAACTGGCGGTAGGAGGTAGATAGGCTCCAAAGGGCAGCTTTGAAGATCCCCCTACCAAATCCCGCTATATTCTATACAATGAAACGAGGTTTTTACGGTAATGAAAGTAAGGAGCCCTAAAGAAGTAGGGAAGACGGTTGGGATGTTCTATTCTCGAAGCTTGGGGGCGAAGCCAGATCCACGTTCACCCTTTGACACCACAACAAAGCAGACCTTCGGTTAACAACACTTAACAACACATTAACAACACAACAAGTGTATCGGGTACTATTTGTTCTTTTCATCGAAATGTTGCATCGAAAGAAGCTTCTGAGAAGCACAGTTAAGCATTACGGGTATTGGTGAATCCTCTATGGTTCCATCTGCGACATCTCCGTTAAGGTGCAAAACGAGCGGGCGCAACGGCAAATGTAAAGGCAATCTTTTCAGCTGATCCGTTCGACTATCCTCTAGTGGTTGGTTAAATCCGCTGCACCCCGGTAGCAATTACCGGGCACTCCAGCCTAGTAACGGATACGCTGGATCTGAGGCCGGATTTAACCAACCACGTTTTGATGAATCGGCCGCATGGGGGGTTTCGTGGTAAGTTTCGCCACTTACAGCCGGTAAGTGGTTGATGAATCCGGCCCCTGACCGCCCCCACGCACTCGCGCTCCAGCTCACCCAGCTTCGGCACGTTCGCGTAAAACTCGTCCCCTCCGCCAGAGAAGCAGCGAGGGCTCCGCCCGTAGCGACGCACGCGCGCGCGACCGCACGCGCCAAAATGAGTATCGCTGCCGCCTCCCAGCTAGCACACTAATTGTAAGTTTTATACGAGTACAATTTCAGGTCCAGAGGTCCTCTCTTCAGGTAGAAAAATGTGTCGTACCATAATAAAACCTGGGGTGCAGTTAAATCAGTCCTTACTTTTGTTCGAAGAGCAATGGAGTAAATGTCATTTACTTGTGACCTATGAGCACAGGTTACAATTCTGCTATGCCTTCAAGTTACGAATTTAGTTTCGAAGGATTTATTGCAAACCTTTCTGTCAGAATTTGCGCTCTGAGCTGAACAGGAAAACAAACGTTGATTACGATTGCTGTCCATTAATATAGAAGGTGCTTAGTTTATATAGCCTAACAAGGAAGCGTTCCCAACCCATGGTGAGCTTTTGCGATGCTATTTTGGCAGGATGTAGGGCCCTGTGAGTGGAATCCAAAACAACAGTCAGTTTTTGCTGAACGCTTCTTTAAAGACCTGAAAAGGAGATCTGAAAGCGTGCGCGCAACTATTATCAACCTTCACGGCACCCGTGTGTCTCGGTGGCACAGCCGGTGACATCGTCGCCTTATAGGAGCACACCGACCGGTTTTTCAGCTCGAGCCCGAGTGCTGCCATTGTTTTTGCACGTATTAGTTTGTTGTTATTACGCTTTCTTATGATCACAGGAGTCAGTTTTAGACCATCAATGCTTACAACAAACCAAGGCTCTCTATTTGCGCCTTCATATGTGCTAGTTTTTCATCTATGCATATCTGTACCATATCACTTTTCTGCAAATAAAAAGTCTTATATTCATTATTTTCCTTCCAGTCAACAGCTATGGTACAAAACTATGAAACAAATAAAACACAAGCGCTTGTCACACCATCAGCATCTTACAAAAGCCAGTGAGGAATAATCTTGTCCTTGTCAAGAATGACCACTTCTTCTTCGTTGAACGCGTAATCTGTGGATGTAGAGAAGGGTCCTGGGTGAGCATCGACGTAACCTCACTGTTGTCTTCCCCCTCACAGTCATCATCAGGTGTTCAGTCGTCATCCACCTACTGATCGAAACGCACCTATGAACCCACCTAGGTCATGCGAGTAGAATGGTGTCATTTTTATTATACTAACCTGTATCTCATCATTTCATTACCTCTAGCCTGTACCGTTTCTTCTTCCTTACAGTCGATATCTCCATAAATGTCGTCCAGGAGGAGACCTTTTATGGTATCCGCAACCGCAATCTCTCTACTTGTAGAAGTGAAATCCGGTGTGAAGGTGGAAAGTAGTCGGCCAACAACACGTTCGTTCTTGGTGCATTTATGTACCGATATGGGCCGGTTTCATAATATTCAACCGCAAGATGAGCGTTTTTGTGCGCATTTGCGATACGGTTGGTGATACGGCATGATGTGGTGGTAGGGATATGCATAGTTGAAAAGCTAGCACATATGAAGGCGCAAATAGATAGCCTTGGTTTGTTGTAAGCATTGATGGTCTAAAATTGACTCCTGTGATCATAAGAAAGTGCAATAACAACAAACAAATACGTGCAAAAACAATGGCAGCACTCGGGCTCGAGCTGAAAAACCGGTCGGTGTGCTCCTATGAGGCGACGGTGTCACCGGCTGTGCCACCGAGACACATCTCGTTGGGTACCGCAGGGGTTGATAATAGTTTCGGGCACGCTTTCAGACCTCCTTTTCAGACCTTTAAAGAGGCGATAAGCAAAAACTGACTGTGGTTCTGCACTCCACTCACAGACCTCTACATCCTGCCAAAATAGCACCGCAAAAGCTCACCATGAGTTCGGAACCTTTCCTTGTAAGAATTCTTCTGCTATAGGGTAGCCGTCTACTACGCTACAAATGGTCAGGCAGACGCATATCAACCAGAACAAATGTCATCAGTAACACTGTAGAACTTGGTGTTTATTACTTTAAGTGTCTCGACCTAATTCCTAGCTAGCAGATTGTCTTAGAAAACGTATAGGGCTGCCTTCCTGTTGCACCTCATTATTTCTGGCTGAAAAGGGTCAGGGTACTACATTGTGGATGGTCTAATAGCAGGACTTTTACTACTGAATTGGTTATTGCGCAGCAATTACTCGAATTAGAAGCCGAAAATGAAAAGAACCTGCTAGACTTTTGTACAGAACAGAGAAGAAATGGTGCAGAGATTTTAAATCAGCAGAATCTCTGGTAACGGAAGCCGAAATGGGAAAAAAGTTTTCATTTTTTCACTTTCATTTACTTCCTAATCTTATTTGTGATGTAGACTAATATTCTTTTTCATTGCACATAAACGTGTGGCTAATTGCATTAGTTGTAAAGTTTAGTTGCAAAATTCAAACTACTCTGCTCTAAAGGCGTTTTTGCAGGTTTGTTATACTTAATGGAAGAATTCTACTTTAACACTTATCATTCACATCCTTTTATTGCACACTGAATAAAGCCAAGAAAAAGATAACTAGAACTCGAGTTGGAATATCCTTCAAAGATATGTTGAATCTCGTTTGTGGATTCTCTCACAGTGTTTTAAAGTAGCATACCATCTCACCAGAGTCGATTTTGAAGTTGCAGCCATACTCGTCAATAGTGCCAATCTAAAAAGATTTTCGCGACTCTGTGAAAGGCTTGGTTCATTGTTTATTGATGCACGAAGAAACTGCTCCTCACCTTAGACAAATCCCACACATTTTTCGCTTCATAGGCGAGTTCACCACCAGTTGGTGGCTTTGATGTGCTGCAATATTGTTTTCATAAAGCAGTGAAATCCCGCACATCACCCTTGCTTGAACAATTGGTAAGATGCATATACTCTTCCAGCTCATTTAAAGAAGCGGTTTTTGTTCGGCTTGCCTCTCTATTGAAATGTGATAAGGGATGGTCAGAAATTCGAATAAATGTTTACTGTTTATTTCGTTCATGTCTAAAACGGTTTCGGTGTGCTGTAAAGAGACTTTGATCAGGAAACGGCAGAATTTCTGATTTTTGATTTCCAGGCGATTCTGTGTATTTTTTTCTGTTTTCTGAGAAAACGAGCGAAAGTCAGAAGAATGAAAATATACATACATCCAGCTCGGAGACTATGCATGAAGCGCATGTCTGAACCAGGGATGTGCGTTTAAAGGTTAACGATTTTCCTGTTTAACGGATTTACCAGTATTTTCGCAGAAATTGCAAAGTCCCAAATTTACCGGAAAATGTAACGGCTTTATCATGCAAAATCACGTTTTTATCTATGGAGAAGGAATCATACTACAGATATTAGTTTAGAAGTGATTGAATCTATTTTCTCCGATAACCTACTATTAGCGTCCATGGTCCTCAACCCCATTAAAACATCCATGACCACATTATGAGGCGAAGTGGTGCGCTCCTCAAATGTTGATTTCTTTAGGAACAAGAGAAGTTTTATTCAGAGCCATTAGACATGAAGTACAGGACGAATCCTGTCACAAAATCTGTATTTCCTTATTTGACTCAACTAATTCCAAGCCAATTTTGTGCTCCTCCCGGGAACGGTTGAAACCGAAAGAGTCCTTTTGGCCGCCTGTCAAATTTTAAATGGGTTCCGTAAGGCACTTATTCCCGGAAAATTTTGCAGTACTTAAATTTCTCAAGGTTAAGATTCCGTTGATCGACTTTGATCAGTAGGTAATTGATTTAGTGTATTTGCAAATTCTTCTGTTTCTTAAGTTTCGCTCATACTGATCTCTAAGGTGACCTCCACCTCCAATGTTTTCTTGGAAGTTTTTGTTTTGAGAGCTTTGCTTGTTTTACTTGTTGAAGGATGCTCGTTGCATTTATTGCATTGTTTGTTTTAGGATGGGCGCGTGTGGCGCAGTCGGAGGAGGCGCCGACTGTCGCCTGCAATACCAGGTTCCTGGCTCGGATTTCCCGCCCTGGCTAACCAATCCTTCCATCTCCCGGTAAATTGGTACCGGCCTTGTCCGATAAAGATATAGCGCAGACTTGTTCATCGGCTGGCCACCGCAAGTGATTGTATGGCTAAATACGCATTCAAACCGCCTCCTCGACATCCCGTAGAAGTAGAATGCGTTGCGCAATGCGCATCCCAAATGGGATTGAGTAACGCCGTCCTTTATCCTTATCCTTTTGTTTTAGGACGACAAATGTGTGATAAAATAAAGATGTTATGGTTTTTCTGAACGTAACGACGTTTTGGCGAACACACGATCTACGCTTTTGTTACATCACCGCCGCTTAAAACTAGTTGTTTTTGAGGGAATATTAAAAGTCTACGGATCTCCCCGCCGGCGACTTCAACGCCAAGATTGGACCGAGAAGGTCGCCTGAAGAACTTCACATCGGAACCCAGGATTTGGAGTGGAACGAGCAAGGTGAAGCTTTTCGCGCTTCAAGCTTTTCGCGTCAAGGAGAGAAGGCCGTGAAGTTCAAGAATAGGAGTCCCAGAACGACCATCAACTGAGACCTTTACACCACTCTTACCGGCCTTTGGGAAGATGCCGTCATGGACAACGTTGACGAGGAATACGACCGCTTCGTGCGCCATCTCCGCGATAGTGCTGAGGGAGCCGAGAAATTGAAGACCATCAAGAGACGCCTTTTCCGGAAACTCTCGAGCTCATACTCCAGCGTGGAGCAGAACGAGCGTCAGGCAACTACCAACTGACGTCCGAACTTGCGAAGCTACTGAGAGCGAAGCTACTGCAGAGCGGCGATAAAGGAGCATCTTAAGGAGAGAAGGGCGGAAGCAGCAGAGGCAGGGTTGAGCATCCGCAATGCCCTCCGGAACTTCGCCAACTTCAAGACCAAGATGACCGCTCTCCGATGTCCTGACGGAACCGTCACCTCTTCCTCCATGGAGAAGGTCATCCACGACTTCTACTCCAACCTCTTCGATAGCCACGTCCACCTGCCCCCACGCCATCTTCCGCAGGATGGATACGTCGTTCCCTCTGCCCTCCCTTCCGAGATCCGACACGCCATCTCGTCGGTGAAGAAACGTACAGCACCCGGTCCCGACAGGATCAGACCCGAACTCCTGAAGTACCTCCCGCCAGCGCTCATCAACATCCTGGCGTAACTCTTCACGCGTTACCTGTCGGAGTGCAAGGTTCCATCTCAGTGGAAGACCAGCAGGACCGTCTTGCTGTACAAGAAGGGAGACCTGCACGACATTGGCAACTATCGCCCGATCTGCCTGCTGTCCGTAGTCTACAAGCTGTTCACTCGAGTGATCTTGAATAGGATCAGCAGAACGTTTGGCGAGGGACAGCCATGAGAGGAAGCAGGATTTCGGAGAGGATTTAGCACGATCGACGACATACACACCATTACGAAGCTCATCGAAGTGTCGCGAGAGTACAAGCTGCCGCTGTGCCTTACGTTCATCGCCCTGAAGAAGGCATTCGACTCCGTCGAAACTGAAGCGGTCCTCGAAGCCCTGCTCACTCATGGCGTCCCTACTCAGTACATCAGAGTCCTTCGAGAGCTGTACAGTGGATTCACGACCAAGCTCTCTCCATTCTACAACGACGTCGTCATCGACGTGAAGAGAGGGGTTCGGCAAGGGATACCATATCCCTGAAGCTCTTCAGCGCCACTCTCGAAAACGTCATGCGCGAACTAGAATGGGAAGACATGGGAGTGAAGGTCGACGGCCGGCAACTGCACCATCTTCGCTTCGCTGACGACATCGTGCTCATAACACCGAGCACCAGCCAGGCGGAGCGAATGCTGGCCGACTTCGATCATGTATGTGGGAACGTTGGACTGCAGCTGTATCTTACGAAGACGATGTTCATGAGGAACGGACAAGTTTCTGATGCCCCATTCTCGCTCAGCGGAACGAACATCTCCGAATGCTTCAGCTACGTGTATCTGGGTCGCGAAGTCAATATGGCCAACGACCTCACACCTCTGGTTAAGAGGACCTATGTATTTTACAGTCGCTCATTGAGAAGTTGTGGCACTGGCAGATGATACACACTGTTGTATACTGGTGGTATCATTCGAAGCAGCATCACCCACCCACCAATCCGCTGCAGCATAGCCTTTCGCCGCCTCTCTTAAATCATCACTTGGCACATAGCACGTGTCAGCTGACAGTGCGATTCCATAGTAAACTTTGAGGGTCCCCAGTCCCCTCAAGAACTCATGTTCAGCAAAAAAGAAACATTTTTCCACTATTTGTAGGGTGGAGATTCTCACAATGGTATCCGTTTTTGGCGTCCAGACATATACGCCTGAGACCCTTTCCTGGTGAATTTTTTTATGTAATAAATGATTTTTGACGATATTTGGCTTTCGTGAGCTTGCAGGTTTTTTTTTGGCAGCGATGTGTTATAGCATCACCAAAGTACTGCTAAAGTTGGATGTTGGTTCTAAGAAGTTAAAACAAAATTTAAATTAGCGTCCACATAAAGCTATCAAAAATGGGCGCTAGCTAGAGGCCATTTTCCTTATGATGTGATCTGTTAGGGGGGGGGGCAAAAGTAATGAGACACCCCATGCCATGTCCATATATCTCGTGGCTGGAGTCTGGTTTCGTGCTTGTCGTATATGTATTTTTGTATGCTACTTACTGAAGCCCATCTGAGAAGTTACCACTTCCGCCCTTTCCAGAAGCATGCCAGAACCGCAGTCCGTCTCATGCCGAAACCCCAGTCTGACGAGTCGACCTGTGTCGCGCAAATCTCGCCCAATTCTCAACCCCGAGCAGCCTGGGCTCAAAAGTCACGCAAGATGACAAGCACGTCTTCTACCTTAAAGCTGCCAAGCAGCGAGTCTGGGTGATGCTTGGTAACTGTTACCAACCTTCATTCGGCCAGATGCTCGCGGCGGGAAGCACCTTTGGAGCTTTTGGGTCTGCGCCCATGGATCGGTTTACCGTAAGCTGTTTCCCAAGAGCACTACGATGAACTCCAAGGCCGTGGTGAACGAAATAGAAGAGATGGGCCGGCGACTCGCTCTTATTCATTCGCAGCGCTTCAAGAAGGTTCTCCTCTTCGACAACGCCGCACCCCATCGGGAACAAGTAACCACGGATAAGCTTGGCCAGCTGGGCTACGTTCACATGCCTCACCCACCGTATTCGCCGGACATCTCTCCATGCGACTACCACTACTACTTGACCCTTCATTACTTCCTAGTCGGAAGGGACACAAGAACCCAAGCAGTGCTTGACAACCATATCGAGCAGTTGATCAACACCAGGCTCAAGCAGTTCTGTAAGGATAGGATCAGGAAGTTGACTGAGCGATGGCAGCAAGGTCATTGCCCTTAATGGCAAATACATTCCTCAGCATCGTTGAGTTGTAATTGAGTTATAAAGAGATTAAGATTTTTTCCAATTTGTCTCATTACTTTTGCCCCCCCCCCCCCCTCCACTAATAAACCCCGCTAACAGCAAGCTTTCGTACCAGTCTGGCTTAGGGAGACTTCAACGCTATGCGCTTTGAAAACACGTAGAAATCTCTCCACTCTGTCTGTCCTTATCTGTCCTTTTGAGGTCGTTAAAACATAAAGCTACCTCCGGAACACATAATCATATCTCTGATTCTATTTTGATCCAAAGGAACTACTATACCACAAGAATAACGATGAGTCTTGTAATCATGGGACAGTCATTAGCTGAGTGCAAGCTAAAACACTTGCTTTGAAGCATTAATATACAGTTGCATTAACGATGGATGGCACTGCAAGGAAGAGGAAGCCAAATTATACACATAAGAGGTACGAAATGTACTAAGAAGGAATTTCGGCAGATATCAATATCAAATTCTTTGCTTGGGTTTCTATTATACAATATTGCACGCAGCTCTACTTTCTTTTTTTTCTGCCTAATTTTGGCCCTTCTTCCAGAACAAGGAATCAGAAAAATGCGCAAAATGGACAGAAAATCGGAAGGCAGAAAGTAGAAACTAGAAATTTTGCCCATCCCTTATTGAAACCACACAGTTTAGCTACGCAAAGGAGGAGTAGGTGCTTTGCTGCAGCGAGCAGAAGTTTCAGCCTCGGATACTTACACGATTTCATCAGCACGAGAGTAACCATGTCTATGTAGTTTATTGAACCTATATTGGGTAGGAAAAATTAAGTCTAATGCTGCTGAAGCAGAAATGGGCGTAGATTAAACGCCCACTCAAACGACGAGAGTATTTTCGTCCAATGTGTGGTCTGAATACACTCGGAAAGATTAGAAAAAAGCCGCCGAACTTTACCTAAAAACTGCCAAAATCGACCATAGAAAACTAGAAGGTAATTTCCACAGCGAACTGCAATCAAGATTTTACCTTACCTCCTGGAAAAGTACAAGCAAGACACACCCTTCGCTACTGCGAGTCTCACAGTCAAAACTTCCTTAACTCCTCGAAAAAGCTGCCGATCAAATGGATTCACATCATCAAGATACCGTGTAGAAAGGTAATAGTGATAACGTATAGGTAACTTTCGACAAGGTAAATGGAACAAATTGCGCGAATTCAAGCAGATGAGGATCTATCCTACTCCGGGGGCACCTAACTAAAAAGTAGGTAACAAAATGATTAGAGACTTACCGAGTGGCGCCTAGAGAGGGGTTGGAACCTAAAAGAATTCAAAAACGAACGAACAAAAAAAAAATAAAAAATCGCCGGGGTTTTTAACCGTCCCGGCGGTCAAAGAGCGACGGAATGGAGGCATGCCGGGTGCTGACTGCCGGCTGGCATGTTATAACCAGGATTAACATGGTGAATAGGGCGCACGAAGCCGCATGCCGCGTGTTGACCGCTGCCTGACATGTTATAACTAGGATCTAACATGGTGAATGGGGCACACAACTTTGCCAGCTTACAACCGCAACAAATGTAATTTTTTCGTTTTTTCTTTGTGACTTTTCTTGTTTAGGTCCCGTGTTGTTCCGTAGAGGCCGCTTAGTAAGTCTCAAGTGGATTTGTTATATATAATACTTTTTACTTATGTGCCCCCCCCCCCGGACTAGAATAGATCCGCAGATGACTTTGGTTTCCGCTTGAAAAGCATATCTTAGCTGCGTTAGCTGGTGATGTTAAATGCTAAAATTAATGAAGGCGGTTATACAATAAACACACCTCTTATAGTACAGGCGCGTGAGAGATCCACATGATGGACATGCATCCCGTCCTAGCGCAAGGTCAATGCCAGCCAATCCTTCGTACGCACAGAGATATTTCTTAAAAGTTGTTTAAGGTAAAAAAAGTTGGCCGCTGGAATTTCAGGCGAGTTTATTTGCTTCTTTGTTACATCTCTTTTATCGCACAAATTAGTGCCCGTGTGCTTAAATAACAGTAGTAGCGTTCTAAAAAAGAGTCACAATTGAGCGTGAGTGAGCGATTCACAAAGTTAATAAGCTTTCCAGGTTCCAAAATGGATGCGCATCCTGATATTCCCAATGTAAGATTGAAATACACCGTGTTTATGCTTAAAAGTTCCCAACAAAGTTACCTAGTTTACCAGCCAATTGAGGCTTAATGAAACTGATTTGAATCATTTCTATCTAGACCTACAGCTTAACTGGTTCCATGCTGATATCAGCGGCCGGCTCATCCCGATATACGGGTGAGTGCTGATAGGTCCCACGAGGTGTGGATGTTGCGTTCGATCAAACAGCGCCGGTGGTGTAATGGCGTAGAGCATTCCCGCCCGGTCAGAGGGAGGTGCGGGTTCGAGTCCCGTCTGGCGCTAGAAGTTTTGATCGCAACAAAACATCGTTGTAACAGCTTACATCCTCGGTACCAGCCGATTGAGGCTTAATGAAACTGATTTGAATCACCAAGTTTACCGTTCTATTATTACAGTTATTTTAATACGTACCTATTAGCGAAACGGTAAAAAACTGTTTACGTATCTCAAGTTCTTGTTTCTCGTTCGGTTTTCTTTTTGTCTTTGTTTTTTCATTCGCATTCATTTGAATAAATTTGCTTTTAATCTGAAAGATGATGTGTTTGATTCCAAGAGTGTCAACCTTGATTAAAGGAGTGTAAAATTTGATTTAAAAAGTGTACTATGTGGTTTGCAAAGTGCCTATTCGTCTTAGGAAGTATTCAACTTGGTTGGAAATGTGCATATGCAAATGTGCATTTTGATTTGCTTTAAAAAATTTCTGACTTGACATAAAAATGGTAATGATTTGCCATCAATCTGGACACTTTTGAAATCAAATTAAACACTCTTCTAAGAAGGCCCCTCGCTTTTGAAACGAAACTAGACCTCTTCCACATCGGAACATGATTTAATCAATGGAATGTCGTGCCCGTCAGCCTAGATGGTGCGTACGGGGTCAATTCATTCTGAGCCAGCTTAAGCTCTCCAGATGAATTCCAACTACCCCAGCAGGCTTCACTATGGCGAAGTAGTTGCGGAACTCGCTCATACCAAACTGAAGGGTAGTCTGAGTCAAAATGTGAATTCTAGATGAATTCCAATGCCAGTGATTTCTGAATTCCAAGTAGCCACCTTCCGAGCCGGCAGCCGGTGAGCCATGAACGTCACTCCACATCCTTCATATTTTCCAGGTACTTTCCAGTCGTCTCGTTGTCCAGTCGTCTCGAGTCCCTCTTCTGAGAAAAGTTGTGCTTCCAACAGGTAGGAACCATTTACAAATGATTCTGAGCCGTTGCCGCATTCCCGTAAAGACCTTGCAGATTAATACCAGTGCGAAACTTCGACGAAAAGGCTCGTAGGAAAGCTGTGGCATTCAATGGCAAATGCTTCCGCGCCTATCGCTAGTCGTTGTGCACTGTTGGGTGACAAAATTGCTTGGTCTTTGCTTTGCAACTATATTTCTCATGCGCTTCTCGGACGGATGACACTCTCCATGAGACGTCGTGTTAGCACTGTTCTACAGCTCTTCACGCGAAATCGGCTGTGCCGTTCACCACTGCAGCGGGGTCCTGTGTGGAAACAATGTGTCTTACGCCACCATCAGCTATAGTTGCTTGATCTGTCGTTGAGGCCGGCGGGGAAGTATACCATAGACCTTTCCAGGACATGACATGATTTCTGAGCATTTTGATTTTATGCTGGCTCGACGGAAAGTTCCCAAACCAAACCCATAACTAACTATTGCCAAGGGTAGTTAGTTATGGGTTTGATTTGGAAGTTTTCGTCGAGCCGGCACAAAGTAAAATGCTCAGAAATCACGCCATGTCCTAGCGCAGGTCACATCAGGTCACGAATAGTGGTACTGACCGGTATAGGTGAAAGGAAACCGGCGCAAGAATGCTGGCGTGAAGCAGTTTCTCTAAGGAGAGGAGGCAAGCTGAGCATTATTCTCCCTTTGACGAAACTGCTATATAATCGAGCTGGGTGATGAGTGTGTGTGGTTCCATTATTCGACTATTTGTCAAGGTCCAAATTCGAATGGATTCCAAATAAGATTACTGGGGTCAGCTTTCATCTACATCTCACTCATTTCATTTTGACGGCTACAGTATCGTCGATGTCGCAACACTGAGGGCAACTGAATGGAGAAACAGTGATGACATACAGAATGCCGTCACTGTGCAGTCACTTGCCATGTAATTCGCCTTGCTTTTCGTCGTGTTGTTTTATGACAAGTACCACATTCATTTTACTGTTAAGTTACACCTCTTGTCTCCGGTATTCGTTGTCGAAAGCATATAAGCCATTTTGGAGTCTAATTCACGGTTTGCGTTAGAAAACGATTTTAATGGTAAACTATTGTGCTGCCTTTCTCCAACATAACAAAGAATATCTTTTTTGCAGAAATGTCTTGTTTGATCTTAATGGCTGAATTGGGCCGGACTTTTTGAATTCCTGTAGAACATCGATTATGTAAAATCAAGCTCAAACAAAGCAAATAGCGCTGAAATTCTTGGCGAAAGCTAATAACCGAATTTTGTTCAAATTTTATTTTATTTTATTTATTCCAATTCAATTCAATTTTAGTATTAAGCCGATGCAAACCTAAAGCTCCTTTCATATTTAAGCCTATAAAACTGCAGAAAGAAACTAAGTCTTCATGTTATCTAGATGGACTGAAAGCTAAAGATGTGATGAAACTGGTGGCTATTTTATCTATTCCCAAAGTTTCATCTGAGGCGATTTATGCTAGAATAATGGACGCCTTTAACAGCCTTTTCGTAATGATACAAATTGCTTTAGCCAAAACTATAGATATTAAATTATCCATCGTTAGAATCAGAAATTTCGCAACTTCTTTTGTCTCATATAAAAAATAATATGCAAGACAAAACTATTACGAGACCATGGTCCTCACTGTTAGCTGTAAATTCTATTATGAGACATAGTCCACATTATCAGCTCTAAATTCAAATTCGAATGTTCGAATATTAGTTATTCGAATATTCGGTGAAGCCCAAAATTCGAATATACTCATTATTCGACTCTTCGACAAGGTCCAAAATTCGAATATATTCATTATTCGACTATCTATCAGCTCTCCTGTGTGGTTCAACTTTCCACTATTTTTGTGGAACTTTCCATACTTTTACAACTACGTCACTACCAGGGTAGCTACCTGTGCAGTATGACAACCGTGTGCTCCATCTGCGCCTTTTTGTGCTATTTTGCCTCACAGATGGCGCTTTTTGTATCCAATTTACCTCACCTCTATGTTTGCCGTCATAATTTTACCATTACCCTACTTCCTGAGAAGCTACGACTCCAGATATTGAATCCTTTTTCACTGTGCAGAATGATAACCGGCTGCACTTTTCTGCAACGGCTGCACTCTTTTTTACTATCTTGACTCTCAGATGGCGTTTTTCTGTATTCAGTTTACCTCTATGTTTACTACCATACTTCTACCACTATTCCACTACCAGGAAAGCTACGACTCCATAATAAATTGAATCCTTTTACACTGTGCAGTATAACAACCGGCTGCTCTTTTTTGCAGTTTTTTGCTATTTTTCATCGCAGATGGAATTTCTTTATTCAATTTTCCTTTATGTCTACCGCTCTACCTTGACCACTACCTCACTAAAACTGTTGATGAATCTGGCCATAGGAACGGAAACTCTTCCCATTGTGCAGAATGATAGCCGGTTACTCTTTTCTGCACCTTTTTTGCTATAGACGGTGGGTTGTGGTGACCCCAGGGGGCTCGACGTTCGGGTGGGTTTCTTACCCCACATGGCTCACTATGTCCGACCTCACTATGTTCAATTCCTTCCAACACCATTAGACTTACTACAATAAATTTATCGTATCGAAACGTATGAAGAAAAAGAAATAGGGATAGCGAATAAATTCGGCAAGGAAAGAATGTCAAAAAAAGACCAGAGGAGAGTGTTCACCTACTCGGCAGCAGAACTTCTAAAAGCGGCAATTACTTTAGCAGAACCTCCTTGGGAAGGAAACAACTTGGTAATAAAAAAATTTATCCGCTGAAGTCGACATGCTAAGAAGTTGATGGCGAGAGAGCACAGAAGTGAATAGTAGAAGAAGCGCCGAATAAGGGCGAGCGTGCTTACTGACAAGCACCCGCTCTAGAGAGGTCCGACGAATGTGTGTGAGACAAGGATGAAAGTCGTCGTGTGAGGAAATCTCATCCGCACCGCCATCGAATGGCTGGCGACCTCGAGTCTTCGCGTGGCCCTCTGCGCTATGAATTGAGTAAACGGGTCGCCCTACCCCCCCCCCCCCGTGTGAAACCTGGACAAACACAGCAGCATAACTGACTTGCGTAGAAGTCAGTCTGGTAGTCATTTGGAGTCCAATGCAACAGTGAGAACAAAAGAACAAAGTGGTTAAATGACATTGCAGGATGAAAAGCGACAGGAACAGAAACGAACAAAAAATTGGACTACACAGATTGAATGACCGGACAAGAAACAAGAACTCGCAAAACAAGCAGAAGTTTCTGTTTTGTGCCTTTTTGCTAAATTGAAAGAATAAATAAATGATGAAACAGCAGCCCATTTTGTGAGATCATTCCCTTATGTACGTGGTGTTTTGCGAACGTATTTTCGGAGTCTATCTCAAACTCATAGTAGCATAGCATCTTTGAGTTGTGACTCTATTCAAGAATACTACTGGCACTACCTCAGACATTCATTCACCGCCTTCTTAGTCCAAATTAGAGTAAAAAGCTTACCACCACATGACTAGAATCTTTCCAATACGAACGAGTCGTTGAAACGAAGGCAAATCTTGGAATATACTCCGTGAAGTACTTTCCCATAGGATCGCACATCGACGGCGCATTATGAGCTCCATAACTAACAGCAGCGGTCATCTAAACTACTATTCTATGACACCCTTATTCGCTTTACTTTTTCCTTTATTGGTTACCAGTCGTTCGGCGGCCTAGCGGCCGCCTACGACTGGTTGGGGGCTTCGCCCCCAAACCCCGAGAATAGGACGCCATGGCCGCTACGGGTTTCCTATTCTTTCCTAGGCCTTCTGACCATTATGTTAATCGAGATGGATCGGCTGATCTTCCTCAACGTGATCCTCAAAAAATAGATAATATCGATCGATATCGATTGGTCGACTTCAGATTCGTGTTCAGCGACCTCGATTACCCCCAAGGCCGAAGTTTCGCGCCACTTAAACGCCATCCTCAAAAAATCGATAATATCGATCGATATCGATTGATCCGACTTCAGATTCGTGTTCAGCGACCTCGATTACCCCCAAGGCCGAAGTTTCGCGCCACTTGAACGCCATCCTCAAAAAATCGATAATATCGATCAATATCGATTGATCCGACTTCAGATTCGTGTTCAGCGACCTCGATTACCCCCAAGGCCGAAGTTTCGCGCCACTTGAACGCCATACTCAAAAAATCGATAATATCGATCGATATCGATTGATCCGACTTCAGATTCGTGTTCAGCGACCTCGATTACCCCCAAGGCCGAAGTTTCGCGCCACTTGAACGCCATCCTCAAAAAATCGATAATATCGATCGATATCGATTGGTCGACTTCAGATTCGTGTTCAGCGACCTCGATTACCCCAGGGCTGAAGTTTCGCGCCGCCGACGTGTTCGGCACGTCTGCGGCTCGCCATGCACGGTTGCCGACGTGCTCGGCACGTCTACGGCTCGCCATGCAGGGTTGCCGACGTGCTCGGCACGTCTACGGCTCGCCATGCAGGGTTGCCGACGTGTTTGGCACGTCTACGGCTCGCCATGCACGGTTGCCGACGTGCTCGGCACGTCTACGGCTCGCCATGCACGGTTGCCGACGTGTTCGGCACGTCTACGGCTCGCCATGCACGGTCGCCGACGTGTTCGGCACGTCTGCGGCTCGCCATGCACGGTCGCCGACGTGTTCGGCACGTCTGCGGCTCGCCATGCACGGTCGCCGACGTGTTCGGCACGTCTGCGGCTCGCCATGCACGGTTGCCGACGTGTTCAGCTGCCGCGCCCCAACTCAAGTGTGACGGACAGACACACGCACACACGCACACACGCACACACGCACACACGCACACACGCACACACACACGCTTGCTGCTTTATATATAGTAAGGATTTCTGAAGATGCAGTTCACGGCCAAACAGCTCGTAAAAAATGTTGCAAAACAGAATTGAAAACACTCGTCAGTTTTGAGGACAGAAAACGGAAAATTTCCAATAGGGCTTGGATTTCGATAGACTACTAAATGCCTGTGACACAAAATAATTTTCGTGAAGGAAGTGAAGTAAAAACAAGGAGAGAACGCTCCTAAGCCTAAGCCAAATCTTTGATCGAAGAATTATTCTATCTTGAAGAATGTAGATGTTCTGTTTTATCGGCCGAAGACTGTGGGCCAAAGTGGAACTCCAGTTTTTGGTTTCGTTTCAGTCTACTTTAGCCACGAAATGCCGAAACGATGGAACTCACCAGGACAACTGTGCCCCAGAACAATGCCATTCTCGATGCAATTGATTTTCAGAGCCTACCCTCCTTTTATTATATATGGATGGATCTTGGTGTTGCCACAGTTACTCACTGTGTTTGATAGTGTTTGGATTAGCCGCCCTCTCAAATAAAACATCGCCATCTGCGTGTTGAAGAACGATTACGCTGCTCCATTTTCGCTACAGTTAATCTTGAAAGCATGGCCAACCATAAGGGCGATGCTTTCACCATCTTATACAAGAAAGAACGAAACAAATTTGTCAATGAAAACACTGGAAAACTCTGCTAAGTTAAGTAGCTGTGTTGTGATCGAGGAGGGAGTACAGTTTTAATAGGGCTTTCATTCAACAGAATACTGTTCTTATTCCTGAGCATGAACACGCATGGCGAATCCTACACAATGAAGTCACAATTTTGTGAGCGTCGCTTTATATTAGCCTTGATTCATAAGAATACTGGAAGCAGCTGTAGGACCAGTCAGCGGCTTTGGTTACCGTGATACACGGCGATTTGTGAAGGTGTGCGGCTTGCTGCGCTTTGAACACTCACTCGTCTGAAGCCCGTCGAGGTAGGTTAGATTTTCTCTCGTCAGTGACTTATAATACAAATATCATATGAGCATACTTTAGCGGATCCAGGGTTCGGAAATGAGGAGAGACATTTACAGGGGTGCAAAATTGTGATGTGACCACAAATACCCTAGAAACACTTGTTATATAGGCCCACTCGAAGTCGTTCATTAGCTCAAAAGTCCCTTTATATCAGCTTATTCATGAATTACTATGCACCAGTAGTGAATGAAATGTAAAGAGAAAGTACAATGTTGAGCGTGAACTCTTCTCTTGGCTCAGTTGTTGAAATCACTATCCTCTGCAACATTTTTGGAAAAATCATAATGAAAAACAGTATGCATATGTTGCCACATCCTATCAGCTGGGATAATTCCAGCTTTCCTAGCTACTTAACCTAATTGCTGTAAAACCAGTTGCTTAAATGACGCAATTGTTCATTAGACTGCTAAACACGGAGGCGTATTTTTTCTACAAATTTTGTGGGAAATGTGCTGGAGAATACGCAGTATGTGGCACAGAGAAAGAAGTTCCTCGCATGCTCGCCCTATTAAGGTTCGTGGTTCGGAACCTCGCAAGCAATCCAGCCTTTTCGTCCCTGCCGGTTGATTTGCTTCAAGACTTGTCTAACCAGGAAACTATCGGTAGGTCGGAACGGCCCAAGTGTTGTATATGGGCAGAATCGCCTTTCTCTGGGAAACAACGAAACACAAATATCCCAATACAACTCTGTACAAAGTTAGGGACGACGGAAGTTGGGCCGTTGGCGGCGTTAACCCTATGCCTGGACGCGGAGGGCGGGCTCAAGTTGGCTGGAAGTGTTGTAACAGTGACAGCCGTTGTTTCATCCCACTGGCTGACGGATATAAAAACACCTCTACAAAGCTGCAGGGTTCGTCCTAGTCTGATCGCCGCTGGTGTAGTGTCGGCTCCGGCGCTTCCCCTCCTTCGTGGAGTTCCTTCTCTCTCAGCCCCCCCCCCCCCCCCTCCCCACTTCCTTACATCCGTAGCCCCTTGCTACCGTTCATATGCGCCTTTATTGATAATAAAATTGTTATGTTAGCTGTGTTTTGTTATGTAAGGGCTCAAGAGGCCGTGTGATCTACTTGAGAATAAACCTGGGGCACAGATTTCTTACAACACATTCAGGTTCCCTCAATGGTTTACATAGGAGTAAAAGGCATTGCGCAGCACGCAACAGAGCTGCCAGCCTTTATTTCTGTATCGACAGTGCACTTGGATCTCACCATTAGCCGCGCTTATTAAGGTTAACTTCCTGAATTTGCCCAAGCGTGTTTAGAAGCATGGAGGTTTATCTTTCCAGCATATGCCTGAAGAGGCAAACGAAGATCCATCTGTTTCACCTTGCTGAGAGGCGACATTGGCAGAAGGTATGAGGGTTTTCTGCACAGCGGAGATGTGCCAACGATCTGCATAATCTAGAAAACCTCCGCTGTGATTCTGAAAGTGTTAAGCTCGCTTCCAATGCTGATAAAGACTGAATTGGAAGTCGTTTGCACCATGAGTCAAAAATACATCTCGATTTTCTAGGTGAGCCCAGAAACTCTCAACACTTGAACAGCGATAGATTGCTCTTGTCCTTTGAAGGAGACCCTACCGTAGCCAAAGCCAAAAAAGAACCTTTTGGCTCTGCAAATAGTGTAAACATTTTGGAGATAGGCTGTACGGACAGCTGTGGAAACGCTTTCTGATAGCTCAGTCTGTTTACAGACTGAGCTATCCATGTGTCTCATACATTGATTTTCTTCAGTACATCTGAGACTCCAGAAACGTCTCGCATTTTATTGGCAGATTCCAATGAAGTGTGAGAAGGAGTCTCAATCGATCTGAAGAAAATAATGTTTGCGTTCGAGTGCCCTTACAAAGTTATCGCATCCTGCCAATTGCTTGAATAACTGCGAAAGTGGGATCCTAGTTATGCTTACGGTTTCCGAAAGTAACTGTCACCCATGGTACGTTCATCTGCTGTGTCACTAGCTACAATAACTTAATGATGCGCACCGTGTTTCCTATGAGTAATGTCTTACGTATCGGTTAGTAAACCCAATATTTTGAGATGTATCTTGTTCTAGGGACAAAATTCTGTTCTATTCGATTTGCTTAAGTTGGGTGATTTTTTGAATTTCTGTGGAGCAGAAATTTTAGCGAGAATATAGCATTATTAATTATTATAATATTACGGATTTTGAAGGAAGAAAAACAGGAGCTTCTAGCTTAAAGGCGATCTTCTTACTCGAGAGGTCGATATCACTGTGCACAAGACTCTTGAGCGACGGAGATGATCACTCATCCACGAGATGGCACTGGAAACTGCTAGCTTTTGAAAGTCGAGCAGAACACGGACACTCGAGTGCAAGCGACAGGACGACATTGAAGGAAAGCTGTGTTAATTCCAAAAGTCACGCTTGCAACGCTGAATGAGGGTACGTTGTCGGGTCGCCCCTAGAACTGGCAGAGGCACTGGAGCGAAGGAAGATTGACTTCGGTGCGGTGTAGGAGACGTGGTCCTGCAGCAAGTCAAGCGAAATTGGGAGACTATAGGGCCATTCTGTGTGGCAGCCTCTGGGCAACCAGCGGTAATCGTCTCCGAACGGTGGCGAGAGGTGATTGCAAGCGTGAAACGCTTCAATGATTGCTTGGTGAAGGTCGTTATCGCCGAAGATCATCTATCAGTATCATCTTTCCTCTACGTATTCTCCACAGACTGTGTGCTCTGAGCGAGCCAAGAATGAGTTTTGGAGCCTGCGTGATAAGGAACCACCAGAGGCCGTATTCAAGAAGCCGCGGGAGCGATAGCGATATCATAGCGATATCATCTTTCGCCTCTATCTCCTGCCTCGCTCTCTCGCCTCGATCGCTTCCCGTGGGGAGACAGGAAGATCCCGGGACGTTCATGAATACGGCTGGATACAGAGGTAAAGACGTAATCGTTGCCGTAGATGGCTTTAACGGACATGTTGGCGGTTACCCTACGAAAGCGTTATGTGAACCAAAACAGAGACCACCATGACACCCGTACCATGGTGTTCTCGGTCTTGGTTCACGTAACGCTGTTGGTGAGCGTACCCTCGAGTTTGCGGAGTCGCACAACCTCATCATCGTGAACACTAGATTCTGCAAGCGTGAATCCCACCTTCATTCTACTACGGGAGTTCTAAAAGGTTGACTTTGTCCTTCTGCGAAATCAAGGGCTTGTCACGAACGCGATTGTCGTACCTCATGAAATAGTCGCCATATAACATAGACCACTGGTCTGCACTATGAGGATCACACCACCGGTGTTTAGTGTTTAAGCACATTCATTCGGAGTCGTTGAATAGCTATCAGACCTGTTGTACGTGGCGCCCCCTTCAAAGGAATTGGCTTTCTTCGACCTTTATCCTGCATCTTAAAGATTGAGGAACTTGTGGACCGCCCACTTAGATGGTTGAACGCACTACGTTACCTTTACTACTCAAAACACCCCTGCCGAAATTCCTGCCTCTATGCGGAGAAGGTGACGAGCAGCGTCATGATCACTAGTTGATTGAGGAGTTCGTGAGATAGAATTCTCTTCAAGATCTCGCGCCATGTTTAGACTTTGACAAAGCGACCTCGTCAAAAGGCAATTAGTTAATTAAAAATGCACTTTATCTGCTCAAAACACGGAAAATTTCTGAGGGGGAGCACACCATACGATGTTTGCAAAGGGCGAGATCAGACCATCATATGACCGACCGCTCCAATGTGGTAGGCCACATTCGATCACACAAATTGCTGAGCAGTGCAGCACATTAACAGAATGCGTCACTAAGAACCAGAACGCATGGCGCAGTCCTGTGAAGCAATTAGATCAGAAATCGATTCTGATAATTTTCATTGCCACAGGAAACTTCACAATTCCTTGCTTGCTATGCTTAGACTTTAAAAGGCAGTAATGAATTTGAATTGAATCTTGAATTTTGAATGTAGTGACGACATATCACGGACATTCGCTTTCGACGGGTCGCACAACCACCTGCTTTGCGGTGAGAGCGGGTTGCAGTGGGTGTGGAGGACTGCGCCGAATGGCCAGGTGAGGTCGGTGAATTGGTACCAGACTTGTCTGGGAAGGATAAAGCGCTGACTTGTTCATCGGCTGGCCACCGCAAGTCATTGTATGGCCAAATACGCATTCATGTCGCCTCCACGACATCCCGTAGAAGTAGAATGCGCTGGCGCATCCCAGAAGGGATTGAGTAACGTCGTTCTTTATCCTTTATATATATATATATATATGCATACGCATATAAGTAGGTATAGACAATATACACATGTATATATATACATAGAAACAGGTTTTCACCCCAATAGCAAGTGGTTGTGCGGCCCCTCGAGTGCGAATGTCCGAGATGGTACAAAATCACTCGTAATGCCAATACTGTTTCAACAATCACTTTGAGGAGCGTTCAAGAGGCCTTGCTTTTCAAGGTTGCTTACGATTTTTTTCTGTCACTAGAAGCAACTCATGAATTTAAAAACTTATCTGGCACGTGATAGCAATAGGAAGTGAAGATTTCGACTCTTCATGGGTCGATCTCAAGTTCGAGGAAGCAAACGTACTCCTAGACGCAACAGATTACATGAGTTTATACAAATCAGACTTGTGTAAGAAGGGTAGAGCATTAAACTGCTAACTGGTTATGGCTCGTGATTTTGGCTTTTGATGTTGCACGACGCAGATATTTTTTTAGAAAATTTTAAAAACTCTGAACCAGCACTTTGGGCAATGAAAGAAGCTTGTAGTCGAGACCTTGCCTTAGGAAAGCGAATTTTTGACTTGCAACAACGCGTGTTCAAAAAGGAAATTGTGTAAAAAGTTTTCAAGACCTAAGCTTACTCTCTCAGTGATCATTTTGTAAATCATGAGCAGACCGTTCTTCCTTCCTGCGAAGTTTCAGACTAGAAAGATTTAAAATTTTGTTCCGAACATTGGAAGGTGGAATGGATGTGTAATTATAACCGTGAAGCCGTATCCAAAGCTTTCGAGTGAAATTATTCTGCACCGATTCTAGCCTGGCTTGGTTGCGCTTAGAAGATGGGCTGAACACAGTCGTGCCATATTCGAGTATGGGGCGGACACAAGAATTGTAAACCAGTCTGAGGTGACTAACTGAGTTTGTGGACAAGCCCCTAAATAAACTGTGAATGACTCTATGTGCGTTACTCACTGTTACTTCTCAATGTTCGTCAAATATAAGTTTATTGTCTAAGGTATACTTCCGTCCGCTGCAGCGACGCGGAATTGCACAGCGATGCGATGGGTCCTGGCGCGCGTCGCGAGCCGTCGCATCGCTGTGCAGTTCCGCGTCGTTCGCTAGTTCACACAGCTCTGCAGACGGAGACTTTTGCAGAAGTTTAGCAAATCAGCTGATTTAGCGCATTTTTTCTTGGATTACTTGTTTTGTCGATCGTTTCTTTCGAGATTTTGCGTTTTATTCCCGCTTTTTCGCCTTCTGATCCGTGTACCGTTGTAGGATTGTTGTTTTCAAGGGTATTTTGTGGGTGCCATGTGCCATGTTTTGCTGGGGGGAGGGGGTCCAGGCACGGAATCGGATGTGACGTGTCCAGCATGGAATCGTCCCAGTTGAGTCCCAATCTTTGCAAAGTGATGTTTTCCTGGGGGGGGGGGGGAGGGGGATTCGTGTATGCGCTGACTCGCTTTGGCCTAGGTACCTATAACTTATACACCTGCTTTTTAGAAACAGTGCGATGAGAGTGGCGGTAATCATCATACTCGAGGACATCCACGGTGAACGCGCTTAAGTCGGAGAAGTCAATGATTTCAGTCCACCCAACGGCCCTCTTTGGAGCCACAATTGTGACATATACGAATGTCAAAAGAACTCATGCTGAGTGCAAGAGTGGTCTAAATAAATCTGTGCCTTAATTGAATTGTTCCTTACAAATACTCCCACACGCCTAACGGCGTATCTCGCACTTGTCCACTTCGCGCGACTTTGTAGCATCACTGACATATGGAAAGTAGTTTTTGTAAAACATAAAATTCGCTAGCATCTAGGACTTGGTGTGATAATTTATCGGTATCAAGCGCTTCATTACTTCGATACCTTCATCATAGATATTCTTTCCTGACCGGCCAGTAATGTCATTGGTTTGTGCTGCACAATACTTCTGTCCCTCAGATTGTTCCTCCTCAATTGTTCTCATGCTCTACAGCTAGCGTTTCAAGTTGTCGCTGACATGTCTTCCGAAGCCAGGTTTCCCTCTCTCGTTTTTTCTTACTGGATCTAATTGCTGGTCTACCTTTAGTGGTCTTTCCTCCCCCTCTTTTTAGTCCCCCACCTTCCTGGTCCCAGCTCCTTTACTTCTTTGTTTCCATTACTGACCCCCTATTGGTATCTTCTTGCTGGTTTCCCCGTCCTGGCCCCTCCTCCAGGTTGTTCCTTTCCTTCCTGGTCGCTCTCCTGGTCCACCCTAGAGGTCCCCTTTACCGCCCTTCCCCACCACCCCGTTAGTGGTCCCCCATGTTCACGGCACGGTCGGTGACACGTATTCAAAATCAGGATGCTTGCTGCGCGACGTAGGGGGCCCGTTTTCTGGATCAAGAAGCTCAAAAGCGCGCGCAGTCGCCGCTGTGTCGAGCATGATGAGGCTATGCATACGGCAGATTCCTTGTTCTCCGTATGAATTCCCTTACGGCTCCCTTCCAGTTGGTTCCCCGTCCTGATCCCGCCTCCAGGACCCTTATTCCAGTTAGATTCCCCCTGCAGCCCCCTCCTACTACTCTACCCCAATTAAGTAGGCCTCCCACGCTCACGACACGACGACGGCGAGCGAACGCCCGTTGTGTGACATCGGTGTCACGTCCTCTAAATCCGGTCTCTCTTAATGGCAATCGGTACTCTTGCTGATCCTTCTTATTGTATGAATTCCCTTACGGCTCCCTTCTTGTTGGTTCCCCGTCCTGGTCCCGCCTCCAGGTCCCTTCTCCCAGGTAGATTCCTTCTCCCCCCGCCCTCTCGGGATCCTCCCTACTACTCTACCCCAATTAAGTAGGCCTCCCACGCTCACGACACGACGACGGCGAGTGAACGCCCGTTGTGTAACATCGGTGTCACATCCTCTAAATCCGGTCTCTTAATGGTAATGGATCCCTTGCTGATCCTCCTTACCGTATGAATTCCCTTACGACTCCCTTCTTGTTGGTTCCCCGTCCTGGTCCCGCCTCCAGGTCCCTTCTTCAAGGTAGATTCCTCCTCCACCCTCGGGATCCTCCCTACTACTCTACCCCAATTAATAGGCCTCCCACGCTCACGATCGACGACGGCGAGCGAACGCCCATTATGTGACATCGGTGTCACATCCTCTAAATCCGGTCTCTCTTAATGGTAATGGATCCCCTTGCTGGTCCTCCTTACCTTCCCCCTCCCTTGATTGGTAACTCCCTAATGGTCCCTACATATTGCCTAAACTCTTCTTGGTGCCACCTCCTGGCCTGCTTCCTTGTTCCCCATCGACCATCCCGATGCTCCTCCTGGTCACTGCCTCCTGATCACCGTCGGTTCTCCACCCTTCTACCCTTACCCCTTTAGTAGTCTTCTGATACTAATGGCACGAAGTCGGCTTTTGAATCTAAACGCCCAGAAACGCGCGTAGGTGCTGTTGTGTTAAGTAGTAAAGGGCTGCGTTTCCCCTGCTGCAGTAACATCCCACGTTCCATGGCAAATTTTTCCCGCGCTGTAGATGATGAGGCGTACCTCATTCAGGTTAGATCACCTGACCGCTCTCGCTGTGGATGATGCGGCGTACCTCACTTAGGTTAGATCACCCGACCGCTCTCGCTGTGGATGATGCGGCGTACCTCATTTATGTTAGATCACTCCACGGACAAACTTTAATATATAGGTTGTGATGGTGATGGTGATGATTATGACAGTGGTGATAAGACAGGAAGAAGAAGAAAGGGAAAAGGCACTGTGGAAAACTCCTTGGCCGAAGATGACCTGATAGAGAAGATATTGTGGTGTGGGTTTATAACGAAGGATCTAAATTGGTAGATATTGGAAGTAACGCGCGAGCATAGACGTTGGATGCGCCATTGAGACCACTAATCGTAAGAGGAGTGTAGACGCCCACTGCTCGTAAGTCGAAATTGTTGGACCCAAATCAAATGCAGTACTCCTGGCTCACGTTGGAAGACGTGTAAGCAGATATTTTTATTTTTGGTTAATTTAGGTTGAGTGAGTCAAATTCGGCTTGGGAAGACATTTTTAGAAGCCATCGTAAGAACTTTATGTGCGCATGCACATAGTAGAGGTTTCAAGCAAACCATTCTTGGCGTTTTGCCTTTGCAAAAATGAAAGACAAAGCTATTCGACTAAGCCTGATCTCAGAAACTTGGCTGGTTGGTAAAGCCACGCATATTCCTTTCAGCCGCTAGATTCCCATGTCACACGACAGATGCCATCATATCAATTCCCTCGACTTTGCAATTCGCATATGTCGCAATAATAGCTAGAAATTATCCAATTATTATTAAAGCAATCGAATGGATCTCAGATTCGATTCGTGTAGTACACATCTGTAGCCCTAAAGAGGGCCGTTAGGTTAGCTGAGAAGGCACGAGAGTGCACTTTTTCGTTGTCACCGGCGATCTTCTTCGCATCGAATACCGTTATTGAGCAGTAAGGCCCTCCTTCTCCTTCTCCATTACCTCCAATTTAGTACGCTTAGGAAGCATGACGCTGCAATGGTTAGCGTTTCCTGCTGTTTAAAAAGAAATGCCGAAGAGAGCACGGGCAAGAAAAAACCCAACTCAAAAGCATCATTTTAAAGAACTTGGAGTCCATATGGCAGATTTCTGTATTCAACGCATCACGATAACCCTCTAATGACCTGTAAAGCACAAAACTGTACGTCTCCGCACCTATGTGGAACATGAGAATCAAAAGAAATACTGCAGTCAGCGAAGACGCGGAAAAAAAACCCGCTAGAAAAACATGACTTTGAAAAAATCGGCCTTCAATTGGCAAATCTCTGTGCTAGACATGTCAGCAGAGCCTTCCTATGACTTGTCCAGCCCAGAAATGTGGGCTTCGGTGCCGGTGAGGACGTTCACATAAGAAAAAATGCAGGAATCGGCACACACGTGGGAGAAACGATCTACGAAAATATCTCCTCCAAAAAGTAGCCATTCAATTGGCACGTTTCTGCGCCGGACATGCCAACAAAACCTCCCTGTTACTTATCCGGCACAGAAATGTAGATTTCGGTGCCGGCGAGGAACATCACAGTGGAAAAAAGCCCGAAATGAGCCTAGCCATGACGGAAACCCTACGAGGAGATCATCAGAGGCATCACATGACCACCAGAACATCACCAGACGTGTGTTGAAATCGCTGTATTACGGTCACGAACCAAGGAAGTGTCGAAATAAGTGAGCGGAAGTGTACGGAATAGGGCACGGCAAGCACTTCCCCCTCCGCCGTCGCTGCACGTCGCACGGGAGTATGTTCCGCCCCCGTCGGAAGTAAGTAGCCTATCATTAGGCTTCGCTAGGTGTGAGCGATGGTATGGCATAGCCCTTAAATGAAGCCTAAGTCCCGATGTTTATAGGTTTTATTTATCTGATTTCCATTGAGGTAATAAGCGTAATCATCTTCCACTCTTCCGAGGTGAAGAAACATCGTTTTGGTACGAGAGAGGGGGAGCTTCCAGATCGCAGACCAATCAACTACAACAGTAATAGCTGACTGAAGAGCCACACGGTGATTTCAAATAACTTTAGATAAATCTAAGCCTAAAAAAGTGTAAAAAACGTGAGCTCTGGTCAGGACACGGCTCCCGTTATAACGCGAATTTTCTCCGGTCCTTTCAAACGCGTTATAACAAGAGGAGACTGTGTCATATATTGCAGTGCTCGGATGGACTCTGCGTGTGAATTTCAACAGATAGGACACAGTACATTTCTGTGCCAACACCTGCTGCTCTAATCATAATAGCCTTCACTGTGGTGTCACCAAGCTTAATTACAACTTGTGTCGAGCAAAATTTCGAATCAGGTTTTATTTCGTAAAGCGTTTATTAAAAAACTCTACGAGAGATCTACAAAACAAGCCAGTGTTCTTGATTTAGCTCGATGCCATTCGTATTCTGAAACAGTTCAGCTATCGATTGCCAGGAGGGTAGATTACAAAGAACAGATGGCCATGCGCCTACTTACTAGGATTTCACTTCTGCCGTTTCTTCCATGCCGTGTTCAGAAACATCTCCATCTGCCTGATGCTCAACTCCTAAACTAGCCCATGTTGAAGCATTGCATATTAGTAACCCGGAAGAAGGGGACGAATATGTCGATGACGTAGGTGTAAAATCGTCGCTTATGAAGGACCGCGAACTGCTACTATTTGCTTCAAAAAATGGATTGAAAAATAAACTGAACAACCGCTGGGTTCAGTTCCGGTTTCAAACCAATCATTTTAGTAAATGTGTACGTTTCTGAGAACGACAAACCACTGGGTCTTCTACAGCCCCCACAATCCACTAACAAAGTGAAACGCAAGCTCGGGTGACTATTTGATGCCACGTACATAGCAGCTGAGTGCACGGCGCATTCAAGTGGATAACATCAAGAGATTGAAGAGGCTGTTTTTCTTTTGCCGAATGTTTCGGGGCGATTGTGCAGGTCGGCGATCCTCATGCGTAGATTTTGAGATACTCCAGGTGTTGTGTTTGTCTCACGAAATCGCTTTGAAACGATATTTCTTCGCATGGGTAGCGCAGTCGGAAGGGCGCATGTATGCTCTGAAGCGCTCCGACAACGGGAAGGGATGAAGAGGCAAAACACCGCTTGCCCCCTCCGATTAGAATAGGTCATAACTGCACATTCAACTTGCTTTCACGAATATCATACATAGAAGCAGGACGTGTGGTACATCGCAATAGGGATCTTAACGGCAAATTTCATACTCAGCGCAGATCTGCCAAGACCGGCTAATTCGGAGCTTTTCTTCATCCCGCCAATCCTAATGCCGTTCACAAACTCTAATGTAATCGAATGATAGGATGATCCGAGCAGGGAGTAGAAACTGTGATTCCTGCCACTTCATATTAGGGGCTCTTTTTTAGACCGCATAGGCTTCGAAGACTGTGATTACATTGAAAGTGAGCTGCTATTCAAAGAGAGCTAACAATAAGTAAGCTTGGCATAGGGAAGACATTGCTCGGAGAAGGTCGAGTCGCGGGAGAGCAAGTCCAGTACACTGATATTCTTTTCATTGGCATTTGAACTCTACGGGACCAGCCCCTCCCATCCAGGAGGTTGTGAATTATTCAGTTTCATGTTACGTATAGGGCTAGCGTACTTACGTCGTTTAACGTTTTACGCAGTATAGGGACTAGAAGACATAAGGCCAGCGTGGTTGTGCTTTATGTTGCATATTTTTATTTCTACCGTAACTTAAGAAGAATATCGGGTGGATCCCACCACCGATTCGATTTTCACGCAGTGCTTTGCGATTTCTTATCTTGCATGTGCATCTCGTGTATCTGGTTCGCTTTTCTAGAAGTGGACCCAAATATAATAAATCCAGAAGTTGCTTCATTCACTCAACTTTGTGATGACTTTTAGAGTCTGCACATCTTGAACGTCTTAAATGTCCTAAGCACAGCGTTTATAATAATAGTGTTGATGCATGCAATTCCAAAGCTTTTCAAATTGAAATCGGCATTCAAAGGTTTGCTCACGTTTTCTGTCTTCAAAGTCGTCGAATCCATCCATGGTCACATTTGTTTCCGAGGGTCCATCCGAGTAGTAGGAGTATTCATACTGTTCTTCTTCTATATCGCTGTCTGTTTTTGATAAGCCTGAAAATGTTAGGTTGCATGCCGAAAGACCGAGAGAACCGTAACGACATCCTACCCGTATTGAGTAACTTTATGCCCGACTTCTCAAATTCTTCAACGGGCCGAAGTTTGGCGTCCGGCAGTTTGAGGAGGCACTCAATCGAATCAGTCACGCTGACACTACCGACCATAAATGGTGGATTCGCTGGAATGATTAGCTTTCAAAGTCCCAAAAAGAGGATACTTTTGTTAAGCAAGAACGCCGTAGCCATGTGGTTTGAAATATGTCGCATTAGTTCGAACAGAATATTGTCGGTGTTTTGATGCAGAAGATGTTTTAATCTTCTTGCAAACATTTTTCACCATGAATAAACGTTTTAGACACAGTTAGCAGAGAAAGGCGGTCAGTTCTGACCAATATGACGCATTTAATCATTCTCTTGCCAGTCAAAGGCAAAATTTGAACTTTTCTGTGGATTTCTAGTTGGAGGGAGCCACACCATTGTGATTTCACTCACTCCATAGAATACAAGTACATTAGTGGGATTCCATTGAATTGTGTAGAAACGGTTGAGAATATATAGGATTAGGGGCTTGAGTCCAACCCTTGGATTAACATACCGTATCCAAAAAGTGAATGATTTCTGCCCTCTTAGCCCCAATTCCAGTTTTGTTCGACTGATCTCACTTGTTTATCCGCCAAAGGATCTATTCTTTTCTCTTTTATATGATGTTTAGATACTACCCAGTGCAGAATGGTGTTACTGCTGCTGATGCTTAGCCAGTTTACTGGGATGAAAAGCAACATCTAGGATGCCTCTCCAAACTAGAAATTCGGAAACGACTAGCACCTGGACGGCTGCATTTACTTATATCAATGTGATATCGGTTATATGTTGTGTTTTTCTTAGTTTTAGCATCGTTAGGACGTGACTCTCCAGCTAGGTATGCTCCAGACACGACCATTTGAGGAGGAACTCGACACGCTAAATAAAGAATCGAAATTCTAAGTCCTAATCTGAACTTACGTTCTTTTTCAGTTTCAGAGTTAAGCAGAGTGTACCAAGAAGCGCTACCATCAACCGCAGTACTAACCGGAGATGCACCGGCAATAATGTCATCTGAACATGAAGTGAATCTGTGAGATTGCGTGAGGGTAAGCTGGGAGTACATGTGAGGCGATTCGAGGCCGCTTTAAGTCTCGCCGCGTACCTTCTGGCAGTCTGGCTGGCTGCCCGAAGTTCCTAGCCTGCACGACAGAGCCTGACTAGCTACCCGTGTGTACTCCAGTCAAAAACGCAGCACTAAAGGGCCTCATTCCCTTGACCCCGAAAGAGCCCCCATTTCTGCAGCGATGGGAAGGACGAGTACGGAGAGGCGCTAAGATCTTAGGAGCTAACCAGGCTGCGCAAATTAAGAAGGACTAGGATGACGAACTGTACCTACAACTCCCGCACGCTCGAATCGGAAGCATCCATCGAGGACCTGATGATGCAAGCCAGGAGGATCAAGTACGACGTCATCGGAACGACCGAGACGAGAAGACACCACCCCTACGACTCCGGAATAGAACTGCTCCTGGAACATGCGACAGCAGGGGAGTAGGCGGCGTTGGTGTCCTACAACACGCACTTGGCCATGGTCATCGATTCGTAAGAGTCTCTGACATGCCGAAGCGGATGTCTGGACTGAGAAAATGTGGCTTCGCGCCAGCTTTGACTGTGTTCGTCTATGCCCCAACACCCGACGTCGAAGAGTTCGAAGTCTTCTACGTGGAGCCGGATAAGTTCTATATAAGGAAGGTCACACCTTCTACAAAGTGATCGTCGGCGAATTCAATGTCAAGATCGGGCCACAATGGTCGCCGGAAGATCTTCACATCGGAACCCACGGTTTAGAGTGGAAAGAGCAGCGGTTTAGAGTGGGAAAGTCTATCTGAGTTTATCATGTCGACCAAGACTATCCATGGAAACTCACACTTCCAAAAGCTGCCCTCCCTACGATGAACCTGGAAATACACCAGTGGCCAGTTCCACAACGAGATCGACAACATCTTCTTCAGTCGCAAGTATTGCCTGACCGACGTTTCCGTTGTCCCCAAGTTCTGCACGGGATCGGACAACCGCCTTCCCGCAAGGTTCCACTTTTCGCGTCAAGGAGAGAAGGCCGCAAAGTTTAAGAAGTGATGTCCCAGAACTATCATCAACTGTGACCTCTACACCACTCTTACCGGCCTTTGGAAAGATACCGTTATGGACAACATCGGCGAGGAATACGATCACTTCGTGCACTATCCCCGCGATAGTGCCAAGGGAGCCGAGAGCTTGAAGACCACCAAGAGACGCCTGTCTCCGGAAACTCTCAAGCTGATACGCCAGCGTAGAGCAGCACGACCGTCAGCCAACTACCAACTGACGCCCGAAATTGCGAAGCTATGCGGAGCGGCGATAAAGGAGGATCTTAAGGAGAGGATGGCGGAAGTATTGGCTGAAGCTGCAGAGGCCGCAATGCCCGCCGGAACTTCGCCAACTTCAAGACAAATATGACTGCTTCCCAACGTCCTGACGGAACCGTCACCTCTTCCAGAAGGACCATGGAGAAGATCATCCATGACTTCTACTCCGATCTCTTCGATAGTCACGTTCGTCAGCCCCCACGCCATCTTCCGCAGGATGGATACGTCGTCCCTTATGTTCTCCCTTCCCTTCAGGAAGGGAGACGTGCACGACATTGGCAACTATCGCCCGATCTGCCTGCTGTCCGTACTCTACGAGCTGTTCACTCGAATCATCCTTAATGGGATCGGCAGAACCTTGGACGATGGACAGCATGCGAGCAAGCAGGATTTCGGAGAGGATTCAGCACGATCGACGACATACACACTATCGTCGGCGACGACGACGCCTCTACCAGAAGAGGCACCATTCGTCCACTGTACATGGGCGGAACAGGTCACCATGGCCAGAAGATAACGGCGTCCGCGGGAGTGCGGTTGTGACGAATGGTCCTCCCTCCCTTTCCTGCTCATTACGTATAAATGATTAGCCACTGAACCATCCTGAATTGTGTACAGAAGAAGAAGCGCGTTACTCCTTCAACATTTCGCTATCTGTACCTCTTCCGCTATCCGTACAACGGGTATATTTTGGTGCATCGGCCTAATAAGCCATATCGTAAGTCTCTCGCGTCCCTACGCCTAGAGCCGCAAGACGATCTATTGCAGATCGCATTCTCTCTAATTAAGAGAATCGTAAGTCTCTCGCGTCTCTACGCCTAGAGCCGCAAGTCGATCTATTGCAGATCGCATTCTCTCTAATAAAGAGAATCGTAAGTCTCTCGCGTACCTACGCCTAGAGCCGCAAGTCTATCTATTGCAGATCGCATTCTCTGCAAATTTCTGTGCATATAGCACTAGAAACATTTCTTTCATCACCGAAAGAAATTTCCAGTGTCCAAGACACTAGGAACACTATCTCTTAAATTCAAAGAGACCAACGAGAAGTCCTGCATAAAATGGCGTTGCACTTCCACAGAGCCCCGATCATGAGCAGCGCGTCAACGCTGAAATACCTTGTGATAACGTACACAGAGTACACAGTAAGAGTAGAGTATCCGCTCACGGATGAAAATACTTACGAAAAATGTAAGTCTACTACTGCACTTTTGCAAAGCAGTATAAAGCAAGTAAAACAGGGGAAAGACAAGCTCGAGAAGCTCTATAAAGAGATTCGAGAGGAGTACAAAATTTGTAAAAATAAGTCCGATAAAAAGGACATTATGCTAGAAATTGAGCAGATAGAGAATGAGTCACAGCTTCATAAAAAGCTAGCTAGTGCGGATAAGTTGATCTACAAACTTATGGCACGTCATGAGGAATCCAAGTGCGTAAGGGACACGATGAGCGTAAAATTAGGGTATATATCAGAGGGAGCCCTAATACTGCAAAACGCACAATCGTGCAGTACTGCTCCGCAGGAAGATGAGGCTGACGAAGCAGAGCCGATTGAAACTGCGGACACTAATATCTCTCAAATACCATTGGATTCGGTTGCTGATAATGTAATTGGAAGTGAGGCACGACGTTGGTGTTCGATAAAACCTCCTCAAGCGACGTTACCGAAATTCTACGGCAACGTTGAAGATTTCTCAGAGTTCTGGGCAATTTTCGAGACACTTGTTCACAAGAGTAAGGAGCTTGACGTTATGGAGAAAATCCCCTTACTCAAGGAAAGCCTGAGAGGAAAGGCACAAGATTCAGTAAAAGGCATAAAGCTTGTGCCTGAAAACTATGAGTGGATTATACAAACTATACAGGAAAAGTACTGTAATCATTCTGTAAATCGGTCACATATAGCGCACAAACTCATCAGTTTGAAACCAGCTAACAGTTGTGCGGAAAGCTGCTCGTCAGCTTTCGATCAGATCCAAATACTGATTAATCATATGGTGTCCGCAGGCTATGATGTCCGTAGAACTTGTGACCCGATGTGGTGTGAAATCATCCTAGCGAAATTTTCTCACGACGTGGTTAGACCAGTTCTGCTATCAAGCCATTCACAAGATAGCCAAACAATCGGTGACCTCATAGCTCATTTAAAGAAAGAGATTGCCGCTAAAGCGTATTTGGAGAGCAGGCTGGGTCACACAGAGAGCAGTGCGCTCAGGCCATCTAGAGATAAGTGCACCATGCGGCGACGGTACTCTGTAAATACTTGTTGTGCCCTTTTTTTATTAAAGTTTTTCTAAGTGTAGGATTTCTATTTTGATTCGCTTTTTTGCTGTTTTTCTTATATTTCCACATATCTGAATAAAGGATTTAAATATCTGAATGGTTAGTTGCAACATAGGTTTTACCAAAAACGCTAAAAATGACCAGAACCTACGGTGTAGCACCTCGCCAAAAATCTTTCGAGCCACCTTCTCGAAGTATAGAGTGTTTTTCGAACATAAAATTTTGTGATCAACTTCTTATTAAAGCTTTGGTACGAATGAAACGTTGCGGATCCGTCCGGTAAAGGCTCTTCTTCTACGGTTTTCCCACACTATTAAACTTTTCTTAGTTTCCTAAGTGGTGATTGCCGCTCAAAGTTGTTTTCTTTATTACGGCCCTTTTGCTATTCACCACATGATGGTGTGCTATAGATTCTTCTCGTCGACCCGGGAATTTTCTCCCTTGATCGCGTGCATTTTCTCCCCCGGTCACGGACATATTCTTCTCTGGTCGCGGGCATTTTCTCCGCACGCAACGCGCGCCGTGAGATTCGGGCATTTTCTCCGTAGACCGCATCAGACAGGCGGAGCGAATGATGACCGACATCAATCGTGTGTGTGTGGAACGTTGGACTGCTGCTGAATCCTACGAAGACGATGTTTATGAGGAACGACCAAGTTTCTGATGCCCCATTCTCGCTAAACGGAACGAACATCTCCGAGTGCCCCAGCTACGTGTATCTGGGTCGCGATCTCAATATGGCTAATGAGCTAGCATTAGAGCTGAGCAGGAGGAAACGAACGGCTTGGGGAGCTTTCAAGAGCGTCGAAGAAGGAAAATAACGTACGACTCCATGCCCACCTACTCGACTCTACTCTAACTCTTCCTGCCCTGACGTATGCCTCAGAAACCTGGGCTATGTGAGAGCAGGATGAACACGCGATCAACGTCGTGGAATCAAGAGGACGATGTTCGGAGTGACACGACTTACGCAAGCGAGAGAAGGCCTCCGGAGTTCCGAGCTTCGTCGACATTCGAAGACCAGAGACGCTATCGCATGAGCCAAGTCATACAAGATTAGGTGGGCCGGACACGTAATGTGCTTCGCAGACACCCGCTGGACGAGAGCCGTTACCGACTTGATTCCACGGAATGTTAAGAGAACACCAGGACGCCCACCAACGCGTTGGTCGGACTTCTTCGTGAAAGCCCTGAACGATTGCTCTTCGTGTTTCACCTGCGACTCGGTGATCAACGAGACGGCGGGTGATACAGCTGATAATGGTGAGCATCACTTGCGGATTTATTTACGAGAGAGCTCAATGAAGCTCTCCGTGAAATTTCGAATACGACCTATTATGGGTGGTAGATGATTGCCTTCGGAGCACCGTGCTGGCTTTCAAATTTCTGGATAGGTAAAAAATCGCGAAAAATCATAGCACTTCAGCGCGGGTTGATGAGGCGAAAATGGCATCTTGAATTTCCTTTCAATGCGCAGAAATTAGCTTGCAAGAGATTTGGAGCTTCAATTTCAGTCAGGTCATCATAAACTATTAAGTTCCAAGGTTTTCAGAAAAATCCGTAGGGTACATTCAGGTGAATCATTGACAGCAACAGCAATTCGGTCGCCTAGAAGATAGCGTACAGGAGTGAGGATAGGGGTCAAGAGTTCGATTCAAAGGCAGCTAGCTGTACGACCAATACTACGAAGTGAACCAAAATGCTACAACATATAGGGTTAGTGAAATCAGTGAAAGTTGCAGGAAGAGCGCTCTCTATACTAACCCGAAGGCTAAAACGTATGTTGGATAATGGCTCACATTCGACTTCCACATTAGTTTCACTTGGTGGTTGTGAGTATTCCGAATAAATAGATATTTCTGATAGTGCCGTTTTCTCATCATTCTGCGAATCTAAATAGCATTACATTTATTTTTATTTTTTTAAACTTTTAATTTTTTAACTGCCAGAACGAGTACGTACAAGCCGTTAGCAGATCCTTTTCCACACGGGAACCAGACACAGCCGTTTCTACGCATGACCAGGCCGTCAGTACTTCCGTGTCCATGCTGTATACTGATGCGCCGGTTTCGACGTCAATCTCGGCGTCGTCATCTAAATTCGGAAATGGTCGCGGAGTTTGAGCCCTGTCGCCCTAAAGCTCATCTTACAATGGCTACAATTCTTCAATAATGATAACTATCGAGCAAGCTTAGCGGTAGGTCTCTTACGCATATGTAGCGGGATTGCGTTCAGCGTGAACAATACTACGTCTGTTCTAACCACAAGGCCTGCAAAGCAATTTGGACATTTTCCGAAAATAATGCAGATATCGCCCGCACTGAGTGGCCCCGAAGATTCCATCTTGTATTGACTGGATGTACACCGTCATGCAAAACTAACGAATATTCCATCTACTTTATGTGCTATTAGTATTGTGGTAATAGTTCTCCAAAACTCTGAAAGATTTCGAACAATGACTGTTAAAGTGCGCGAAAGTGCGTTCCCCATGAGTCCTTCGGTTGTTCTGAAACAGCCCATACTACAATGCCCTATCTTTATGTAGTACGCAGCACTGGCATGCGAGGACTCCGGGCTTCTATCGTGGCTTGCAACGGTAGGAAAAGTATAAGAGGAAGTGTTTTGCTAGAAAGACAAACCGGCTGTGATAAGTTCAGCGTTCATGCTGGAAACCGATACAGCCGTTCCGACGTCCGATAATGCGTGATCGCCTAAAGAATGCGCTATGATTTGCAAAGATAAAGCATTCAGTTCGACAAAGAAAGGAAGTTTGAGAAAGGTTTTCCACGAACTCTTTTCGATACGCATTCCGGTTCTAAGATCTTGCTCGCATGTTTCTGTAAAAGGATTGATCATCGTGAGCTAGTCATATGCATGATGCATACAATTTCTGTAAAAGGAATGATCATCGTGAGCTAGTCATATGCATGATGCATACAATTTTTAAGTGAAAATGGACACTTTTCAAAGCTGACAGGACACATTTTAAAGCAAATTATCATTTTCAAAGAATACTGCGCACTACTGAAACTAAACTAAACATCTATCTAATTGAAACCATCGTCTTCCAAATTAAAGCAGGCGTTCCCTAAGAAAGTCAATGTGTATGCTTGTCTTAGAAATTTTATATCTGTTACAAAAAGTATACACAACCACTGTTTTAAACTTTATAAACTTTTTTCAGTTTTTAGGAAAGGTAATGGGGTAATGTTGCTTTCAAGTGCGGGAAAACAACAAATTTTTGGCTTTTCAATATAGAAGATCGCACCACGCACTCGCCCAGCTGGTCGTGACTCTCATCTTGTGCAAGGATCACCACCTTTATATAAAAGAGTTTGTCCGTGGAGTGATCTAACCTATGTGAGCTACGCCGCTTCATCCACAGGGAGAGCGGTGGAGTGATCTAACCTAAGTGAGGTACGCGGCATCCCCACAGCAAGAGCGGTCGAATGATCTAACCTCCGTGAGATATCTCCACCTATCACCATCACCATCACCATCACCATCACCATCACCATCATCACAACCTTTATATAAAAGAGTTTGTCCGTAGAGTGATCTAACCTAAGTGAGGTACGCCGCATCCCCACAGCGAGAGCGGTCGATAATCTAACCTGAATGAGGTACGCCTCATCATCTACAGCGCGCGCAAAATTTGCTATTGAACGTGGGATGTTTCTGCAGCAGGGGAAACGCAGCCCTTCACTGCTTAACACAACAGCACCTACGCGCGCTTCTGAGCGTCCAGATTCAGAAGCCGACTTCGTGCCATTAGCATGAGAAGACTACTAAAGGGGTAAAGGTAACTTGAGGGTGGAGAACCGACTGCGATCAGGAGGCAGCGACCAGAAGGAGCATCGTGATGGTCGATGGGAGAGCAATGAAGCAGGCCATGAGGTGGCACCAAGAAGATTTTAGGCAATATGTAGGGGTCATGAGGGAGTTACCAATCAAGGGAAGGAGGACGTTAAGGAGGATCAGCAAGGGGATCCATTACCATCAAGACAGATCGGATTTAGAGGATGTGACACCGATGTCACACAATGGACGTTCGCTCGCCGTCGTCGTGAAGGAGTATCCCGAGGGGGAGGAGGGGAGGAATTCACCTGGAAGAATGGACCTGGAGGCGGGACCAGGACGGGCAATCAACAAGAAGGGAGCCGTAAGGGAATTCATACGGAGAACAAGGAATCTGCCATATGCATAGTCTCTTCATGCTCGACACAGCGACGACTGTGCGCGCTTCTGAGCTTCTTGATCCAGAAAACGGGTCCCCTACGTCGCGCAGCAAGCAGCCTGATTCTGAATACGTGTCACCGACCGTGCCGTGAGCGTGGGAGGGCCACTAGGAGGTGGTAAAGAAGCGCGGTAAGAGGACCTCTATGGTGGACCAGGAGAGCGACCAGGAAGGAAAGGAATAGCTGGAGGGGGTGCCATGACAAGGAAACCAGCAAGAAGAGACCAGTAGGCGTGAATAGTGGAAACAAAGAAGTAGGCCAGTAGTTGGGACCAGGAAGGTGGCGGACTAAAGGGGGGGGGGAACACCACTAAAGGCCGACCAGCAATTAGATCCAGTAAGAAGAATCGAGAGAGGGGAACCTGGCTTTGGAAGACATGTCAACGACAGCTTGAAACACTTGCTGTTGAGCATGAGAACGATTGCCGAGGAACAACCTGAGGGACAGAAGTACTGCGCAGCACAAACCAATAACATTACTGGCCGGTCAGGAAAGAATGTCTATGATGAAGGTACCAAAGTGATGAAGGGCTTGATGCCAATAACGTACGCACCATGTTCCTAGATGCTAGCGAATTTTATGTTTTACAAAAACTACTTTCCATATGTCAGTGATGCTACAAAGTCGCGCGAAGCGCAAGTGCGAGACACGCCGTTAGGCGTGTCGGAGCACTTATATTTACAGAAATAGCAAATAGCAGAAATAAATTTGGCAGCCTCATGAAAGCAGGTGTTGCAATATCAATCAGATTAAAAATAACTGTCGAACTTCTTTTTTTAGGAAAAATAGAAATTTATGGATAGGGAGAACCACAAATTTTAAAGGAAAGTAACAGTAAGCTTGTCTGGATCAATCATTATTTTTGACTTTTTCGGAGAGCGTCTGCTTTTATCTGGGGGTTGCTTAGATTCGGTAGTTTTACTATGGTTTCAGAAAAGCTTGCTTTAGAGAGTGCCCTATACTAGGTGGAAGTGCTTTTCTAGAAAATGTTTGAGTAGATCTTAGTTTTTAAATAAATTGAGCCACCAATCCGGTCGATTTTGCAGTTGTTATCTACCCGCAATCATTCAATTTACCCTTTGACTCGAACAAACATTTGGTAAACACACATCCATGATGCGCGTGCCTCCGCCATCGGGTTGCATGTGGTCAGACGTGAGGTGCCCGTCTTACCACAACATTCGCACAACGGGTGCCGTTATTCAGAAGACATGAAATCAGAATCAGAAGTGAAGCCACGAGTGGTCAATGTTACAACACTTTTCGCAGGAGTTGTATACCACATCGGGCACTTGGAGCATAAATTCTAACATAAGACACGCCTTCTATATTTGGGCATTCGGTGCTTGACTACTGGCACACCATATCCAACATCCAACATTTGATCGACCGACCTTTGAAACGCTTCCTCTGAAATCGGACATTATCATGTCGCCAGAGGCACTAAATATTCGTAACAAGTACTGGAAGCACTGTGCACATACTAATGCTGAGTTCTCGCCCTTCGTTGTGAAAGAGTTGCAGATCCCACTGCTCAATTCGTCAAGGGACAGAGTAATATTAAAACCACCGCACACTTTTGCGGCAACGCAGCATGCGGCACGCTCCAAAACTGCCGCGTAGGCGGCAGATCTGAAAGATGAAAGTGAAAAGATGACGTGGCGCGCATTCATCCTCAGTTTTGCCGCGCCATTCCATCGTCAACGCAGTATTAATATCATTATCATTATCATTATCAGTTTCCATTCCAGATCCACGCCACGATCAGCTAGAGCCGATGCAACTCTCCGTCGGCGGCAAAGTGACTGCGGCGAAAATAGTGCCTGGAATTATTATTGCCGCTAAAGCAGACGCGGAAGCTGCTGCAGCTTTGGCGGCACCGCGCCTACGAGCTGTGCAAAGCGGCAGCAGAACGTGCGGCACGCGCGGGGCTGGCAAAGCGGCACATCAGCTGCAAGTTTTGCCGTCAGCGGCAATCTCTGCGTCTCTGCCATATACTTAAAGACAGGGATGCCGCGTTGCAGCAAAACTGTGCGGAGGCCTTGAGAAGTAGCAACAATTCTGATAGCCATGCTTAGTCGGAACTCGAACATTATTGTTCTCACGAGTATTGTAGTGTAGTAAATATTACTGTAGCATTCCTATTTCCATCAAAACATTCCATTTGCTAATCCGTCCCTATTTAAGGGCCAATTCACTGCACACCACGCACTACGATCTCGGACTCGAGTGCCCTTTCTGACTCGTGCCCTGCTATTCGACTCCTATCATAACACCATCACTGGTTCGCCATCTATACCTGTTCTGCTTTAGATACCTACATTACAGACCAGTTCACAATTACTGGTCACACATTCACTGGTTTCTTATATTGGTCCCCTATTAAACGTGTTCGGAATCCGGACACCCTTTTTTCTCGACATCGGTGAGATTTCTGAGCCCAGACATTCAATGCGCAAAATCGGTGACACCTTTTCTGAATCCAGACAAGACTTTCGCGATATCCGTGACACTTCTCCCGAGCTCAGACACCTGATTAAAGACGTCGGTGACATGTGTTCTCAACCCGGCCGTGATTTGCGCGACATCGTTGACACGTCGTGTGAATGCGGAATCCTTGGCGCGACATCGCTGACACGTGGTCTGAATCCGGAACCCCTGGCGCGACATCGGCGGCACCTGTCGTTAACACGACGCCTGTCTGACGACCCCGGTGACATGTCTTCTGCATCCAAACACCCTTGCGCGACATCTGTGACACCTCTTCTCAACCAGGACGTCCTTTGCGCGCCATTGATTATACGTCTTCTGAACCCAGAAGGCATATAACCAATGGCGCGTTGAACGACGCGTCTGTTGAACGACGTCGGTGGCACCCCTTCTGAACTCGGACGCTCGCTTTCACGGCACACATGTTAAGAACTAGCACGCCCTTTGCGTGACATCGGCGACACACCATTTGACCTCTCTTAACACGACGTAGGTGACACCTCGCCTGAACCCGAATGGCTGTTACTCGACGTCTATGAAAGGCCAGATGGACAGACGGAAGGACAGACACAACCGCTTACTTTCCTATATATTGTGGGGCACTCGTTATAAAAAACTTCATTAGGTGATCATGCGTTCTACAGTGTTTAGAGGTTGTACAGGGTGGCCCATAAGTCCTGCAACAAAAACTTCGCCGCATAACTCCGGTCAGGAAGGATGAAAACGAACAAAATTTGAACAACAGTTTACTCATGTCTTAGCAAACAAACTGCCATGACAATCATTCAATATGACCTCCTTTTGCCTTTACCACAGCCTTTAAACGGTCGGAGTAGCTGTCCACGGCGCGTCGCAGAACTTCTTGGGGAATCTCGTCCCAGGCTTTCTTCAAGGAGGACTTCAGACTTTCCACGCTGCTGTGTCGTGTAGAGCAGGCTTTCTCCTCTAAAATGGCCCATACACAGTAATCCATTACGTTGAGATCTTGGGAATTTGCTGGCCATTCCTCTGCAGGTATGAAATTGGGTAGATGGAGTCGGCACCAGTCCTGTGTCCTTTTCGCTTTGTGCGCCGGAGCGCTGTCTTGCTGGAACGTCCATTCGGCCTCGCCGTAGTGGGAATGAGCCCAAGGAATAAGATGTTTCTTCAGGATATCCTCCAAGTAACTTTCCGCATTTATTTTTACTCCTTTTTCAACGAAAACCAGAGGTGTGCGGCCGGTTGTCGACACACCTGCCCAAACCATCACTTAGGCTGGTTGAGTGTTACGCGAGACCACTCTTCCAATGGAGTCGGCTTTCCTAGAGCTGCCTGCAAGTATCCTCATGTTTTGGTGGTTGTACGCCCGCTCAACGGTGAATAATTTCTCATCAGAGAAAACTGTCGAGAGGTGCTCGTCGCGAGCGACACGCTCCAGTAGCGCAATACATTTTTTCCTCCTCGACACCTTCTGCTGGTTGCTGAGCCCCTGTCTTTTTTTGTACTTGTACGGCTAACGGTGCGGCTTGTTCCTGACCAGTCTTTGCATGGTGGTGCGGGAGACGTGGAGATCTTTCACCAATTTCCTTATGCTCCTCGCTGGTTTGCGTGTCACTCGCAATCTAACAGTGTTCTTCAGTTGTTGTGTAGTAACACTCACCGAGCGTCCAGTCCTAGTAAGATCTTGAACAGTTCCACGCTTGATCACACGATAAACAGTCGAGCGATTGACCTTCAGAATTTCAGCGATTTCCGAAGTTGTGTGTCCTGATTTGGATAGGACGAGGATTTGGCTCTTTTTAAACGCGCATCCACCACTCTCTACAAAAGGATGTACATTTTTGAAAGCTATAAGAGATATGCAAGAAGAAGTGAACTAAAGAATGGTTAACACTTGGTTCAAAAAATCAATATCCTTCCAGGTAACGAGAGCGCGAAACTTGTTGCAGGACTTATGGGCCACCCTGTAGATGTATGTAGTATCACAAGAAACGATGTTGGAGAGAGAATGCCTGAGATGCTTACCGGCCGTTAGGAATTGTAATTGGTAATCGTAGTTTGACAAAGCTTCAAGGGCTGTTTTTACATCCGACGGCTCTTCTGAAAAATTGTGCGCATTGATATCAGGTGAAAATGAATGAAGAGTGATGTGATTCGCACGTGACTGCGGTTCAATTTTGGATCGTTGGCCAGTTTGAACTACTAAGAAGATTCGCGTAACTTCGGACAGTTGAGCGGAAGCTACTTCTTTGTACAATTCAAGAGCTGGGTCTACCTGCAATGACGCAGGTCTTTATCTGACTTCTAAGCCCGCCCAACTTCCACATTCTTTCTATCAAACGTATTCAATTTTTTCTATACTAACGAGCCAGGAAGCACTTTAGAACGAGGCGACGTGCTGTGGTGCAGCTAAATAGAAATTTGATGTCACACTGGTGTTCTCTGTTTTGCCGTTGAACCGTGCTGGATCGCTTTTTTAGACCAGATTGCTGTTTACATAAATTGTCTATTTATGGGTATAACGCGAAATCAGGATGACATGTCCGAAGCGATTTAGTATACTTTTTTAACTCGGCTCTAGTCTAAATGGGGAGGGGGGGGGGGGGTGGGCTGTCGCAAAAGTGACGGCACTGTCTATAGTTCAATGCCGCGTCACTGTTTCTTGTGACTTTGCCCGAAGATTTCATATCATTTGTGAAGAATTAGAGTTTTCGGACAATTTCAGTGGAACAAGAGGGACCGCGTTGGGCTCCATGGACGCACTCAGTGGAGGCGATGACTTGCTTGTTCATGAAGCGGTGAGCGCAATCATACTATATAATAACGCGCTAAACGATGAGTCAAACTATCGATCGGCGCCGCAGCGGAAATTATCCAAAAAATAGTGGGGAATCGGGGGAAAAATTCGGGGGAAAATGGGAGGAAAATTACGTCACGAAAGTAGCGAAAAATACCCAGACGTCTTCTCCCTGCCTGGGAAGTTTAGCCTTAGGGGTAGTCGAAGTCGCTGAACACGAATCTGAAGTCCGTTTTTAAAGTATCAATCGTCATCAATCGACATTGATCAAATTACGGAACAGGAAAACAGCGGAAAATGCCCAGACATCGTGCCAGGAGTTCAAAAGACGTGCCGAATACGTCGCATGACGTGTCAAAGACGTCGCTCAACGTGTTTGGGGATCCACGTAGACGTGTCGTCCAATGTGCCTGGGGATTTAGAAGGTGTGCCGAAGACGTTGCTGCTAAGGGCGGATCATTGAGGGGGACCAGTACCAGTAATGGGGGATCGTTTCACTAAGGGAGGACCAGTAGTGAGGAACCTATAGATCGCTCTATCATACTATACACTGTACGTACTGTACTCCCTAGGTAAGGAGAAAAGCTGTACAAGTAGAACAGCTAGCTCGATGTAATTGTTCTTAGCTTAGTGATACTGCAACATCGTTCATTATTTAGGTCATATATTAGGTTGTAATTAAATGGCACTGGCTCGCGCCATTTTTTGGCGCGTCTTTACACGTTTGATCAAGAACAAACCGTAGCATGTGGCATATCATTTAGAAGCGCAAACTTGTTCTACCGATGAGTACCAAATTTTCTATGTAAAAGTGGGAAAACTTTAGAGTTTTATTGACTTTCTTGCAGATGGACAAAAGGGTAATCCGAGGCATTTACTTGTATGAATTCAAGCTGGGCACTACAGCTAAGGAGGCGGACGAGAAGATCAACGCCGCATTCGGTCAAGGATGTTCCACAACTCGGACGGCGTATCGTTGGTATCAGAAGTTCCGGAATGGAGATGAGAGCTTGGAAGAACATGAAGGTCGTGGGAGGCATAGTGATGTTGATGAGGACAAGCTGAGAGATGTGGTAGAGGAGGATCCACACAAAGGTACTAGGGAGGTTATTGGCGTCAGTCACAACACAGCTGCCAGGCATCTGAAGGAAATTGGAAAGACCGAAAAGCTGGAAAGATGGGTGCCTCACGAGCTGTCTGAGGAGCAAAGAAACCGGCGATATGAGATCTCGTCTGCACTGCTTCTACGGAACGAAACGGACCCATTCCTTGATCGCATCGTAACCTGTGACGAGAAATGGATAATGTACGACAACAGGCGACGATCGGCACAGTGGGTGGACAGCGATGAGAGCCCCAAGGTTTTTGCGAAGCCGGAATTGCACCAAAAGAAAGTGATGGTGACAGTATCGTGGTGTTCGCTGGGAATTATTCACCACAGCTTCCTCCCTCCCGGTGAATCCATCATGGCAGAGAAGTACTGCATTGAAATTGAAGAAATGATGAAAAAGTTGAAGGATGTTCGGCCGGCCTTGGTAAACCGAAGGCGAGTTCTCCTTCTGCACGACAATGCTCGCCCCCATGTAGCACGAATGACGTTGCAGAAATTGAATGAGCTGAGCATTGAAACTCTACCACATCCTCCGTTTTCTCCCGACCTCTCCCCAACAGTCTACCATTTCTTCAAGCATCTTGGCGACTTCTTGGTAGGGAAAATATTCAAATACCAACAGGATGCCGAAAGTACCTTCGAAGATTTCGTCAATTCCAGAACTTCTGATTTTTATGCTACTGGGATAAAAAAAGCTTGAGTCACGTTGGCAAAGATGTGTAGAATCAGAAAATTTTTATTTCGATTAATAAACTTGCCTACAAGCCGAAATATTAACTGTTTAAATTTACAGTGGTTCAGTGCCATTTATTTCGTTACAACCTAATATGTTTTCAATCACCTCTACGAGATGCTTTATGCCTGGAATCTGTGGGCAATGATTAACGCCAACAGCTAACCCTCATCTACTCACTTCATAAGACACAGGACTAACCAACCGTGTCAGACTCGTTCAACTTGGTCCAGCGCGGTTATTGATACAAACATGAAGCAGTTTATGTCCATTTGTGTGTCCATTTCATATCGTTATATTGATGGCTCATTTGTAAGCTTATATCTTTTCTCTTCTATCTTATATAAATGTCTCCACCCACATCGTATATAAGGAGTAGGTTTCAGAGCTTGAGTAGATTTCTATTATCAGTTTGCTCCCATAGGGTAAAAAATGCCTCATGCATGTTAGCTACGGTTTTTTTTTTACAGTTGGCATAGCGCCCCAACTTGCACCGTGAGGTGTATAGTTGTATTCTATACTCAAACGCGCTCACGTTTCAGTCGTATATGTTTTTGCAGATATTCTGTTGATTTTGAAACGGACCAGCTCCATCGCGGTATGAAGTCTGGAGCTGATTGACTTGGACTTTTTGATCTGCTGCCCATACGAAACGTTCGAATAATTAGGTTTTATCAAGATTTCGCACTACTTTCCAGTTTTAACGACTACTAATAACGTATTTTACTTCAGTGAGCAATAGAGAAAACAGAAACATCACATTCATTCAGAAACGTTATTACCATTCTCAACACCGGATGATTCGAAGGAGTATGCGGAGTAAGTCGATTCCGAATCATCATCGTAATCTGCAATATCATCCTAATTATTTAAGGGTCTGTCAAAACAAGATCACTAGAAACTGCCTGACTAGGTCTCATCTTGGAATCCACCTTGCCAGGAAATACATGTTTGATTTTGCAGGTCTGAACCACCGGTTCGACGCAAATGGACAGAATTGCTTCCCTCTCAAAAATCAAAAAAAAAACATGCAAGTGCAAGTACCCTGACCCATGCAGCACTGATCAGAAAAGGGTTTCAACCTCCCATGAAACTTAAAAACGAAACCTATGGAGTTAGATGGAATCTGGGATTCTCACTATTAGGTTGTCCGGAAATAAATGATCGTTTTGCAGTTGTTATCATTGAAGTACATTTTTCAATAAATTATGTTTTGTGCCGTGCAGAGTTATACACCATTGGAAAGCCGAATTCATGCTCTATTTAACCTTATCCTCAAATTTTGTTTAGAACAAAAACTTCCTCCAATTTTAAGCTTTGCCGTTTCGGATGTCTGAACGCAATTATCGCCAAATTTCCTTCTTCGAGTTCAAACTCGGTTGAAGTACATCAGAAACGGTCCGTAACATCAAATCTGTTTTGAGGAGGTTTCCGCTATAGAACGCACAATTCGCCACTGGCTCGAAAGGTTTCGATCTGGAGAAGAAAGTCCGTAAAGCTAGGTCGCCATCACTCCTTAACGACGACAATCTCAACGCCAGGGTGGACGCAGATCGGTGCCAAACTGTGAGAGAGCCAGCACAGCGCTTCGGCGTTGTTGGTAGCAGGTATCGGCGGCCACTTGAATGCGATCGGAAATTAGATGAATGGATCTCGCACGAACTGACCGCTGGGTAGGTGCTGAAGCGCCACGACACTTGTGGTTCGTTGAGGCTGCACAATCTAAGGGAGCACTTTTGGAGCAGGATCGTGACATGGGAAGAATAGTGGATCCATTATGACATTCGTCGCAGCTCAGTACAATGGCTGGACAAAAATGAGAGTCCCAAGGAGATGTCGAAGCCAAGTCTCCATACAAAGAAGACCATGGTGACCGTGTGGTGGACAATGGCTGGTATAGTCCATTAAAAGTTCGTGAAGTCTAGGGAGACTGTCACAGCGGAGAAGTACTGTGCCGAAATTTAAGTGATGCAGTGGAAGCTGATTGAAAAACAATCGGTTTTGGTCAATCGAAGATCGAAGAGGCACCATCAAACTGCGCATGCGCACGTTTCAAAAATTGTGGTCCAGATACTGGATGAATTGGGATAACTCTGCCACATTCATCATATTCATGAAAATTTCCCCTACCGATTGTCATTTTTTAAGCATTTGGACAACTTTCTGAAGGACTTTCATCTGCTTCAAAAACGAAGACGACGCCACAAATGCCTTCAACGTTTTCATAGCCTTCAGAACTCTGGATTTCTAAGTTACCGGTCAATTAAACCTACATCTCGTTGAAAAAGATTTATTGATTTTAACGTTGCGTTGATTGATAAAGTTTTTTCTGAGCTGAGTTATGATAATTTGAATATTTGAGTTGAAAACGCTCATTAATTTTCGGACAATTTAATACAAGGTTATATATACAGTCTGCCGGCCGCCAAACGTCTGGGTGGGGGCTTCGTCCCAAATCCAGTGAATAGAACACCCTAACGTCTTCTTGACCTCTTTAGACCTTCTCTCATTCATTACAGTAAAAAAATGGCTCTGCTATATAGAATGGTACAGCGGAATACGGTATGGCAAAATCTTCAAAACTGCTCCTATAGTGCCTCACCCTCTATTGCACGTATGCGATTCATTCTCTGAAGTACTCGTTCTATTTATTAATTATGGTCCCCTTTAATGGTTCTATTACTGGATCCTTTACTGCACCTTCTTAACGGGTGTTCCCTTTATTGGCTCCCTTACTGGTCCCCCTGAGTGGTCCTACACTGGCAACCCATTTATTGGGCCCCTTCACTGGACCCCCACCCTTTCACCGCTCCCCATTACTGGTCCCACCTTCACTGGTTCCCTTTTTAGGTGAACCCTTTACAGGTCCCCTTACCTCCTTCACTGGATCCTTCCGCCACTCCTTTACCGGTTCCACCCCCACTAGCCCCCTTTCACTGTTCACTCTTCACTGGTCCCCCTTTATTATCGCACCCTTTCCCGGTTCACCTTCACTGGTTCCCCCCCACCTCTTCGTCGGTCCCTACTGCTGCTCTCACCTTCACTGGACGTTGATTTAGTGGTCCCCTCTTTACTGGTCCTCCTACCCTTCACCGGTCCCTCTTTACTGGACCTCCCCCCCCCCCCTCTTCACCGGTCCCCATTGTTGGTCCCACCTTCACTGGTACCCCCTTTACTGGTCAACCCTTTACCGGTCCCTCCCTACTGGACCACCAACCTTCACCGCTACCACATTACTGGTCCCACCTTAACTGGTAACACGTCGTTTGAATCCGGACAGGCCTTTCGCGACTTCAGTGACACCTATTCTGAACCCAGGCACCTGATGAACGACATCGCTGACATACCTTCTCAAGCCGGATGTCCTTTGCGTGACATCAGTTACACGTCTTCTTAATCCAGACACCTATTACGCGACATCAGTGACACGTCGTCGGAATCCAAACACTCTTGCGCGACATCGGTGACACCTCTTCTCAACCTGGACGTCCTTTGTGCGACATTGGTTATACGTCTTCTGCACCTAGACGTCTGTAGAACGACGTCGATAATACCTCTTCTGAACTCGGACGCTCGCTTTCACGATGTCGATGACACATGATCGGAACTCGGACGCCCTTTTCGTGACATTGGCGACACGTCTTCTGACCCCTCACAATACGACGTAGTTGACACCACACAACTACAACGGTCGCATCGTATCGACGTGGCCATTTTCGATATCCACGGTCTTACTTAGATCTAACCAGATTCTCCTGATGTCGCGTCATATCGACGTGGCCATTTTCGATATCCACCGACACCATGGTCAGTCGATATGGAGGAGGGCCGTTGAGCGGTCGGTGGCGGATCGCGGCTCTTCCACCGCCGCTACAGGAGAGCACTGGGAGACGGGAGCAGTTCCTGCACGAGCACCTTGGACGCACTACACCCTGGAGTCCCTTCTCTAGCCGAGTTGCGCGCTCAAAGAGCACACAACCCATCTCCGATGTCCCCCTCAGCGATGAAGGCATTCTTGGCACGAGCCGCCTGGATGGTCCACACCCCGGAGTCCCTTCCCTAGCCGAGTTGTGCGCTCGAAGAGCGCACAACCCATCTCCGATGTCCCCCTCAGCGACGAAAGCAGTCTCGGCACGGATTGATGTGCAAGTTTGCGTGGTACTCCATCAGGAGCAGGCATATTGCCAGCGGAGCAAGTGGTTAGTTCTAATGGCTATCGATATCCACCGACATCAAGGTTAGTCGATATGGAGGAGGGTCGTTGAGCGGTCGGTGGCGGATAGCGGTTCTTTCACTGCCGCTACAGGAGAGCCCTTCTCGCACGAGCACCACACCCTGGAGTCCCTTACCTAGCCTGTCTCTGCGCTCGAAAAGCGCAGAACGCAGCTGCGGGCTTCCCCTGAGCGACGGGAGCAGTTCTAGCTCGAGCAGCTTTGATCGAACACACCCTGGAGTTCCCTCCCTAGCCTGCCTGTCTCTGTCTTTGCGCTCGAAGAGCGCAGAACTTAACCGCTGACTCCCGTGAGCTTCCACACGAGCAGCTTTGGAGGTACACACCCTGGAGTCCCTTCCCTAGCCTTGTTCTGCGCTCGAAGAGCACAGAACCCACCCAGCCGCTGACTCCCACTGGGAGACGAAAGCAGTTTCCACACGAGCAGTTTTGGTGGTACACACCTTCGAGTCCCTTCCCCAGCTTTGTTCTGCGCTCGAAGAGCGCTGGACCCAGCTGTCTATTATCACTGGGCGACGAAAAAGTGGACTAATGACAACGGCTCGGATGGAGTGAGCGGGCGCTAACACTTTGCCACGTCAGCACCTGGTTAGGTCCAATGGCCATCGGCGTCGCTTCATGTGAAGGAAGGGTTTGGTTCTCCAGCGTTGTGGCATACTTGCATTTCAGCTGACTTCTTGGGGTTTAAGGGGCATTGACGTGTACTCAATTCGAGGCAGCCTGGTTCTGCTCTCGAAGAGCTCAAAACCAGGGTAGGGAAAGACTCTAGGTCGACAAGGGACTTGGTCGGCAAGAAAGCCAACACAAGCAACGTGGCCTCTACCGATGGATTTGCTAAGAGAGGTTCTCTTAGGCTAATTCACTGTACTGTGTGTAATGTAGTTCTCTTCGATTTTGGTGTCGTTGTCAATCAGATAGTACTGTCCCTCCCACACATTGGGATAGAGGAATATATTTGACTTTCCGGTAGATGGGTGACAACACTTACCGCTGACCGAGAGTTGTTCATCACTCGGATCCATTGAAGGCTGCCTGTAGTAGACTAACTATTACAACGAATGAACCTCACTTCACATTGACTGAACTGAAATATGTCCTTTACTGCTGATAAAAACTGGTCGATAAGATAACGTATTTGAACACATCTCATTGTGAAACTTGAGATCATTTATTAGCAGATACCAGGTACTGCTAGAAAGTGATCCATATCTCCAATAGTACTCATGACACGATAAGAAGCTTCAAAGTCGACGAACTTACGTGTCGCCTCTTCACAGTTGCGCCTCGAACATAAAGCTACACACTTTCAAGAAAAACAAGACGAATGCATTTTCTTTACTTATTGCTGAGACATTTGTTTGCTTATTCTTATCTCAGGACATTGCTGCATCAACATCAGCATAGCGTTTTCAAGACTAAAAGTTGTTTTGAGCGCTTAAATTTCTAGTTCACCTGCCTCAAGGTGTGCAATAATTCCTGTTAACAGCCAAACGTTGAATGGTTTTCAATCTGACCTTGTGAAATAATGACGCATCCACACGAACACTTCGTGTGGATGCGTCAATATTTCACAAGGTCAGGTTGATGGTTCTAAAGCCTTTGGAACTTACCTCCTTGTCTTGACGACATTCCACAGATAATCTTTGAAAAGTGCACTTTTCTATAAGAGTCTTTTTGTAGCATTCAACATTTCTTTACTGTCTAGTGAAATTCCTGTGGGCTATGGTATAGTCCCGCGGAAGGGTCCGCTGAACGGGAATAATCTTGCGCAGATCCAGCGCGAGCCCAACAGCAACAATCCGTATTGCCTTTCCGCGGATCGTCGGCGACCGTCGTTGAACGAGCTAGAATACTTCCCGTCCGCAGAACGACCCCGTCGACCGACAACCAGCCGCGATGCATTGCATCGCGGTAGGCTGTCGGTAGGTAAGCGCTGAACGGGACAGTATTTTCACCTTCAATAAATGCTTTGTTAACTGTGGTTTTCTCTTTCCCGTTGGAATTTTCTGTTGCGAAAGTGTTTTCCTTTGTTCTGTTCTGTTTTCTATATCATTTTGCATGATAATATCTCCAATTTTTCTCTTAGTCTCTTTAAAAGTTTGGAAAAACGGTATTTATTTGTTGTTTATATAATTCATCAGGAACTGCTCATCTTCTTAACTCCTTTTCGAGTTTGCCGTCATTGATTTTTTCCTCTACAAAACGCAAATAGAGGTTGAGAATTTCATCGATTATTTCTCAGGATGGACGAAGGGAAAATACTGTTTTAATTGGAAACGATTCAGACGTTCTTCGTTGATGCCGTGATATCGCAGATGCTGGAAAGAGGTAAGATTTTCATTTTAACATTGACATTGCGTACTAGCTTGCTGATAGAGTTCTTTTATTTTCGTGGGTTGAAGTTACGTCAGGCGCAACGCTCCTGCCTCAGTACTATGCAGCAGTTTTTTAGCTTGTTTCGCCCAAGAGTAGGGTCCCTTAGAGGTAGGAATAGTAGCTAGGGGTCAGAGAATCTTGACTTTATTGATCGTACCTCGAACGTCCAGGGTGTCAGAAGAAGTTTTGTTAATCCTTTTTCGTTCCGTATACGAGAAGTGAAGCCCCGACATCATAAAAACGGCATATGCCGTAACCTTCGAAAGCTATGCCAAAGCTTCAAGGACAAGTGGCGTGCAAAGGCCAATCTTTCTTTAAGTTCGGAATAATACTAACGCTCTCGGTTAGCATAGCTCAGCAGAGAAGTGTCACCTTCCCTAGAAAACCTCTTCGGCGCTAGTTGGGTCGAGGGGAGGGCCCACCATATAGAGCAGTTCCATTCCGCACTTTATACTGCACGAAATTTAAAATGGTATTGAACTTGGACCACGGATCTCCCTCAATAGAGAGCCTTCGGGCTCTCTTGTTACGAGGGATCTCGGGCCGCTTGTCGCAGGGCCACGTGGCGCTTCCCCGGGTGGTGGATAGGGGAATTAAACGCGAACCAAATGCGACCTTGTACTGCCCAGAGACGCAGGTAGGAGGCAGGGGATGGACTCCTCGCTCCTGCTGTGTCGGGTCGACGCCTCCTTGTGCGTGGGAGCGACATGTTCATGCACAGTGTGTATGGATGTGTCCGTGACTGTACGGATTGTAACTGTGTCGGCTCGGCCAAACGCTTGCACTCAGTAGACTGGGAGTACATGTGAGGCGATTCGAGGTCGCCTTAAGTCTCGCCCCGTCCCCTCGGGCAGTCTGGCTGGCTGCCCGGAGTTCTTCGCCCGCACGGCAGAGCCCGACTAGCTACCCGTGTGTACTCCAGTCAAAAACAGCAGCACTAAAGGGCCTCATTCCCCTGACCCCGAAAGATTCCCGATTTCTGCAGCGATGGGAAGGACGAGTACGGAGAGGCTGCCAAAATCTCAGGGCCTAACCAGGCTGCGCAAATTGAGAAGGACTAGGATGACGATCTGTACTAACAACACCCGCACGCTTGCATCGGAAGCATCCCTTGAGGACCTGATGATGCAAGCCAGGAAGTACGACGTCATCGGACTGACCTAGTCGAGAAGACACCACCCCTTACACGCCGCCTACGACTCTGGAGAAGAACTGTTCCTCGGAACATGCGACAGCAGGAGAGTAGGCGGTGTTGGGTCCTCGTCAACACGCACTTGGCCATGAACATCGATTCGTACGATTCTCTGACAGCCCGAATCGGACGTCTGCGACTGAAGCGATGTGGCTCAGTACCAGCTTTGACTGTATTCGTCGCGTATGCTCCAACATCCGACTACGACGACGAAGAGGTCGAAGCCTTCTACGTGGAGCTGGAGAAGTTCTATAAGGAAGGTCGTCGGCGACTTCAACGCAAAGATCGGACAGCGAAGGTCGCCAGAAGAACTTCACATCGGAATCCACGGTTTGGAGTGGAACGAGCAAGGTGAAAGGCTGTCTGAGTTTATCATGTCGACCAAGACCATCCATGGAAACTCGCAGTTTTAAAAGCCTCCCTCCCTACAATGGACCTGGGAATCCCCCGGTGGCCATTTCCACAACGAGATCGATCACATCATCTTCAATCGCAAATATTGCCTGACCGACGTTTACGTTGTTCCCAAGTTCTACACGGGATCGGACCATCTCCTCCTTTGCGCAAGGTTCCGTTTTTCGCGAGAAGGCCGCGAAGTTCAAGAAGAGGAATCCCAGAACGACCATCAACTGGGACTTTTACACCTCTCTTACCGGCCTTTGGGAAGATACCGTTATGGACAACGTCGACAAGGGATACGACCACTTCGTGCACCATCTCCACGATAGTGCTAAGGGAGCCGAGAGCTTGAAGACCACCAAGAGACGCCTGTCTCCGAAAAGTCTCGAGCTGATACGCCAGCGTGGAGCAGCACGAGCGTCAGCCAACTACCAACTGACGCCTGAAATTCGAAGCTATGCAGAGCAGCGATAAAGGAAGATCTCAAGAAGAGAAGGGCGGAAGTGTTGGCTAAAGCAGCAGAGGCAGGGTTGAGCATCCGCAATGCCCGCCGAAACCTCGCCAACTTCAAGACCAAGATGACCGCTCTCCGACGTCCTAACGGAACCGTCACCTTTTCCAGAAGGACCATGGAGAAGGTCATCCACGACTTCTACTCCGATCTCTTCGATAGCTACGTCCACCTGCCCCCATGCCATCTTCCGCAGGATGGATACGTCCTTCCCTCTGTTCTCCCTTCCGAGATCAGACAAGCCATCTCGTCGGTAAAGTAACGTACAGCACCCGGCCCTGACAGGATCAGACCCGAACGCACGAAGAACCTCTCGCCAGCGCTCATCAACACCCTGGCACGACTCTTCACACGATACCTGTCGGAGTGCAAGGGCCCATCTCAGTGGAAGACCAGCAAGACCGTTTTGCTGTACAAGAAGGGAGACGTGCACGACATTGGCAACTATCGCCCGATCTGCCTGCTGTTCGTAGTCTACAAGATGTTCACTCTAGTGATCCTGAATAGGTTTAGCAGAACGCTGGACGAAGGACAGCCATGCGAGCAAGCAGGATTTCGAAGAGGATTCAGCGCGATCGACCACATACACACCATTACGAAGCTCATCGAAGTGTCGCGAGAGTGCAAGCTGCCGCTGTGCCTTACGTTCATCGACCTGAAGAAGGCATTCTACTCCGTCAAAACTGAAGCAGTCATCGACGCCCTGCTCACTCAAGGTGTACCTACTCAGTACATCAGAGAGCTGTACAGAGGATTTACGACCAAGATTTCACCCTTCTACAACGACGTCGTCATCGACATGAACGGAGGTTTTCGGCAGGGGGATATCATATCCCGATGCTTTTCAGCTCACTCTCAAAAAGTCATGCGCGAACTAGAATGGGAAGACATGGGAGTGAAGGTCGACGGCCGGCAACTACATCATCTTCGCTTCGCTGGCGACATCGTGCTCATAACACCGAGTATCAGCCAGGCGGAGCGATTGCTGGCCGACTTCGATCGTGTATGTGGGAACGTTGGACTGCAGCTGAATCTTACGAAGACACATGATCTTACATGAAGAACGGACAAGTTTCTGATGTTCCATTCTCGCTCAAAGGAACGAACATCTCGGATTGCTCCGGATACCTAGACTTGGAGCGTGAAGTCAATATGGGTAACGACCTACCATCAGAGCTAAGCAGGAGGAAACGAGTGGCTTGGGAAGTTTTCAAGAGCGTCGAAGAAGTCGCGAAGAAGACGAAAAACTTCCAACTCCGTGCCCACCTATTCGACTCCACTGATCTTCCTGCCCTAACAAACGCTTGACCATCAGAGACCTGGGCTATACGAAAGCAGGATGAACACGCGATCAGCGTCGTGCAGCGTGGAATCGAGAGGACGATGCTCGGAGTGATACGACTCACGCAAGTGAGAGAAGGCCCACCAGAGCTCCGAGCATCGTCAACGTTCGAAGATCAGAGAAGCTGTCGAATGGGCCAAATCGTCGAATATTAGGTGGGCCGGTCATGAAATGTGTGTCGCAGACACCCGCTGGACGATAGCCGTCACCAACTGGATTCCACGGGATATCAAGTAGACTCAATGACGCGCACCAAAGGAGTGGTCGGAATTCTTCGTAAAAGCCTTGAACGAACGGTATGATGCTCTCCGTGTCGAGGAGGATCTATTGGAACACTTTTACAGGCAACAAGGACCAATGAAGTCACTGCTGGCGTCCACTCGAGAAATTAAATGATCTATGGGACGACAGTTGACAGATGACAGCTGTCGCACTGTTAAGGACTTGGGAGTTCTCTTTGAACCCACGCTCGAATTCAGATCTCACATAGACTTCATTGTACGAAAACCATACTCAGCACTTTTCCTGATTTTTCAGAATGTTTAATGTTCTGATGTTGCAATACTGGTTCGCCTATACAAGTCATACGCATTGCCTCACTTGGAATATTGCTCGTCTTTATGGAGCCCCAGAACAAGAAACTGAGTGCTCAAAATCGAGAAAATACAGAAGCTCTTTGCAAAACTTTTATGTTCTAATGCTACGGATCGCCCTCTCCTCCCTAGCTATGAAAATCGTCTGAAGCATTTCAAACTGCTGTCACTTCAAGTCCGCAGGATAATATCTGACCGGATCTTTTGCTTCCGCATTATCAGGAACGAGGTGAGTCTCTCAGCGAGCAAGTACTGGGTTTTTCGGCCCGTTAGTTCTAGGCGAAATAGGCCCAGCATCTCTTGCCGTAGAATCCAAAGTGCTGGCAGAGATAAGCTGTTCAATATTGTGTTTTATCGGTGCTCGAGATGGTTCCGTATATTACCCATTGAAGTCTTCCAAGCCCAATCGGGCTTAGTTTTCAGACGCAGTTTGGTGAATCTTGCCTTTCGGGGCGATCTCAATTTCAATGAGAATTGTTTTTAGCATACTGTTTTCTAGTGAACAAGTGGATCTTTCTCCCATGGACCTCGCATCGGCAAATTCTGCTCTGATCTACTATCTCGCTTCCTGCTTTTTTAATCAGCAACACTCACATTCGTAAATTCCAAGAAGACATCGGCAGATAAAGATAACTTGCATTAAAGACATTTGATAGTGGTATTATGTATTGTTGCTGTCAATTATATGAGTGTTTTTTGAACCGTCATTAAATTTCTCAGCTCGTAGCTTTACTCATTGTCTTATTTCCTTACTCTCAACATTTCATACATTATCCTTGCTCTTTCACATCGTTTCAGCTTATTGATGGTGTAATGGTGATTGCAACGGCAAAGAAGCATTAACACGCAAAGCTCTTTTTCTGTCTACATTTCTTTTCGCACTGCTGCCTCCATATTCATTTCCTCTCTCTCCAGTTACTGTCTATGAGTTTGCCACGATTCCAAATCGTATATATGATTCCTAAATATTTATGATCAAAGGTTCGAAAACACTCAGACTGCAGCATGCACATGCAGCACTGTTTTTTGTTTCTGTCTACTGTTGTTTATTTATTTAAGGCTCACAACTTGTGCAATAAATGAAGTGAAATAAAAAACTGAAAATGATACAGGTTAATATAAATAAATTCACTTTGAAAAATATGAGCAAAACTACATTAATTGGTGGACAACCCAATTTATGCAGTAGCTGACATTTCTAACGAGAAGCAGCAGTGGCGGGAAAGGCGGAATGATTCCCAGATTTCCAGTTCCTTTAACATGGCCTATAACCTGTTCATTAAGGACCTTAAGGACATCAAGGCCCTTGGACACTATGAGTGATTTTAGATCAAATTATTAGAAAACGTGTTTCTTAAGCTGTAAGTGGTGAATCCTATATATCCGCTAAAAGGCCGTTCATTGTAGGCCGAATAGATATTGCATCTGTAGTGTCTACAACATTTATAAGCCCCAAAATCATCAAAATCAAATTCGAAAGTTTATATGTGTCCGCAAGAATTAGAATGGGGGTTATGATCTCCTCCTGAAAAACATTAATGAAAAACCAAGCTTCTTTGAAGCAACCTTCGACATAATTAGGGTAGAAGGATTCGTATTTATCCAATTTATTCAATCGTTTGTTTTTTATGGGATAATTTTCTATTCGAAGTATCCCCCATAGTTAAAATTTGGAAGCTCTTTAAGTCGAATTCATTTTATTATCCTTTTTTATGTTGTCCCATATGTCCCGTCGGAAGAAGATCAGAGCAAATCATTCTGTTCCAAATGGTGTATAGCGCGATGTATTGCTATTATTTTTTCATCCCGAATATTGTCAATTTTTAAGTCGTTAAAGTGAAGAGTGAAAATGTGAAAAGTAGTCATTTGCGCGCTTGTTTTCTCCGCTTAGGTTTGGAATTTTTGCGCAGTTTTTCACAAGGAACCAGCGAGTGACGTTTGCTACCGCCCTGCTCATCGTTCATCAAACGGACATATTCAACGATTTTTGCACAGAATTGTAATTGCCTTGCCGTAACAAGGAGAAGAATTTGTTGGTGAAGACGATTTTTCTCTTTTTGGCATTTTGTTGATATTCGACAGAAATCAATAATCTAGACATGAATTCTTATAGTACAAGACATTCTCTTTCGAACGACATATAACAATGAGCAAAAAGTCCCACCATAGAGCAGGAGTTTCGGTAAAAGTTCTGACTTAAAGGTCGGACTCCCAATTTGATGACCTAAAAATCAATAAAGGACAAATAATCAAATAGGATCAACACGTATTCTTGTAGTACAGAACATTGTCTTCCAAATGCTTTGAAAAACTGCGCAAAAAATTCCAACCTAAGCGGAGAACAAGCGCGCAAATGGCTACTTTTTCACTTTTTCACCTTTTACTTTAACTTTTGGTGTTCCTCAAAACAATATTTATTACTTATTTCTCAGAGTATTTTTTTAGTATTCAAAGGCATTCGTTTCAAGATTAAAGGTGGCCGTAGCAAAACGGAGAATCCTATGCAAAAATTGCTGGCAGTATACTACTTCCCCACAAACCAACATTCGCACAATTTTTAATTCGAAGTGAACTCTTTCAAAGCACAAATGACACTTTCAAAACTGGCTGGTATTTTATTTGCTATTAACTGTCTTTGCTTTTTATGAAGAATAAAAGGGATAAGTATATCATTATTATAAATGTCGCGACCGCGTCTCATCCAGCTTTCCATTACGTTTGGCTGATCGATGCAGTAACTCTCTCATTTGCTTGGTACCTTAACCTGAAATAGTAGACGTAATCTTGCTTGAAACTTTGCTTTAGAATTTGCGCTCCAAGCTGAAAAAGAAAGGGTTCCGTTGCCTACTTCACTAACATTGAGAAGCCTGCGAACACTTTTGCCGTAGGGTAACTGTCAAATAAGCTTCAGCTAGGGATGCAGCCGCACATTCACCAGCATAATTGTATTCGGTGCCAACATGGAAATTATGGGTGATAATTGTTGCTGGTTCGGATTTCCTCCAGAGCTGGCAGGTTGTTTTTATAAGACTGTAAGGCTATCACTGTGTTCTTCCAACAGATCTGGATGAGGAAGATCAAGCTCTACATAACAGTTACTTCAATATCATGGCTGCTAATAATGGAGTAGTGATAGTGCAGAGAGTAATGCCTTGAACTCGTCCATGTGGTAGAAACCGAAAAAGAAAAGGAGCTGCAAATCTTTAATGTAGCAGGTATTCTGTAGAGCATAGTGAAGGGGTGGTTGAGAATTTTTAAATCAACAGTATTTAAAGTGGCCGTATCTGACTAGTTGTGTACTTGTAAAATTGAGACAGCCTTGAAAGCGTTTGGGTAGTCTCGCGTTACTTGATGGAACAATTCTGCCTTAATATTTGCCATTCGCATATCTTTATCGCACATTCAACTCAAAGGAAATATCATAAAATACGAGTTGAACTCCCTTCGATGATGTTTCGAATCTGGCTTGATGATTGTCTCAAATAGCTTTGAAGTAGCATACCAGCTCACTAGAGCTGGTGTTGACGTTGCAGCCATACTCGGCGATGGTCTTCATCTGAAACAACATTCGCAACTCTAAGAACGGCTTCGCTCATTGCTTAACTCAAAAATAATTCCTCACATTAGAGAAATCACCGCTCCACTTTTTTCCGGCTTCGTAGATAATCTCGCCAGCAGTTTGAGGTTTTGATGAGCTGTAATGTAGTTTTCAAAGCAACGAAATCACTTATGTATATCACTCCTTCTCGAACAAGATATATACATATATCCTTCTAGGGAAATGGACAAGTGTGCCTGCTCACAGTAATGTCGTAAGAGATTCCAGAGAATTGAATAAACATGTGCGGAGTATTTACTTTTTGCTTCGGAAAACTCTCAGATACGCTACATACAGGATGCCTCAAAAGATATGTGTACACTATTTTAAAGGTGTTAACTTTGCTCACAGTAAAGGTACTGAAGAAGTTAAGCACAATGTGAAAGCTTAAAAAATTGAAATTTTCAGTCATATGAACGGTGTGGATTGCGCCGTGGAACCGTCTGTAACCTTGCATTTCAGACTCGAATGATTGTGCATGGGCTAAATGCTTGTTGAAATCTCGTTACTATTCGGCCAGATTAACCTATGCTGTGCTCCTTTTAAAGTTTTCTACTGCCCAGTAGCTGTAATTATGTCGACTAACCTCTCCATTCAGCTTGAATGTCGCTTCATCAGCCTACAAAATCCGTCTTGGGAAATAGGGCGCCTGCTTACAGTTAAATCATGCAATCAATAAACTCGCATGTCACGCGTCTTCCGCGTGATTGTCAAGTTGTAAACGTTAAAAGAAGCACAGCAAAACTTAATGTGGCCAAGTAGTAACAGGATTGTAACAAGCATTCAGCCCATGCACAATCGAGTCTGAAAATGCAAGGCCTCGGGCGGTGCATGGCGCAATCTTGACTATTCACACGTCACAGAAATATCGTTACCCTCTGCTTTCATATGGGTCTTAAACATTTTCAAAAGCTTCACTAGCAGCAGTGTTAGAACCCTTAAAAGAAAACCTAAATTTTTAGGTTTCTAGGATACTTTGCATTTCTCATTTTGCATTTCTTAAGCAGTGTGTGTTTTCAAGTTTTAGACCACAAAAAAGCACCAATTGAAAAAAAACGGCCACTTTGTGAAAAAATTATAACAAGTATTCAAGCGAAACACAATTAATCGAGTGCAAAACGCAAAATTTCAGGCAAGTGCATGGCGCCTTCTACAGCGGTCATATGTCAGAAAACTTCTATTTTCTTAAGCTTTCATATAAGCCCTAAACTTCTTTAGTGAGCAAAGTTATCACCTTTCAAACAGTGAATACATTTTTTTATTTTTGCTTAAGCCTAGAGCGGCCGTTATAGAAGATAGAAGCTGTTAGGAGGAGGTTTAGTTGCGATCAAAACTCTTGCGCCAGGCGGGACTCGAACCCGCCTGTTCTCCTTACACCACCGCGCTGTTTTGACCGAACAGAACATTATCTTCCTAGCAATATCGCCTATCTACACTCACCCGTGATATCGGGATGAGCCGGCCGCTGTTATCAGCATGGAACCGGTTAAGCTGAAGGCCTTCGTAGAAATGATGTTTTTCATTTCATTTGTATATGTATACATTTTTTGAGACACCCTGTATAAGGAGTTGGTAGAGTGTGCTATTTGTAATGGCTACGTATTGTCCTACGCATTAGCAGTGCAAAGGAAATGCGTCTACTTCGCTCTAATAAAAGACGTTTCCTTTCAGGAAATTTCAACTTTGAACACTAGCAAAATTTGTCAACAGGAGAATAACTGATTCTGTGTAATTTGAATGGCCTCCATTGAGCCAGAAACCTCCTGTCAGATCCTTTTAGTATACAAATGCAGCAGCAGCTTAGATGTTCTGTTAAACAATACTTCTTAAATTCCTACCTTCTGTCTATTTCCATTGACGCCTAATGTGAAAGGTTTACACCTGTAAAAGAATTTTAGCATAAACTACTGGAGTCGATGGCTAGACGATATAAGGTGAATTCTGAAGCGGATCGCAATCAAGATTATATATGGAGAAGCATTGTGAAGGCTAACACTGCTACGAGTTTTACAGTCCAATTTCTCGTACTTCCTAGAAAGAAGTTAATGAATCTAATGGATCCATACTTAGGGAGCAGGCGTCGAAAAGCTATAGTGATAACAAAAAAGTTGGTCATTTTCGATAGATAAATGGAATACGTACATTCCTAGCACGTGAGCAGGCCACTATTGTTGGTTTTTGAAAAATTAAACTTGTCGTTGGCCCTTAAGCCTAGGCAGGTTGTAAATAGTGCAGATACACAGTGAACACACCTCTTGTAGTACAGGCGCGTGAGAGATCCAGATGATGGGCATGCACTTCGTCCTTGAGCGAGGTCTATCCCCGCCAATCCTTCGTAGGCGCACAGATATTTCTTAATTTTTATTTAAAGCAGAAATTATATAATGACAACTAGTACATGAAATTTAGTTATTTATTTATTTTATCTGTATTATCCCAAGGAACAAGTGAGGTGCTTGATTTTTTGCAAAGATCTCGGCGCGATCCAATTTCTCTGACTTTGTTTGTTCTTCTTCCTTCGTGTCTTCTTGTCTTGATGTCGTGCAGTGAACTTTCTTCCGACCATTCAGTTCTCCAATGGCTACACGTATGAGCGTTTATGTAATTCATTTCTGTCGCTGAATCGAGTCTGCGAGTACCCTAGCCCCTTCACCCGATTCCTTCAGACCTCCAATCGTTTGGGGCGCGTGAAGCGCAGTCGGAGGAGGCGGCTGTCGTGAGCACGCTACACCAGGTTCCTGGTGTCCCTCCCCAGGTAAACCAACTCTTACATCCGTTCGAGGTTGGTGAATAAGTATCGGACTTGTCTGCGAAAGATAAAATGCTGACTCGTTCACCGGCTGGTCACCGAAAGTCATTTGTATAGCGATATACGCACTCAAAACGCCTCCACGACAGCCCGTAGTAGTAGAATGCATGGCGCACCCCCCTCCCCCCCAAAGAGATTGAGGAACGCCGTCCTTTATCTTTTTCCTTTATCTTCAGCAAGATGGTTTAGGCATTTATGACTGGTGATCTACTAAAGAACACCAACGTACCGCCTAGTATTTTCACAGCTATACTAGTACACTTGTTTCGTGACAATTTCATGACCTTCCATTTAGTCAGCTACTACACTGAATACGCTCAGTGGCACAGTCGATTAGGAACCTCTGGTCGTTTGATATTGTCCCTTAGATAGGACCTGTTGCAGCAATGACCCTTCTGCAATTAGGTGAAGATAGCTTTGCGACGCAGTGGTAGTTCTAATGCGCTGTTTGTTCCACTTCTAAATAACGACTGTTGGAGGAAGCGAAAACGGCTGGTGGCGAACGAAGGGTTGGATCCTATAATTGGTCTTAAATAGCAAGATCACATGAAACGATGCCAAATTCTGTTGAATGTTGAACCTGAGCAGTTTCTGAAAAAGATGAAACGCTCACCTTATGGTACTTCAAGTTGTTCCCCAGGCCGAATAGGTAATCAAAACTTCTCCACATCACGCCATGGAAGCAAAATGCCTGGCTTATTCAATACATACTAACGTGACAGCTCATCGGCTTTCGTGGAACGACATAAGATCTCTGACTTTTCATTTCATATGCACTCCCTCGCCATTGCCTTGAATGTTTGGCGTCGATTCTTGGGACGACCTCGTGGATATGACTATATTTTGAAGCTGCTACAACGGTCCCATTATGCAGTGCGGAAACGAAGATTCCAGCTCTAACTTGTGTGCTTGAAAACGGTAACACCTTCTGCTTTGAGCTTTCCCACAACAACACGTGTCCTAGAGCCATATCCTCGAAATGTTCAGGAACCCACTCGATTTGTATTCATTTCGGAATGGCTTGCTAACTTTAATTTGTCATTCCTTTCTTGAACACTGTCGCTGCTATTCGTTCACAGCTCACTTAACTTATATTGAAGTAAAAAGCTTACCACAAGATTATCAGTATCGGACCAAAACGATTTCGGAAGCGCTGTCATGAACTGTGATCTTGCGATATAATTATCCGTGAAGTACTTTCCCATAGGTTCGCACATTGAGGGTGCATTATGTCCACCATCGCAAACACCAACAGTCATCTGAACATAACCGCTTCTTATCACAACTTAATCCGTTTTGCTTTTCTTCATATTATATAGAAACTACTGCAAAAAGCTATAACGCTGAAAGATGACTTCCAAAATGAAGAGAAGGGCCAATGAAATGCTTTAAAATACAATTGCAGAGGACAACATTATCTGAATATATTCGTTCTATCTAAAACGGAAACGTGAAATTCTGTATGCTGAAAGCGAGTTTTTTGTTCACTTTAAGGTGCTATTTATCAGCAGCTAGTTAGTTTATTAGTCTACTGTTAAACCCTCGAAACGTTTTCTGGTTAAGAAAGATTCATTCTTGACGAGAAAAAGAGGAATACAAAATAATCGCCAAAATAATAATAGTCGTTCATTCCTGAACATATACTAAAAATAATCGCATGTTCAATAAATATACAATCGCAATACAAAATAACAAAATAATTCGAGACACAATGCTACAAAATTTCTGGGAATTTTCACTCGAGCAAGGTTTGATAAAGAAAAAAAGAGCACATATAGCAGTGAAGATAGATTTTATAAACCTTTCAGTGTTTTTGCTTCTATTTAAAAAAAAAGGTTACTCATTATTAATTAGTAGACGTACTTATTCCACTAGTTTAATACAAACCTGTCTGAGGATGAAAATAACTCTCTGTATTTTTTGCAACCACGGAAGCAAAAAAGTTTACTTGAGTGTAAAAGCAGCGAAAGTTATTTCGTAATAATTTTTCGTATGTTTCGTTTCCTAATTTTCGTAGTCTCGTTATTTCTGATTTTCGTTTCTAACTTATATTTTGTAATCGTACCGTGTTACTTGTTAAAAAACAGTATTTGACATTCCCATCTTTTGTTTTGCATTCCTAGCTCTGACCGCTTTTGAATCCTCTCGTTGCACCTTTTGTCTTCGCCTTGTTTCAACAACAAAAAATTTCCTTAATTACACTTTAGCATCGGAGCCGTGAGCAAACTACTCGATTTTAAAAATGGTCTGTGCTGTCGGCCGACTCTGTAAAAGTAGAAAACCACTTCACCTTCAACATGCATCATCCTCATAATGATAAAACGCTAAAACCCACCAGGGCAATTGCGCTCCAAAACAACACCATCGTCGATGCAGTTGCCTTTCAAAACGTATCGCCTCCTTTTGTACAGCTCTCGCTTATTCATTTTTCGATGGCGTTTGCATTAGCCGTCCTCTGAAAACATCGCCAAATGTCGTGCAGTGCAAATACAGCAGGAACACCGTTCCATTGTGAAAGGCGCTAGTCAACTCTTTACCCCCACTCAATAACACTACACGGTTGGGCTGAAGCAGGATTGGAAAAAGCTATCGTAGTGTTCGCAATTATACTTTCTGTACAGTGTCGTGCAGTACAAATTCATGTGCGCTACTTGCCTACGGCTGCATTCATTCTTGAAAGAATCCTCGCCGACGGTAGATGTGATGCTCGGAACCTCTACCAGAAAGCGTGGATCCAACGTATTATTGCGAACACTACGAAAGCTTTTTGCCAACCTGCTTCACCCTAGCCGTGTGGTGTTATGGACGTGGGGGTAAAGAGTTGACTAGCGCCTTTCACAACAGAATGGAGTTCTTATTCCAGAACTGAACGCTGTCGTCAATCATACATACCCATTTCGTCAACTTTATTTATAACATTTTGAACTCCAAAGGAATCCGAAGCAGGAGGAACCTCAACGCTTACACAGCGGATTGATTGTTCTTGTCCCTTGAAGTAGACATTGATATCCTACCACGGCTATAACCAAAAGGAATCCAATGACATTGCAAACAGTGCATGCGTTTTTTCGAGATGCCTTGCATAGACAGCTGTGGAAGCACCTTCTGCCATTCCGCGCTGTGATTTGTCTGCTTCGATGAAGCCTGCTTTCGCGTGCCCTTGCAAAGCGAGCACATTCTACCGCTTCTACGAGAGTATAACTGAGTGGTTTCAAAAAACTGCTGGTACCATGGTGCATTCAGCGACTTCGTCTCTAGGAAACAGCACACACTAAACTACAAAGCAATTCATAGGTGTGACGCCTTACATTTCTGTTACGAAATTCAACGTGTGTATCTCACTTTCAGGACAAAACTCTGCCCTACTGGATTCGCTTGAATAGGGCGCTTTTTTAAAGTTTCGTTAACAAAGCAGAAATCTAACATCAGTTTCTTCGAAGCCAGCGAAGTCGGATTTGATCGCACCAAAACATCGTTATAACAGGTCTAATAAATATTAGGTTGCTGCGAAAATTCCCGCCATTTTTTTGAATGTGCTTTTTTTCACTAGCGCTACCTTAAGCAATCTATCTTTTGTTCACACAAAGAGATCAGCTATGTATGAGTTTACTGTTATTGCCAACTACCCACTCTCGCGTAACTCCTTTTAGAAAAATGGAGCTTTCAAAGGAGTACAGCCGAGGTCTCTTATTGTATGACTTGGAATTTGGTGAGTCAGCAGCCGCTTCCTGTGGTCGCATCAGTGGTGCATTCGGGGAGGGCACAGTATCCGATCGCACTGCACGAGAATGGTTCGCACGCTTTCGCAAAGCTGAGTTTAACCTTCAGGGGCCGGATTCATCAAAGTTACTGCAGTAACTTTATCAGAGAATTGTAAGCCAAAAGCTCAGATAACGTGGCTTATCAAGCGATATGGTGAGCGATAAGCCGCGTTATCTGAGCTTTTCGCTTACAATTCTCCGTTAAAGTTACTGCAGTAACTTCGATGAGTCCGGCCCCAGGATTCGTTCAGGTCAGTATGTGAATCCCATGTCGACAATGACCGATTGCGACGGCTGGTGGAATCGCGGACTGGCGGACTACTCCTCAACTTGCGTAGGACTTGGGTGAGCACAATGCCTCCATCGCCAGGCACCTACATCAAGTAGGCAAGGTGCACAATTTGGGTCAGTGGGTGCCCCAAGACCTCACCGAATGCGACCGCCAGCGACGTGTTGAGGTGACCACTCAGCTGCTCTCGTACAAGCGAACAGATAGGTGGCTAAAGTCTGTCACAGGAGATGAGAAGTGGTGCCTGTACGTCAACATCAAGAGGAGCAGACACTGGGTTGACAAGGGTGAGCAGCCTGAGTCACAGCCAAAGGAGGGTCCTCACCCCTCGAAGATCATGCTTTCTGTTTGGTGGGACCACGAAGGTGTCATATACTACGAGCTGCTGGCCCGTAACGAAACTCTGAGGCCTCGTGCATACTTCCCGTCGCTGCGATGGAATCGCGGAAATGAGTTTTGTAGAGCGAAGCAATTTGAACTTCTCAGTGCTCGTCGCATCGCTCATCGCTCTGCAAGGGAGCGCGGCGGCGATCCGTCCAGGACCAACGCTAAGCACCGCGCGCGGCGCAAAAAAGTATGCCATGCCCACGATGAGCGCGGGAAGCCATCGCGCATGCCGACTGCCACTATTTCGGGGGCCGCGGCGAAGTTTGCTTTGACTATTCGACCGCGTGCGGCGCAATGGCCATGAACTGAGCGCTGCGATGGCATCGCGGCGATTGAAGTATGCCCCCGGCCTAACAGCGGACTTGTACTCTCAGCAGCTGGATACGCTGGCCGCCAAGATCGCAGAAAAGTGTCCGAATCATGGTACAATCCTATTCTTGCAGACAATGTTCGAACATAGATTACAAGAGTGACTCGCCAAAAGCTTCTCGGCTTTGGATAAGAAGTGCTGCCCACCCACCGTGCAGCCCAGATACTGCACCAACAGACTTCCACCTTTTCCTTTCTCTTCTTCAATGCTATGCAAGGAAAAACTTTCGATGACGAGGACGACATGGAACACTGGCTGGCTGGCTGTTTCGAATCAAAGCCAAAAAGGCTCTATGTTGACGGAATCGATAGTCTGCCTGAAAGGTGGAGACGAGTGATAGAGCATGATGGCGGTTACTTCGTTTCTTCTTTTGACTTTCTTTTGACGTGTTTCGCTTTTTTCGTAAAACTAAAAAAATGTGGTGCCTTGAAAATGGCGAGAACTTCTGCAACACAATAATATTTAAAAATTAAAAGTGATAAAAAAGTAAAACAAATGAAGCCGAGTCTACCCACCCAAGTGAACCGTTCTCCCGCTAACTGGCTGGCTAGTGGACATTCCCGATGTTTGCTAAAACGGATAGCGTTTCTTGTTGCTTTTGTTCCGTTTTCCCTTTTAGCTCATAGCTCCTGTTCTCCGCCTGTAAAGCGAAATGCTGTTTGGTCAAATAGTCCCCTGATGTTTTCTCGACTTTTCCAGACTATGAAAAGGCGACAATGAAAATTCAAGCCGGAAAAAAACTGATGTTCGGCGAACTGCTTGAACCAGCCTAGTATCATCGAAACCTGCTGGTTCGATGTTCAGAATCGTTGTAAGGTATTTAGAAGCATTCAGTCGAAGTAGGTGATATAAATGGGCGCGTGTAGTGCAGTCGAAGAAGACACCAACTTCGCCTGCACATGATACCAGATTCCTGATTCGGGTTTCCCGGCCAGGCCAACCAATCCCTACATCCAACCGGGTTCGGTGAATTGGTACCAGACTTTATAGTTGTGTTCGAACGAATATATTCGAACAATTGTTCGAATAATTTATTTAAAGAGCCGATTATTCGAAATTTCTGGATTTTCGAATATTCGATCGAATTCGAACATGGAAGGGAGCCAATCTCGAATATTATTCCCCTTCATGAACCACCTCATCGCGGTGAAGGGGTGAACATCACTTAGTGATGGCTAGAGGCACAAATGGACACGCAGTACACGAGGCTTTGTCATGTATGGGCGAATCTCATGTATCCCTGGCAAGGAACATGTGAGTAACCAAACCACCGCCATGGCTCAAACAACTGAACCCGCGCCCCAGTCCTCCGCGCGCCGGTGGTGGACTTCTACGACGTCGCTTGCATTCACCTCCGGCGACGATTGCATCCACTTCCGGCGACCACAACGAGCTTCTCATTATCGGAGCAAAGGTGGACAGAAAGAATATTGGCGGAGTTTAAATTTACTATCAGTTCGACACTGTCAATTCGACAGTGCACCACTTAGTAGACTCTTACAAGATCATAAGTACGCAACTAGCTGTTCTTCATCTGGAAACCAAAGATCAAGGAACCATCTCCACCATAAATGGATATACACCAACTTCTGCGGCCACAGACGAAGAAAAGGAGAAATTCAACAAGCTATTCGAAAGGACCGTCAACGACGAGAAGAGTTACTATAAAGTTGTCGTTGGGAACTTTAACGCTACCGCCGGTACGAATGATGACGACAAATGGAGGCTAAGGCCACATGGAACTTCCTGATAGACTTCCTATCCGCGTCTCTACCATAGAAATTCTATGTTTAAGAAGCCTTCAAACCAGCGATGGACCTGGGAAAGCCAAAATGGAGAAACACGTTCGAAGATCGAGCATGTTCTTACAAACAGACGCTGGAGTCTGTTCGACGTCTCCGTGCTTCCTTCATTTGACACCGGCTCGGATCACCGCCTTGCCCGTGTCTGTCCGTCTCAAAAAGAGGATGTTCAAGCGTGACACTCATAAACCGGCTCCGGGGAGGATCTCTACATTCAAGTCGGAGGAGTTGGAATATGCAATAAAGTCGTATGATTGGAATCTTCTTGAAGATCCATCGGAAGACTACGATCTTCTCTCCAAAGGACTGTTGAAATGTGTTAGCAGCTCTTGCGGAGCCACATCACCGTCTGCTTCAAGACTCAACGCACATGCGATTAAACTTTTGGAGCAAAGAAGAGCTGCCAAACTGGATCCTAATGCTTCCCATCTCGAAAAGTTACGATCTCGAAGGCCTGTTGAATTGCAGTGAAGGTGTTCATTCAAGCCTACAAAAAACTAAAACTGTTAGAAGCCGCTGGGAAAGGTTCAAGCATAAAGCGCTACAAACGAGATCTCTGCGACCAGAAGGCAATATTGTCAGCCCTTGTGGATAAAGATAGAACAACGCAAACGTCTCGAAGAGCGATGGAGGCCATTGTTCAAGAATTCTACACAGATCTGTTTCGTTCCTCCAGTACTGTCCCGAAATGCTTGATGCAACAAGCTGCGGAAGTATCTCCCATTCTGGAATCAGAAGTTGCTCATGCCATCAGAAGGATGAAGCCAGGCACTGCTCCCGGACAGGACCGCATTTCTGCTGATCTCCTTCGCGCGGGTGGCAGTGCCTTCTGCTCACATCTTGCCAAGCACTTCAACCACTACCTTCGACTTGTTAGGATTTCGAACTCATGGAAGAAGTCGAAGACAGTTCTAATCTTTACTGCTTAACCGTATGGAGCGTTGCTTGGATGAGTATCAGTCAGTGGAGCAAGCAGGGTTTCGCAAGGATATCTCCTGGATGGACCATATTCAGACTGTCTCACAACTCATCGAACGGAGCCGCGAACACCACATCGCACCTGTCCTTGTCTTCGTGGATTATCGGAAAGCGTTCGACTCTGTGGAAATCAACGCCATTCTGAACGCGCTTGTGAATGCTGGTATACCATCACACTACATCCGCCTTCTCGACGAAGGCTTCTCGAGCACATCGACTACCATCCAGTTGTTTGATCGAAAGCTTAAAATTCCTATCGGGAAAGGAGTACGGCAGTGAGATACGGTTTCTCCCAGGCTATTCACAGCGGCACTCCAGGATGCCATGAAGGACTTGAACTGGGACGACAAAGGCTACCTTGTCGACGGTAAATGGATCAGCAATTTTGCTTCGCCGACGATATTGTTCTCATCTCTACCAGCACGGCAGAGGTCGAGGAAATGCCGAACGAGCTCAATATGGCGAGTATGAAGATTGGATTGGACATGAATATGTCCAAAACGCGATTTATGGTAAACCAGTGGTGTGACACGGGACTCGTAAGGTTAAATGGGGTCGCTCTACAACAGATCGACTCCTACGTCTATCTGGGAGGAAAGTGGAACATGGATAACGACCTCGCTCCTGAAATCGCCCGCAGGTTACGCGCAGCATGGGCAGCCTTCCGTTCGATTCGCGAAGTCACCGATCAGGTCAAGGATGCTGGCCTAAGAGCCTCGATATTCAACGCCTCTGTACTGCCTGCGATGTGTTACGCGACGGAAACCTGGCTCGACAACAAGACAATTGCCAGAGCAATGCAAACTACGCATCGCGCACGGGAGAGATGTCTTCTGAAAACAAGCCTTCGTCAGCAATGGGAAGAAGGACTACGAAGCTCGGAGTTACGGGAGAAGTCGCAATTAGCAGACCCGCTGCAGTACATGAAGAAATCCAAATATCGCTGTGCCGGACACCTGCTTCGACGAAAGGACGATAGATGGTCTCCATGCCACAAAATGGCTCTTGAAAGATCATAAGAGACCACTTGGACGACCGCCAACGCGATGATCAGACTCATTCTCAAGATCTTTCAGAGAGTGGAGTCTGCCTCACTGGATGCAAGCAGCCAGAGATCGAGCGGTATGGAAGAGTTGTGGTTCCCGCTGAGAAGTCTTCCAGCCGACAGAAGGACGAACAAATTATCAAAGTAAGTATTTGAAAATCAACCCTATTCGAACGAACAACTCTATTCGAATGTCGGATAAACTTGAACTCTTCAAGGATACAAGTTTATCACGCAACATTTGAGTGATCAGGGTCCTAAGTTTCGATAAGGGTAACAAGTTGAAATGCATTGAAAAGAAAATAAAATAGCAATCGATTTCTTCCTAGAAGGTGTGTTCATGTGTCTTATGCATTTTTGTATATATCTTCTAATCCACAACCCTCTCACATCAGTGACAACTGCCGCAGCGAGCGTACACCTGTCAAAGCAGTACTGTTTTGGCCCGATCTACTTCCACAAACACAAGAAATGGCAGAGACGCTTCGTGTACGAACCATCCGCCATAGCCGCCTGTCTGCTTCTCAACGGCTTCGCCGTAGCAATAACTTCTCATCATCAGATGTAGCTGCCGCCCATGTCATGGCTTCCGCAGGAAAAACTCCTTAATGGCAAGTTAACAAGGGTCACGGAAATAGGCTGCTATTCTAAAGATATTGATTACTAGGCAGAAAAGATCGAGCCCACCAACTACAAATCTACACATAATTGTTCTGCTAACATATGTAGTGATGCCACGCTGAAAAAAATCCGAAATTTTTGAATGCTATGGAGTATTTAGAGGATAATCATTTCATTGTAACTGGGCAAAAATATTAAAATGCTTGTAGAGACTATAAATACAAAACTTTCATCGACTACCCTTCAGCGACCTCGACTACACCACCGAGTCTCAAGTTTCGGACAACTTGAATTACATCCACAAAGTTGATGATTTGATCAACATCGATTGATGGCGATCGACACTTCAAAAGCGAACTTCAGATAGGTGTTCAGCGACCTCGTTTATGATGGCAGACTTTCGGGCCGCTGTCGATCGCCATCAATACCGTTGAGTGTTGCCAATACGCCGTTCCCCACTCACTCCAGTTGTCCGAAACTCACGGACGGAGACACACACACACGCACACATAGTTTATACCTCCGTTACACTCTGGTATAAAATCTATTTTGTACTATTGTTACATAACACCTAGGTTTGGAAGAGAGGTTTATTGCGCTGTTGGTACGTGCTGTCTCCTATGTTGAGACATGTTCTTTGATATGTATACAGTGAATACATGTTATATAAGCATTACATAGTGGTTTGTGCTTGGACGCACTTATGTCATTCAATAGATGAGTATCATTGTCAGTATGTGATTACATTCAATACGCTCGTATCACAAATAATGTACGAGGATCCACATGAATAGTATAGGCTATATACAGTTGGCAGGAGATCTGATAATGTTGAGAACATCATTGTAACTTATACATCGAGGGATGATGAGGAAATGTTGAGCACTTTCGGTTCGATGTAGTTACGGAATCCCTCTAAGTTCTCCACCTCCCAGCTTGCATAACGTCGAGGTGATGGATCCCCATACTGAGTGCTTGAGTTGCTGCACCGCCTCTAAACGAATGAGAGGTGATGTTGAAGTTTTGAAGACTAGCCCTAGTGAGCAGCCCTTGTAGCCTGTCCCGGAGGGTTGACAAAGATAATGGCAACCCCGTTGACTTAAACTGGAACAGGAAACTATTGGTACTTATGGCATCTAGGTATTTGGTCCATAGCTGATGCTCCAATGGATCAAAACAAAATGCTACCATAACTCCCTTAGCCTGTTGATCTGTCTTAGATCTTCTTACGGTGCCAGGTGTTGCTGTCAATCTGGATGACATCGGTCTTAAGTAGATTGGCAGCCTTGCTTATTCTTAACAACGCTTTAAATTGGATAAGCGCTAGCGCTGCTGCCTGCAACACTTTGAAATCGCAATTCCCGATCCCCAAAATCACCAGCTTGTTCATTTCGCAGGACTTGATTTTGGCCCTCGTCACTGTAGGAAGACGAACTCGTTTCCCCGTTTTTAGTAGGGAGGATTGAAGTTCTCCAGGCGCTCCTTGGAGGTTCCCATAGAAGTAATTCAGTGCAGCTACGACGGTTGGCATTAATTTCTGCCTTCTGTCGGCGGAAAGTTTAGCGAGATATAGATTTCGAGCTTGAGGAAGTGGAATAGTACGCATGTATTGACCATTCCTCCATATTTGAAACCTCTTCATTTCCGCTGTATATGACTTGATCGTTGCTGGTGCCCTGTCACAGTTAACCGCGTCGATAATAGCTCGCGTGACGCTATTTAGACCCATATGCTCGGCTTTCAGTCCGAGATTGGCTGCTTCTTGAAACCTTTCTGCTGAAAACATAATTATTACCTTGTCCTTCCCGAATTTCCTCCCTGGGTGGGTGGGTGGGCAAACCGCTCACGGTTAGCGCAAGTAACCTGGATGGCTCTCCATCCTCCACCCGAGGATGGGAGGAGCTGAGAGCGACGAGGTCGCACTCTTGCGAAATAGCCTAGAGTTACACGGGTTACTGTACCCGTGCTTGACTGGCGATCACGCTGTTGCGACATCTCAGCGTGATCGACATCACACCGAGGTGTGTGGATTTCTCAACAGTACAAAATACCACACATACACACACACGCACACACACACACAACTCTTTTATATAAGCACCAGACGTTCAGCGGCCTAGCGTGGCCGCCAAACGCGAGAATAGAACAACTCCAATCTTCCATTCTCCTTTAAGCCTTCTCACTTTTATTACGTAAAAAATCGGTCTTACTATATAGACTATTGCAGCGGGACATGGTAAGGCAGAATCTTCACTGCTCGTATGAACCCCACCGACCCTCTATCGCATATACGCGATTTATTCTCCGAAGTGCCCGTTCTCTATGTGGCGAGAAACAGATCATGAAAGTCCCAATCCGAAGTGCTTAATCTGCAGAAACATAATTGAAATTAATCTGTATTGCTCGACAGGTCGACATCGTTACGGCAATAATACTCCTCCGAATCCCACTGTCACTCTATGTACCTCTTCCTTCCCCTTCCCACATTGGACGATAGTGAGGGAAAATACTGGTCTCCTCTTATTCTCTACCCCCACCCCTCTAGCGGTCTCCCTCCTGCTGTTCCCCCTTACTCGAAATTCCACGCAAGTTGGACGTCTGCGGCACGTCATCTGAATTCCTGCGCACGTTGGACGACGTCTTCCGCACGTCTTCTGAACCCATACGTATGTCGGACGACTCTTCAGCACGTATTCTTAATCCCTACGCACGTTGGACGCCTTCAGCACGTCTTCTGAATCCCAACGTACGTTGGACACGCCTTCCAAATACGGACGCGTGAAATTTGACCCTCTTCTGAACGTTGACGCGATATAACGTTAACATGGCTGATCCACTGCCAAGGTTATGTGATCGCCAGTAATTGCCTATGGTTAATCTGCAGGAAAAACCGGCCAGCATACGCCGCACTATCGTACCCATCTCTGGCCCATCCCCGTTACGGGCACTAGCTTGACATTGGCAAATAGCAGGATGGGGATCGTCATTGGCTCGCGACGGTCTTCGTCCACCCGAGTTATGATCACATGATCTGTTGCAGAAGGCAGGCCTGAAAGTTGCCGATAGATTCCCGCAAGTATGGCCATTGCGAAGAAAGCATCAACAAATAGAGAAAAATGGCCGCTTAATCTATTTTTGGATACGGCTTCTTCATAAAAAGCTGAGGAAGTGGCACACTATCGCAGTGAAAGTGGTTCTGTCTACACTTCCTTCATATGTACAAATGTACAAATTTTGATGCAAGAGATGGCGATCGGCGATCCGATAATCGAACCAAGTTGAAATATTCGACTTTCGAATAATTTTCGAAAGTCGAATATTTCATCTTTGTTCGATTATCGGATCAATTTCGAATCTTAGGAGCCCATCCTGTACCTCTTTCCAACTGGCAGCCTTTCCAAACCGCATCAACCCTGACTGAATTTCTACAGTAATAGTATTCTGTAACCGTCCTTAACATTTTATTTATGGTTGCAGAGAAATTCTCTGAAGTTGCGAAAAAATGAGACGGTGGATCTCTCTTCAGACGTGTACCCAAGACTGGACCCTCTTTTAAGCCAGCCTAAGACGAATAAAAGCGGACTCTTCTTTATCGAAAACAGCTTCTTCTACATTAAACTAGAGACTCTTCAAAAAGTTAAAGTTAAGAGCTTAACCATGGGCGACTGCTGGCGATCGGCGATCACATAAACTTGGCGGTGAATCACCCATGTTTACGTTATATCGCGTCAACGCTTGGAAGAGGATCAAATTTCAAGTGTCCGTATTCGGAAGAGACGTTGTACAGCATGCGTCGGGATTCAAAAGACGTGCCGAAGGCGTCCAACGTGCCTGGGATTCAGGGGACGTTCCGCGGACGTCATCCAAAGTGCGTAGGATTTCAAAAGACGTGCGACAGACGTTCTGTCACGTGTACCAGGCTGTCCAATAATTCCTCTCCGAAAATTTTCAAAATTCTATAATTTTCCTTAGAGGTGTTATAATATCAGGCAAGTGTAAAAACCTTCTCGAAGGTTCTCCAGAGTTGCACGCTAGGGGTATATAAGGTGCAGTCGCCGCGTCTAGCTACCAGTACAAGCTAAAATGGACCAAAGTCGAATTCGTACGTTCGTGTACTACGAGAGGGCAACGACACGGGCACCGCGGTGGCCAACATCTGCAGAGCGTGCAGGATGCAGTGTCCCAACGCACAGTCAGGCGCTGGTTCAATCGTTTCGAGAGCGGAGACACGAGCCTCGAGGACAGTGAGCACAGCTGGAGGCCTTCTGGTGGGACACCAAGGGCATGCTGTACTTCTAGCTGTTCTCGCAGGGCAGGACGGTCACCGCCTCCATCTACACCGATCAGCTCAAGAAACTAGCCGCCGCCATCCGAGAAAAACGTCCCCGACGGGCCTCGGTCCACCTGCTGCACGACAACGCGCGCCCCCACCTGGCGAGGGAGACCCAGCAGAAGTTGGCGGCTGGGAGACGGTTGCCCATTATACTTCGGACCGAATCGAATAATTTTGAATGAATATTCGAATAAATTCGAATATTCGAATATTCATTATTCGAATATTCGGTGGGGTCCAAAATTCGAATATATTCATTATTCGAATATTCGATGAGGCCAAAAATTCGAAAATATTCATTATTCGAATATTCGCCGAGGCCCAAAATTCGAATATATTCGTTATTCGAATATTCGACAAGGTCCAAAATTCGAATATATTCGTTATTCGACTATTCGACGTGCCCCAAAATTCGAATATATTCGAATATATTCGACGCTACTGAGATAGACTACTGGGAGTCAGTTTTTGCGCCTTCTGGATAAAACTCCCCTAAAGTCAAGTATATGAAAAACCAAGGATATATTTGAGCTCAGCAGCTCGAGCTCTATCGTTTGGTATACATATTTCATATGGAGCCATGAAATTATTCGAAATGGGAAACATGTTTAATTACCCAAGCGAAGGCCGACCAATGGACTTGAGAAACAGAACGATGCAGCCAAGGTCGACCTCTGTCGAAAGCACTTCATCGTCGGTTTGTTTGGTCTACCGTTGGTGTGGCTTAGGAACACATTCTGGTTCTTTGGTTGAGGTTTTCTTCGACCGCAATCATCGGCCACTAACACCAATCGGAAGTATGTCACGCTGAGTGCCAAGGAGCGATCTTCTGGTTAATAGTAATATGTGTCTGGGAGACCATCTTCCAGTCGTACCGTTCGAGAAGTGTCGCATGGGTAGACTATTTGACATTCATCTTCTCAGTCGGAAGGGTATAGACTGGCTGCGATCTCACCCCAAATTGCCACAGCATCATTCATCCTTCTCAAAGTCCTCTGTGATTCACTTGTAGGAGACCTTATTTCTCAGCTTAACGACGAGGTGTTTCCTCACTCAATTGTTGTTTTTTCTTGTCCGGGTTTGTAACATAAAACATCATATACATATTAACATAATGCCTTTAAATAACATGTCGTGTTTGAGATTACGTTTATTTCTGTATTTGCTTTACGAGGGTCATTAGAAGCCGTAGAATATCTACTATTTCAACCAAAGTATTCTTTATTGATAAATTTTGTGGCTAGAAGCCGTAGAATGTTTACAATTTCAACAAAAGTATTCGCTATTGATAAATTTTGTGGCACTATGTCAGTTGTGCGTTACGGTCGGAATTCATTAAAATTAGAAGAGTTTGGATTTGAAAATTGAAGACACGATCTTACAGAAGCATTTAGAAAAGGCATTTAGCCTAGGGCTCAATTTGACTTTCATTTCAAATATATCTGTCGTATACTTGGGAACGAATCGAATAATTTCGAACGAATATTCGAATAAATTCGAATATTCGATTATTCATTATTCGAATACTCGGTGAGGCCCAAAATTCGAAAATATTCATTATTCGAATATTCGACAAGGTCCAAAATTCGAATATATTCATTATTCGAATATTCGGTTTTTCGTGAAACCGAATATATTCGATTATTCGTTTATTCGGAAACCAGCGTCCGTCGCCGGCTTCGCCGGCGCCGTACTCTGGACGTGCGGGCCACGCCAGGCTTGCCGGCTTCGCCTGCTTCGGGTATGGCGGGCCACGCTGGGAACGTAGCCTAAACCTAGCAGTAAAGTGGTGTAAAACCTGACGCCGCAAGAGCGTTTCCAATAAATATGTGTAACACTTAACATTTTCGGAAATGCTCAATCCATAAGGCCGAATCACATCCAAATGGTTTTCGTATTTTTCGGGAAACCGCAACATGAAAAAAACGAGGAACAAAGTTGCTAGAGCAGAATCAAATAGGGCAGCTGTACATCAATATCACTGTAAATATTTATTACATATTTTAACTATAAATATTACTTTTCACGAATGGTTAATATTGGCGGATCTATCCTAGTTGGGGGGACACATAGCTGAACATTATGCAGCAAATGAACTTGGGATTCATAGAGTGGGTTCTAGAGGACAAAATGGGGCCCAAGCTGACAAAATTAACAAAAAACAAAAGATAACACGGTTGTAAAGCTATGTGCGCTCCTCACAATGACGGATCCTGTTTATAATATGTCAAGCAGCTCCTCAGCACGCGGTATGCGGCTTTACATGCCCCTCTCTCCATGACAGACCCCGGTTATCACATGTCACGCCAACTGTATTTGAATGCGCTTTGCCCGACGAGACGTCTTCTGGTTATTTGCTCACTTTTTTGCTTGTTCGTTTCTTTTTTTGGGTCCTATTTCGTTCCTTAGAAGCCGCTCCAAAAAACTCAAGTAAATTGGTAGCGTAAATCTTACGATTAGTTATCTGTCCCGCCCCCTCGACTAGGATAGATCCTAGTTGGCGCTACGAATGAATGAGTTTAATAAGGACGTCGAAAAACAAGTGTCATCTACGCATCCTACAGTGACAGCTCTATCAAAATCCATCTCTTGAGCACCGACGATTGAAAGAACATGGATAGCTTATTACATACTGTTTACTCTGTCGAATCTGCTGTCGAAACCCCTTTTTAGGTTTAACGAGCACTGGGAAAGGCAACATTGAGAAAAGTGAGATTTGCAAATGGCGAATAGTGCCATACTTAAAATCTATGTATCAGTGGAATTTCAACTTCAATTCATCCAAGGTTATAATGAGATTTTTTATATGGGCGATAGTGGTACAGGAGAATGGCCGTTGCATAATGCATACCGCACACATAATTGAGATATCGGGACGGGAAAACCATGAAGGTTCTCGTCACACCGTCTCATCTGTGCCAAAAATGATCCTATCCACCACCTCCGTGCCCATAGTAAAGCTGTGATCCTGGTTGGCCACCTCGTACCTCCAGCTGCCAAATCTGAAAAATCGTGGTTACTGTAAATGGGAAGATTAAGAAGCTAAATTGCGTCATCCTTCACGGACTATAAATATGGCCGAGGTCAAGATCTACAGAAGGCTCCCTGAACTCACCGTCCTCGTGAGTAGATGTTCTCCTGCTCAAGCATTTGATGTGCATTCTGAAGTTCCTCGTCACGGCCTAACGTCGGGATCGGGTACCCGTACGGCAGCACATGTATCCACGTGGACTCTATTTTACTCGTAGGATATATTATACCGTGTTCAATCAAATCTGAAACATTATCGATTTTTTAAATGTAACTCTTTAAGCTGGGCTTTGTGACTGTTGCCTATTCCTCAGGTCGGTTCTCATTTAATAGTTTAATAAAGCCGGAGGATGAAGGAAACGCTTTTCATGCGCTATCTGGAGGAGTGGAAAGTTCTGGCTCAGTGGGAGAACGACTGAACCATCTCGCTGTACAAGAAGGGAGATGTCTTCAGCATTGGCAGCTACAATTTGACTGCTGTCCGTCGTGTACTATGTAGCTGACACACCCGATCTGAATAGGAACGGCAACACATTGGAAAACTACAAGAACGAGCGGGATTTCGGAAAGAATTCAGCACGGTCGACTGCACCGTTATAGTATTGCGAGAGTACAAGCTACTGCTGTACCTTACGTTCACCGACCTGAACAACGCATTCAACTCTGTCGAGACTGAAGCGCTTATCGAAGCCCTGATCTCCCCTGGGGTTCCTACTCACTAGTTGTGGTCTCAGGCGTAGGTTTGAACGGGGAAAAGTTGATGGTACTACGAGAATCCCCACTTTTCATGTAGTAGAAAACATGTTTCGCTTTTGCTGAGTCCTTCAACCAAAGAGCTACGGACCCTCGAAGGCGGGGTACGGTAGCGCACCGTCAACACGTGCCCACGTGCATGCGTCCGCGCTGTTGTATGGGAAGCGGCGAAAGGCCCAGCCTCAAGCCAGTCGATGGCTCGGCGAGGTGCGAGGCGGCTTGAAAGGTACTAGACCAGATGTTCGACTCCCGCGCTATGCGCTACTTTTGCAATTTGTCATAACCGCTGCCTCCTTCGCCAATTTGCTTCCAACACATCTCGTACACAGTTATTTCACTCTAAAATGTCAAAATGGTCAGATTCGTGATCAACACCCCATGACTCCGACAGCCCTAGTCACCCGTACCTGCTGTAACCTGCCGTAATTGGCATAGATTTCAAAAACGGATGTCAGGTTTGTGATCAGCACGAGATCATCAGCATCAGCATGAGAGAGGTTTGGGCGAAATTTTTTTCGACCTCTCCTCAAGCTCTGGAGTCGTGAAAGTACAATAGCTCCGTGATAGCCGTTTACGGCAGTTTACTTCCAACACATCTCCTGCACATTTACTTCACTTTAAATTCTCAAATAAAATAAAATAAATAAGTAAATAAAACGGGTTTAATTTGAGCTGTGCTTCACACACTTCTCTCACTTTTTGTATTACACAACGTTTTGTGTTTTTCAGCAAATGTTAAACAGTGACCTCGTGCGGATGACTAGGGCTGTCGTGGTCATATTCACCGATTTTGTCAAAACTTCTCCCGGAAGGGTTATTTGGACTGATGATCATGAATCTGGCATCGGTTGTTCGTATTCTGCTGGAGTACGGCATTTTACAGCAAGTAGGAGTTAGGGCGGTCGAGGTCATGGGGTGTTAATCATCAATCACCTTGACGAGCAGCAACACAAAAGGCCGATTAGCGTCCGTAACAGAAAACTAAGGGCACGATGCCATGAGCCGACACTATTCATACAACTGCACACCGATGTCTTGAGCTTCGCTAAGTTCCAAGATCGGAGTAACGGTCAGTTGGATAAACTGGCCAACGTTTAGGTGGATGGATCACTCGAAGAGATTCCGTTAGACGTAAGCAACAATGAGAGGCCTACAAAACCGCTTTACATCTGATCCTACTTTATATAATTGGCTAATGCTAATCTCACATGTCCGTCACTGGGGGAGGGATTGAGGCCAAGAGATTCCTACGACGGCGCGGCGTACGCCAGCCAGGCTTTCTTTGAGCTTAACCATGGGCGATTGCTGGTTTTCTTATGAACCGTGAAGGAAGGATGTCCCGTGAGGAAGGAGAGTCCGTGTGTAAGTTTAAAGAAACAAAAAACAAAAAAACGGAGACTTCGCTGGAATAAGTAGTGAGAAAAGCATTCACCCCCCTTTTCTCAATCTTTCGCAATATTCATAGCAACAACGGCCAAATTCTGACTTGTCTATACAAATCATACCTTTTTCCTCATCTTGAGTATTGTTCACAGGCATGGAACCCTTTTTCAAAAAAGCAAATACTTAAGCTTGAGAAGGTCCAGAAAACTTTCACGAGACTGGTCTTTTATCGCACTCATCCTGGGTCAAATTCGACTGCAATGCCAAGCTATGTTGTTCGGATAAGAGAATTGGGATTGAAAAGTTTGCAGCACAGACGTATCATAGCCGACCTTGTATTCGTTTTTCGTATTCTTCGGGGCGAAATCAAGATGAAGCCTAGTAAATACTGGACGTTCATACCAAGTAGTGAAATAACTGGAGGGTTTAATTTGCACTATAGAAGAATCCTTAGGCCAAATCACACGAGAATGTTCCATGTATTTTTCTATAGAGTTGCAAGATGGATCCAGCGTCTTCCATCTGAGGTTATAAAATGCAAAACGGGCAAGGATTTTAAAGCCAAACTAGAAAGAATCAATGTTTTACACTACTAGGTATCGGAGAATCTTGGAGTTCTCGTCTATGATTACTTTCCCGTTCCAGGTGGACATATCCGATATAAGAAAAACTCCTAGCCTGCTTCTTCGGCCAACTGAACGTTTGCTACCGCTCCATCTATCAATTGCAGTCGCGGCGTTATCAAGAGTACATAGCAGTCTCTAACCACATTCCGTCCTCAACTACAACACGTAAATTCCAAGAAGACACCGGCAGATGAAGAAAACTTGCTTTAATAATATTTAGGATTATTATTGTGCATTGTTGCTGTCAATTGTATGAGTGTTTTTTGAACCGTCATTAAATTTATCAGCTCGTAGCATTACTCATTGTCTTGTCTTCACATTCTCAACATTTCATACATTGTCCTCGCTTTCTCACATCGTTTCAGCTTATTGATGGTGAAATGGTGTTGGCATCGGCACAGAAGCATTAACACGCAAGCTCTTTTTCTACCTTCTTCTTTTTTCGTTCTGCTGCCGCTATATTCATTTCGCCTCTCTCCAATTAATGACTATGAGTTTGCTACGATCTCAAATCTTATAAAAGTTTCCTAAACATTGAGGATCAAAGGATTGAAAAACACTCAGACTGCAGCATATGTTTTTGGTTTTGCCTACTTTTGTTTGTTTAAGGCGCACAACCTGTGCAATAAATGAAATGAAATGAATACCATAGATCAAATAGGCGTTGAAGTCTCGTCATTTAATCTCATATATACCTAATGTTCAATGCTAATTCATAGCTTTTGAAGTGCGACGTCCTAACCTTTAATAGTGCACTCTATTATGGAAGGTTCATCTACAGTTTCGTCAGAACGCATTCCTATCTCGACGAGTACCGACCAGAATAAAACGGCATTCGGAGTGAGGCGTTCGTTGAAGTTGGACATGAAGGTACACCTAAAGCAAAAAGGAGCACAGAATGTGGAATATGTTTACAGCAAAAAGAGGAAAGACTGATTGTGTTACTTCTACAATATCTACAATACAATATCTACCGAAATTCGAAGTTCTTGTGCGCACTAAGCTATCCTGCCTAAGAGAAAGGATTTATTAGAAGGATTCTTATTATGTATTCAAACGTTTTAAAAGAGACTCGATCTTCTGTAAATAAAGGTAAACAAGGATGGAAATTATGTGATGTTGAAGCAGAAATTACCTGTAGAAAATGATGTCCGGCTGTGGGAAATAAAGCCATGAGAGATGTTCAGTGAAGTCTGGTTGAGGTTGCCGCATTCCAATACCAACAAGCACCACCTGGAGAGGGGAAGATGACTTGAGACTTGGCGATGTCTAAGCGTATGTACGGAAAGTTGAAAAAATTTTTCATTCTTCTTGAATGTGTTTGTCACACTATCACCCGGTCTCATTCTAGACAATGCTCTGAAAGTGTTGAAAACTTGTCCTGTTTCACCCTAATGACGATCAGAAAAAGCAGCTGTGCAGCTGCAGTTGGGCCGTGCATTTTTCCTTCATGAAATATCGAAGAAAGCTTTATGGCCTAAAGAACATCTTGCAGGGGCCAGCCTATGGACAAGTCAGTGTTTCATTCCTTTCATGGAACTGGGTCTCAACGCCGGAGAGAAGAAAAACTTTGCTGGTCTAGGCAGGATCGGAGCCTTAAGCCTTAATTGAAGATGCACGCCAACAGATGGCTTCTGCTTCACCTTCTTCGTGCAAAGAAATATGTTGCGCCAAGCGCCAGCTGTCACTAAATTTCCAAGGATTTCTCGTCCGCGGAAAATTAGCTTATTTTCAGTTCGGCTACAGTATCTTATTCGTTGTAAGCAGAAAGTGCGCGACCTCTCATGCGCAAAAGCACCGCTCTGCGGCCTCACTTTTGTTGAGTTCCTCCGCGCTAGTAACTCGCTATTGGTCATAGAAATACGAATAAAAAAAGATAAAGGACGGCGTTATTCAATCCTCTTTGGGATGCGCTACGCATTCTACTTCTACGGGATGTCGTGGAGGCGCGTTGAATGCGTATTTGGCCATACAATGACTTGCGGTGGCCAGCCGATGTACAAGTCAGTGCTTTATCCTTCCCAGACAAGTCTGGTACCAATTCACCGACTCCCGAGGGATGGTAGGCTTGGTTGGTCTGGGCGGAAAATCCGAAATAGGAACCTGGTATCGGGTGCAGGCGACATCCAGCGCCTCCTCCGACTGCGCTCCACGCCCCCACAGAAATACAGATAAACAGATTACTAAACAATTTTGTGGGTGGCAAAATAAGCCCACACAAAATGTGTAGGCAAACAAATAACCGCATTTTCAATACGGGTCAAAACCAACAATCAACAATAAATAGCTCACCTTTGAATGCCTAAGTCTGATTGTAGGACACAGCGATGCCATCCTCGTCAGCTCAACGATAGGAATAGTCGAAATCACATAATCGTAGTCTACGCTCTTTCCGTCGCTTAGAAGCACCTGAAATCATGAGTAGCAGCAATGGCGCAGGGCTAGCGTTTACTTGTTACGAGGCATCAAGTGTTTCTCATTAGGTGCATCACTCTCACATTCTTGATCTCAAGAGCGAAGCTGAATAACCGCCAGTGATGCTTATGTTTTCATTGAATACTGATGTTGCCTGCTGTATTGGAAAGACTTTTACATACGAGGAACGAGAGGCTCCATTGACATTTTGGACGTACCATTCTATTTTTCGTATCAACCTTTACAGCCGGTGTATTAAAATGAAACCATTTTTCGGGCAGTTCCGAGGCGACGATCTTCCAGACCTCGCCAATTCCGCGGCAGCCTCGTGGGTACCTTAATTATTCTCAATTTTAATACACAGCTAAGCGGCTACGATCGGCAATATGTTTGTACACGTTCAAGTGCTAATTGCTGAAGTATATGTGCCGCGAAAGCCTTTAATATTCCAATAAGGAGTAGAAAAGAATAGATCTCCTACCTAAACATTGACTTTGTTTTTTCGTCCTCCTCTCGGTCAAGCTCCTCTCGAGTTAGTCGACAGCGTCTGATGAGGTCTTCTATGCTCACCTTCGGTATTCGGTTCTCCACCCAGACGCAATTCATCTCATTAAGCGCCACTGTCCAGACCTAAAAGCGTTACGGTTGTGTACGCAACGCACTGGACGGGTCTGAATAGGGTGGCGTAAATTTCGGAAAAAGCAGCCTGGTTGAGCGATGGCCCTCATCGACCTAGAATAGTTGGTTTGCACTCACCTGCAGATTGCTTAGTCTAGCGACTGATGAGATGAAAGAGCTCAGGTAGAGCACATGGAGAACGTGCTGGCTGTCTCACGAACCGAGAACTGATTCAGGGTATGGTTTGTTCAAAGAGGGTAAATAATTGCCGATTTTTTTCGTTTGGTGCTCCTGTAACGTGTTCACTATAGAGAAGCTTTTCGGATCACTCGTTTTGTTGGACTGGCAGTCTGTTTAATTGGATCAGCATGAGGTACGTAAGTTGAATGTCTTTAACATTTCTATAAAACTTCAATTATACTACAGGGTGTTTCAAAAAATGTACACTCTATTTGAAAGGTGATAAATTTGCTAACAGTGAAGGTGAAGGTACCGAAAAAGATAAAGACTCAAATAAAAGCTTAGGAAAATAGAAATTTTGTAACTTATGAGTGGCATGGATAGCGCCATGCACTCGTGCGAAGCCTTGCATTTTAAATTTTTTCGCTTGAATACTTGTTATAATTTCTTCACAAAGTGTTCGTTTTGATTGGTTTGCGCTTTTCAATGCTTAAAACTCAAAAGCACACTACAGTTTCCAAAAAATGCACGGTATACTAAAAAATGCAGATACCATTTGAAAGGTTCTAACATTGCTGCTAGTGAACCTTTTAAAATGTGTTTCCCACCTTTAAAAGGTTCACTAGCAGCAAATGTGTAGGCACAGGGCAACGAGATTTCTGCGGTGTGTAAAAAGACAAGATTGCTTCGTGCCTCCGCCTGAAACGATGCATTTCCGACTCGATTGATTGTACATGGGCTGACTGCTTGTTACAATCTTGTTACTACTTGGCCACATTAAGTTGTGCTGTGCTTCTTTTAGCGTTTACAATTTGACAACCACGTGAAGGATACGTGACATGCGACTTTATTAATTGCACAATTTAAGTGCGAGCAAGAGCCTCATTTTCCAAGACGGATTCCGTGATTTGATGAAACAACACTCAAGCTGAATGGAGAGGATAATTGCATAATTGCAGCTACTGGGCAATAGAAAACTTTAAGGAAAGCACAGCATAGGTTAATCTGGCCAAATAATAACGAGATTGCAACAGCATTCTGCCCTGCCACAATCAATCGAGTCTGAAATGCAGGGTTCAGACGGGGCCATGGCGCAATCTTGTTTTCAGTCTCAGAGTTTTCGATATCCTCTGCTTTCATATGAGCTTCACCAAAAGCTTCACTAGCAGCAATGTTAGAACCCTTCAAATACTATCTGCATTTTTAAGATACCCTGCACTTCTCGCAACCCATAGTGTGTTTTTAAGTTTTAACCGTGAAAAAGCACAAATCAAACGATACGGCTACGTCACGAAGAAATTATAACAAGCATTGAAGCGAAACACAATCAATCGAGTGTAAAATGCAAAATTTCAGACGAGTGCATGACGCATTCCATACCATACAAATGTCAGAAAATTTCAATTTTTTTACTCTTTTGTATGAGCTTTCAACTTCTCCAATATCTTTACTGTGAGGAAAGATATCACCTTTCAAGCATCTATAATTTTTTCAAACACCCTGTAGCATAATTGAAGTTTTATAGAAACGTTATAGACATTCAACTTACGTACCTCATGTCAATCCAATTAAACTGACTGCCAATCCAATAAACGAGTGGTCCGAAACTTTTCGGATCACTCGTTTTATTGGATTGGCAGTCAGTTTAATCTTATACATTTTTTGAGACAACCTCTATTGGATGATAGATCTTCATTTATGTTATATTCTAGTTAAACTTTTATTGCGCTACATTGTAATAGAGAAAATATAAAATTAAACTTTTTAAAGTAAATTTGTTAAATGATCCCTGAGAATTTATACCCATTCAACAAGGTTACAACGCCTCCGTCTTTACCGACTAGTGTAACAAAAAGGTTCGCCAGAAGATATGTAGCGAAACTAATCACTTTGAAAGAAGTCAAAATTTCTGACTCTTCACTTTTACTTACATTATTATCAAGTGATGAAATACTGAGCGAAAGCTTATGAACGGCTGGAAGATATTATTGACATTGTAAGCTGTCACAACGATGTTTTGTTGCGATCAAAACTTCTAGCGCCGGGCGGGACTCGAACCCGCACCTCCCTCTGACCGGGCGGGAATGCTCTACGCCATTACACCACCGGCGCCGTTTGATCGAACGCAACATCCACACCTCGTGGGACCGATCAGCACACACCCGTATCCGGAATGAGCTGGCCGCTGATATCAGCATGGGACCAGTTAAGCTGATGGTCTTGATAGAAACAGTTCAAATCAGTTTCTTTAAGCCTCAATTGTTGACATTATTTTGGATACGGTGAGAATTCTTCTCTGGGAGCTTTCTCAGAAGTCCTTAAAAAATAAAAATGTCGCTAAGCCAGTAAAAATTTAAACTTCATTTTTTGCAGGTTGCACGCGGATTTTATAGTATATTTCGAACTTTTGTTCTATCTATATACAGTCCACTCTGGTTATAACGTCTATAAAGGGACCGGAGAAAATCCGCGTTATAACGTGAGTCGCGTCCTAACCGAAGGTGACCTTTTTAGACTCTTTTATGGCTATATTTATTTAGAATACAATGACTAGTTATAGATATAGTAACAAAATATGTGACCATGAGGGAGGCAAAGAACATCTTTAAATTATTAATGAAGTCCTGTCCCCAGGGATTCTCTGCTATATGCATAAATATGCCTAATATATATGTGTGTGTTGCGCTAGGCGGAACATGGACCCGCACTCTCTACCTTCCAGGCAGGATGTTATCCCGTTACGATTTCGACGGTGTTAAGTCGCTCCTCGCATCCGTCATATCGTCGTTGCGGTGGCCTCTCAGCACTCTTCCACGACATCAGGATGTTGTGTGTATCCTGCCCTAATCAGGGGGGGGGGGGGCGGCAGCGATACTCATTTTGACGCGTGTGGTCGCGCGCGCGTGCGCCGTCCCGGGCGGGAGGGGCGGTCTTTATGTACGAATGGTCGCCGCGCCCGCGACGACGACTGTCGCGTGCGCGATGAGCTCCGCAGCGGTCGTGGGAGCTGTGCCTCATGACTTGCTGCAGACGCTAGGCTTGAGTTGTTGATATCCCTTTCGGGTGTTGCAGGGGTTGCGGGAAAACAGGCTCTGGTTCAGAAATTGAGTTCGAATTATAAAACTAAGCAACGTTCTAATGCTCAATTTTATATGATGCTTCTTCAGGAAAAGCTGAAAATATGACACACGATCGCAGTGAAACAGAGTTTGTAAACACTTTCTAACACTTGATGTGCAAGTTTCGATGCAGGTCTAGATACCACTGGCCGCTGAAGTCACCCAATTGCGACGTCTTCTGCCGCGCTCGCCGCGCGACTCGCCGCGTCCGCGGCGACCATTCGTACATAATGTCCCGCAGCCTCCCGGGCGGTGTCCTCGCTGCTCCCGCGGCGGATAGGACGAGTTTTGCGCTAACGCCCCGAAGCTGGGCCAGCTGGAGCGTGAGTATTCCTGCAGACGGATGCACTGTTGGGCAAAACTTGGGTGTAAAACGGTAGAACGACCAGAGGCTGTCATGTAGAGTGGTTTGATGCGATAGAATGCTAGTGTTGCTCAATCGAGTGGCATTAAGCCATGTAATATAGTGGGGGAGGGGAACCTGGTGAGAGATAAATGATGAGAAAGATCCAAACAGACAATGTAAGTAATATACTAGTGATTAGAGGTTTTAGACGGGCAGAACTTGGTTTTTAAGTTAAGAATTGCGTGTTAAAAGTGGGAAAATATAGATACAATATAGATAATATAGATATATTCAGTTAGATTAGAATATTCTTTTAAAGAGTGGAAATAGTGCATTTTGAGTGTTGCCTGCAATGAATATATTTAATAAAGTATAGTATATTGTGTGTTCAGAGGCCGAGTGCATAATCGAGCCTACAAAAATTGAATTTGATAATCTTATTTGTGAAAGCTTCAAGACTCTTCAATTCATGACAATCTAATTGCACCCCTCTTTTCTTCTCACTGGTTCAAAGTTCTAAAGTGCATAAAGTGTTCATCAGAAGATAGCAAAACAATAGCTCGGGAACTGACAAAAGTTTCACGTCTAGGGATTCCTGAGGATAAACTGGCAGGGTTAAACTTAGGATCCAAATATCAATGCAAATACAACCCGTGGAGGATTTTGGAACAAAACAAAAACCACGAAAGGTCATACCTATAGCATGAAACTAAAATGAATCTGGTGACGGTAAAAGCACTAGCTGATTAGTAGACAATGTAGAGGAATAGGCAGCCTATAAAAACTTTTCGCAGAAAAGTTGAGTTTTGTGGACAAAACACTATCCCCTACTTCAAGTGAGACTCCTCTTTTCACTCTACAAGGATCTTTCACCAGTTTAGGTCTCACACATAGTTTAGGTCCCATACCACTTCTGAGCAGTATGTTAGGAAACCCTCTTGAAATACTTATTATGCTTAGAAGACATGACATCTCCCGTCTCATAATGACTGTGTCGCATTCCATTGTTTCCCTTCTCTTGCCTGCGCGAAACGGTTCATCCGTTAGGTTGGGACGTGCCTTCGCGCTCTAGCACTCTAAGCGCATCGTGTAACTCGTACGCGTTTCTGCCGCATCTAGAGGTGCTCCTGGCTGCAGCACCGCACCGCGACCGCACGCACGGCTGCGAGTGAGTATCGTTGCTCGCAGACGCCCTAATCCTGCCGGGAAAGCAGAGGAAGCAGGTACAAGCCCCGCATGGCGCGAAAGTTTTGATCGCAACAGAATGTCCCGTAAGAATGTGACATCTATACCAGCTGCTCCAGGCTTAGAGCAGATGTGTAGGATCTTGTTTTGAATAATCTGAGCTTTAATCAACACCTTCTGTCGCTTCTGATAGAGAAAGGCCTCCAACTTACGGCAGCTTCTAACGACTACAGGGACTCATACTGTGCTCGACATATTGCTGACTATAAACACTTTTGTGGGCCGGGCACGCACGAAAAACGTCTATATGCATCTAATTCATTGTCGCATAGGTGCTAGTCGCAAATACAACGAGGCAATAGAAGAGCAGGTCTGATCGCAGACGCGCTCAGCATCTTGCTTGTCTTCATTTTCCGTGTGGGACCGGAACTGCGCTCTAGCCGAGTTATAACGGGAGTCATTTTGAACGCAGAGTTCCTCCCAAAACCGCGCTATAACGGGAGTGGCGTTGTATCCGACGCGTCTTAAGCAGAGTTGGTTTGTATTGGCATAAAGGTAAGCTGGCAGGGGCCAGAGGAAATCCACGTTATATCGAGAGACGCGTCCTATCCGGAGGCGTTATAACGGGAGGGGACTGTATCATATCTGGGCGCGTGTAGTGCAGCCGAAGGTACCGACTGTCTCATGCACCGGATACCCAGTTCTTTCTTCGGGTCTCAATAGGCCAGGCCAACCAAGGTTTCCACCTCTCCGGGGTCGGTGAGGTGGTAACAGACTTTCCTGGAAAGGATAAGGCGCTGACTTGTTCATCAGCTGGCCACCGCAAGTCATTGCATGATCAAATTCGCATTCAAAATACACTACTCGACGTCCCGTAGAAGTACAATGCGTGGCGCATCCCAAAAGGAATTGAGCAAAGCCGTTCTTTATCCCATATTTATTTATTTATTTATTTGAATGCGTGTGTTTAAGACGCACGTTCGAGAGAAACCACAAAAAATAGAACACATCAAAAAGGAAACCACAACACGACAACAAAGCAGCACAAATGCACCCTTCAATAGACAAGTAATTTACGTTTGGCCATACGCTTAAACGTTCGAAGCGAGCATGAGGAGGCTGGAACACCAATCCTTAACGCGCAATAGGCTGAAGCAGCTCTTATCGTAAAGGATGTCGCCCTAAGATTAGATCTAGGCTTGACGTACGACAGCTTACATAGACCGCCGCGGGTTCTTGACGACAAGACTGAATAGGATTTCGAAACACTGCACCTTAAACGACCTGTCAGCAACTTGAATATGACGCAAACATCCCTCAACTTACGACGTGATTCTAGAGTGTGCAGACCCAAATAGCTATTCCTTATATTGGCTCTTGGAATCCTGGAGTGCAAAAAGCCACCCATCCTGATTAATGTCCATCTAGTAAATTTCTTCTGGACTCTTTCAAGCATAGCAGTGTGCTTCTTTTTATAAGGAGAAAAAACTATAGAGCCGAATTCAACAATGGATCTGACGTATGTTTTATATGCCATGGTTAGAACTTTTTTTGTCCTTAGTAACCAAACCTTTGAAAATTTGATGTAAACGAGCTAGTCCCTTGCTGTATAACATTTTGACATGTCCTGAGAAGTCAAGCTTCTCATCATAAATAAATCCCAGATCCTTAACTGATTTTACCTTAGCAATACATTGCTCATCAATAAAGTAGTCCACTTGTGCTGTCGACGTACCAATCCTCATACACATAGTCTTCTCCGGCGCTAAAGGAAGATTCCAAGTCACTGACCACTCTCTCATTCGATCAACTCCCTGTTGGAGTAACCCGCAGTCAGTTAGGTTAGACACCTCGCGATAAATCTTAACATCATCCGCGAACTGCTATATATATGTATATATATGCTATATATATACATAATATATAATATACAAGGTGGCCCATAAGTCCTGCAACAAAAACATAGGCGTATAAAAAGGCTAAGAATGCACCAAATTTAAACCACTTTTAAACCTTGTTTGCCCATGGTTTGTAGATTATGGTGGAGCGGTATTATTCATAAGGGACCACTCCTGGATTGATAAGAGCCTTCAGATCGTGTGTGTTGCTTTGCAGCTCACGTCGCAGCCCCTCTTACGGAGTTTTACTTCTTATTCGTTCCAAAGAAGATATTGAACAATAGTTTTCCCAGGCTTTATAGAGCACGACATTTTCTTTAAGATGGTTAATAAACAAAGATTGAAAATCTAAAGATTTAGGAATTTCACAGCTAGTCTTTTGCAGGTGCCATATTTTGCAGATGGACTGAGAACTGTTACCACGTCCTTTTCTTTTGCTGTTACAGGAATCGCTTTACCAGAATCTGCATTTTGCCTTTAAACAGCGCGATTGAGTCTCTAATATATGGTGTTAGGTTTTCGTTCCTATCAAACAAACATTTTTATGGATTTTCACTATTTTTACACAAAAACCTATGGAGTGTGGGGAGACATTTTGGAAAATCGTGTATGACAAAAACCTGCCATGCGTGGCCGGTGTTTTTATATCATCAGGTCCCCGCAAAGGTAGCATTAAACGCACCATTATTTTGACCGTTCTGAGATCGCTCAACTTTGAGAAATTTCTCATCAAATGAGGCAGAGGCTGAATACCCATCTCAAACGACGCGCTCCAACTGCGCTTACAAATTTTTCCTTCTACTCTCTTCTCCTCATAGCTGAGTCTTAATCTCACTTGCGGACTTGTAGAGCTTTCCTTGTAGTTTCCTAGAAACTGCATACTGCTTAGTAATAGATTACGCACACGGCTGAATGTTGCATTTGTTCCAGCTGGTTGCTGCATCGTGTATGATCAGAAAATTAATAGCGTTCTTCTACTGTATCCGTTCATTCAGATCCGTTCATCAAATGTTTACTCTTGAGAAGCATTTGCACTGCCCTACACAATACCATCATACTGCATGTTCAACAACCAATCTTCCGAAATTTAGTCACATCGGAACGCAAGCGCCCCACCACGGGCCAGAGAAGAATTTTCGGTAGTTTTACGTGAGAGCGCATTACTTTGTAATAAGAGCAGCTACAACCGTGATACTTTCCAGAAGTATAGCACTAATTATATCCTACATAACTGTTGTTATGCGGTTTTTTTGCAATTGGAAAAAGACAACCAATAAGGTCTTCTAATTTTGTTGCAGGACTTATGGGCCACCCTGTATATAGCATATATATTATATATACATATATAATATATATATGCTATATATATGCTATATATATATATAACTATATATCATACCTATATATCTATCTGTTGCCAGAGCTTTATTACTCATTCAAATTGGTAAAAATCGCACTTGTCACCAACATCTGACTCTGCGTATGACTTTGGCAACTGCTATTTTTCGAACCATTCTGTTATAATCGCTTTCCGTGAGCAATACGCTTCTCTACTTTGAAATTTCATGGGCATCACTAAGGTTACACTATAATTCGCACAATTTGAACGTCTTATTAAGAATTTAAGAAATTCAGAAGCCTGAACAAAATGAATTCTACGGAAAAGATCAGTGATCCCCCTTTGTTGCCAATACGAAAAAGCTACTGTTAAGTTGCTGTACTGTAGAGCATAACATGGGCAAAAGACGGGAAATTTAGCTAAAAAGTTACTGATTCTAATCAGTTAGAGGGATAGAGCGAGTGAGTGTAATAATCACGAGCGGAATAGGGAGGTCGCTGATGACGAGATTTTATAAGTCACCGAATTGGATCTGCTAAAATCAGTAGACGCTTCGGACATTATTGCGTAGATCATTCAAAATGCATTCGAATGAACACTATTTTCTGAACTGCACACATTGAAAAGAGTTGTAGAGAAGCGCCGAAAAGAGCAGTTCATTAAGTTTAAGCCGTGCGGACTCCAAAAAGCAAGGGTGGTATAGTACCTACTCGAAGTGGCCCCTGAATTTCGAAAAGTCGGTTTTTCGGCTGCCACAAAAAGTCTTCAACTTCTAGAATGCATCTCATGTGCTTCACATGCAGTTAAAGCTACTTATTTTCTCTAATCTAAGTACCTCTTACTTCTAGTGGTATCAAAACAACCGACTCCAAAGCACACGAGCTTAAAGAAAGGTGGAACATTTAAAGCACCAAAGCGGCGGAATCCTTTGGCCCGACCTAATTAGTAAACGCCGCTTCGGCGTACATTGACTCGACAGCGATGGTGTGACAGAGTACGGTTACTTTTGAGCACTGCTTGACGCACCTTCTTGAAGTCTCAGGTAGCTCTGATGATATTTTCGGGATTCGATTCTTAAGGTGAGAACAGAACAGTACTTAGCTAAATCTGTAGAGCTGTAGAGTAGGAGCTAGCGCGGGTCTAAGCTTGAAGAGAAAATATCTCGACTACCTGAAAGAGCTACGGTGGTTGTTTATGAAAATGATAAAACAGGCTCATTGTCGGAGTCGCTCAGGCTCACTGGAGGATTTACCAAGCATTTCACTTCTAATGAATATAGTCGGAGCAAATTCAACACATACGTACCATTGTTTCTGAAGGCGAGCGTGATGGAGAATTCAACGTGTTATCGCTCTTGGGCAAATCATGCCTTTCCATCAACTAGAAATTGATGTAATGATTTGTTCGCCTGGGCGAGTTCGAGTCATGAATCCGTATGCGCATGGCAGTTAGAACCACCTGCTGTAACTTTGCACATGCTTCCAAACAAGCATTATAATCAGTAGTTAAATAAAGCGCGTGAGCGGGTGTAGCGCAGTCGGAGGAGGCGTTGGCTGCCCCGTGCACTCGATACCAGTTTCCTGGTTCGGATTTCCCGCCCAGGCCAACCAAGCCTTCCATCCCTCCGGGGTCGGCGAATTGGTACCAGACTTGTCTGGGAAGGATAGAGCGCTGACTTGTTCATCGGCTGGCCACTGCAGGTCATTGTATGGCCAAATGCGCTTTCAAATCGCCTCCACGACATCTAGAAGTAGAATGCGTGGCGCATCCCAAAAGGGGTTGACTAACGCCGTACTTTATGCTCATCCTTCAATTAAATAAAGCATGTGTCAGCAAAACGGTCGGTGTGGGAATGGGCCTAGCTTATTCGCAATAAAATCCTAGGTAAATATATTAGATAGGTAAATATATTCAGGTGCTCCGCTACCAGTTTTTCTCTGAAGATTAAGCCGTCCGCAATAGAGGAATGACTCGTTAAGATTGGACTACCAACATTCTCTCCTCATGGCGTAGCGCGCTGAAGGTTGCAATGCGATGACACAGCACAGCGAAGTCCTCATTTTCACGAAGTTTTCCAGAAAACGTGAGGATCAGCCGAGAAAAGCCAGAACTGAGTGTTACAGAACAAATCGAAAAAGCAAAAGGTGACTTGCACACCTTTTCGTTGTACGGGCGGATGAAGATGGCTTGTAACGTCTCTCCAAAGCTCTTCAGAGTGAACTCGTCGAAATTCTTCGCCGCTTCCGAAATCGCTGAGATTGAAGAGATCTCCTTCAAACATCTTTGCTTTATGCTTTCCGGAAGATAAGGAATAGAGTCCTGCACTGGATACGGTACATAGTTTGTCTCCACGTTGTCGTCATCTTGGATCACATGCCTCATGTATGCCTGCAAACAGTAAGTTAAAGGTTAACCATGAGATTAAGCCGTGCACTCGGTTAGCACATCGTGGTATTCGCGTTATTCATAGATCAAGTAAGTGCTGACTGCATAGAATTTGAGAAGGAGTTTTGATTTTTAAGAGTATGACTTCAAGGGGCCGTTACGAAAATTTCAAACACTTGACTTTTTTTTGTAAAACATATAAGCAAGCACCACAGTAATAATCAAATCTGATTAATGCATTATTTATGTAATATAAGATTTTATTCTAAACTTACTTTCACACATCGAGGCACATTATTCCACTGGCGCACCGCTTGTGTGATTATTTGCGTGAATTTTGGGTACTTTGAGTGTCCTGAATGAAACCTTGATTAGCACGTCCTTTGTATGCATGTTTCGAGAAACACTTCATTTAAAAGAATGCCTTGCTGAAACTACTGGCTGAGTTGATGGTGGCTCTTGGGTAGCATTCCTTATTTGTATTCTACTGTGGTAATAAAGGTATTTTTAAGACAGTCTTGGCTCAGCAAGTTCCTTGAAAACTGCCCTATTTGTTCCATTTATCTCTTTTTGATAAATCCCTGTTTTTTTGTGCGTTTAGAACTTCTTAAATGCAATCCTGGGTAGTTCTGTATAGGATGCCGGTATTATGCTTCAGAATCGACACCGATGTGAGCCCACCGGGATCTTTCAACCATGGTATGTGTTAAGGTACGAAACGCTGGGAATTTCATACAACAACAAAAAGTTCGCCAGAGAGAAATGCTCGAACGAAGAGAAAATAATGCAAGGAATCATGTTCTAACACATTTGCTTAAGCCTGGAGCGGGTGGTAGAGAGGCTAAACATCCTGTAACAGCATATAGCCTCTCTACCAGCCGCTCCAGGCTTAAGCAAATGTGTTAGAACATTGTTACTAGTAAGGTCTTCAGCTTAACCGGTTTCATGCTGATATCAGCGGCCGGCCCATCCCCGTATCACGGGTGGGTGCTGATGGACCTCGAGGATATCGCGGATCTTACGTGCGGTCAAACAGCGCCGGTGGTGTAAGGCGAAAATCGCTGCCCGGAAAGCAGAAGATGCGGGTTCGAGTCCCGCCTGGCGCAACAGTTTTGATCGCAACAAAACATCCTGTAACAGCAAGGAATCATGTACCACGTTTCCTAGTCATCATACCGTATTCCCCTCCTTGAGAAGTCCTCATTGGCAGATTAGCTTACTGTAGATTCCCTATGCTAGGTTACTGCAGCCTTAGTGTAAGCTCACATATCCTCCTCATTTATCTCCTAGTATTCATACATATATCGCCTATATCGCTACCGTAATCAAAGTCTGGGATCTGTCAATTTTTCAAGCCCTGGATAAATGGATTATGCGCATTATTGCATTTTTGAAAAGCCCAGATCTTAAGATTAATCAGTTGAGTATGATTTTTTACTCCATTTTCGATGTTTCAGATAACAGGCTTTGATCAGTAATCTGGTATCGTATCCGAATCAGATTTCCGATAACAAAATCGAGGAGTAGTTCGTGATCCAAATCATCTAAAAATCCGGTCCAGTAAAAATTACCCCCATCTGAAACATCTCACAATTCGGAGTTTTCAAAAATGCCAATATTCGCATAAGCCATCTATTAGCGGTGTGAAAAAATGAGCTTCACAAATGGGCGTCAGGTACTATGCGTAGTCTGAATTTATAGCAGGAGCGACAATAATGAGGCAATGCGATGGACGTCCGACCGACCGACGGCAGCATCCCGTTTCATCAATCCTGAGCCTGAGCCCGACACTCACCGACCGCCTAATCGTCTCCCGTCACCTCTCCACACCTTTCACTGCGCCTGCTGATGATCTGATATCCGTATTCACCTTTCTGCTGATAAACTCATATTTTATCTCGACTTAGGGGACAGAACGTAAGTATATCAGCAGAGAGGTGAATCGCTTCTTACGACTATAAAAAGTGAAGAAAATTTATAACTTCACCTTTCACTCTACTTTATTAAGGGTCTGGTAACCAAATGATGAATTCAAGTAAATCTTCCTGAGATTCTAAACGCTACTTTAACAGAAATACACCGAATTTTACCTACCAGTAACATGCACACCCAGATCCCAAGTGAATCCTCGCCGGTCCGTGATGGAGCGGGCTAAACCACCTACTTCACACTCCTTCTCGAGCACCGTCACCTGAACACAGCATCTTCTTGGTGTTCCGAAGAATCGAGGAAGTTCATCTCCACCGACAACCAAGAAATGTTCTGACCAGACTATGGTCATCATCAACGATTCCTTCCACTGTCACTCACCTCAGTCGACGATGGTATGCGGCCTTCTTCAATAAGTTCGTTCAGGCGATAAGCGGCACCTAGAGCAGTGGGACCGCTGCCGATTATGACGAACTTTTTCGGCTTGTCGTTCACCATCACTTCATCGCAGTTGCACAGGCTTAAATGACTACTTGATGCTCATGTAGAAGAAGGAGGATTCTAAAGCTCATGAGAATCGCCCTTCAAAAATATACGAGCAACGAAAAAGACTTTTCGTCGAAATTTTAATAAATTTCATTGTTCATGGCCTGCAATTGAACTGTCTAGATTATTAAATAAATTCTCATAAAAAAAGAAAAATAACAAGCAGCCATCCAAAAAACCAAGATCTGTGGAATATTTTTTCCAATTTGAAATTAGTACCACCCATCGTTTTTTTTTTGCAATTAGAGCTTGTCAATCTCAGAATATGGGCACGAGAATACTAGCAAACAGCAAATCGCCTTGTATACAAGTTGTAGAACCCAAAAAAATTTTAAGGACATACGAAGCTTTTGTTCACGACGTGGGTGGGGGTAAGGATAAGGATGAAGGTCGGGCTAGACAATCTCTTTGCGGAATGCATCACGCATTCTATTATATTTCTACAGGAAGGTCTTATATAGAACGTCTGGACCACCTGATAGACAGTGTGTGTCACTGCTTTTGTTTGGAATGGGTGGAAAGCTTTGTCGTCCTGAGCAGGAAGTCCGTTCCAAGAACCTTCAGTCGGATCGCATGCGACAGCCGATGCCTCCTCTGACCGCGCTACAATGCTCCACGCCTGAATTCTTGATTGGCATAGTGAAATAGTAATAGTGTTAGTAGAAGTTTCGAAAAATGACGCACGCATAAGAGGCTCATATTGGATAGGGTTGACTGGAGGGCAATCCTCAGAGAACACACATGAAGTGCAGCGGAGGTTCTGCAGATGGTCGACCCGAGGCTGAGGAAGATGGTCCCCATATCCCAATCGCAGTGGGAGTTCATTCCTAAGTTCCCTAGACGCCATCTTCATCACTCGTGGAGTATGGAGAAATATAGGAAAAACGAAGGCCCTGCTATTTGCCATTCCTGCATCACGAGAAGACGACAGGCAACCCGGGCCGTGCGCTGGAAGTCCCTTCAACGGAGAGGTGTCCCGGATCGTTTGATCACGGTCACAAAAAACATGTACGTAGGCTCGAACTCCACAGGGATTGCAAGGAAGATAGATATCGCAGTACGTAGGGGTACATCAACACAGAGAATCCGTTCCTGTTCGTGTTGAGGCTTGACTGCGTAGTGAATCACCTTGAGGAAGGCCTTTTCGAGACCGCCATCTACGTTGACGATAGTTCACTAACAACGGACAGTCAGAATGAGCTGAAGGAGAAAGTGGCAGAAAGCCCTCGCGAACAACGGCCTGTGACTGAACATGTGGAAGACGAAGTTTATTAGCTCAGAGACTATCGAGAAGGAGAAAGAATTCAACTACCTCAGAAGTGACCTATGCGGAGAACGAAGTGTGGAACAGGCGGTCAGAGGACGTATAAATGCAACCTGGCCCAAATGTAGGGAGTCCACGGGGCGTAGATGCTCGAGGACACCCAAAGGTAAGCTCTGTAAAACAGTAGTCAGGCCAACCCTCCTCTACGGCAGTGAGTTCTGGGCTATGGGTAAGCCAGAAGTGCGGCAGCTACACATTGCGGAAATGAGGATGATCTGGTGGGCATGTGGATGGACCCGTCGGGAAAGGGTGCGAAGCGAAAAAGATAGGACAGTGACGAAGACATATGCGATTCAGATGAGGATGAGGGAGCAGCGCCTGGAGTAGCAAAGACACATCCTCGAAAGGGCAGAGAATCACTCCATAAGGGTGGGCCTAGGTTTCGAGGCGCAGGGAAGGCGCCCGATAGGGACCCCAAAAAACGGTGTAAGGATTCGTAAAGAAAGAGCCAGAGAGATACTTGCAATAATATGATGCTATCAGGTCGTAATGAAAACAAAAAGTACTGAATAGTTGGTTTTCAATTATTTAAAAATTGGATTTAATCAACATTTAAAGTAAACATCTAAATAAAGAATAACAATTGATAAAGGGTGGCGCTAATGATTGCCTACTAGGGGTGTGCCACGTAACCTGCATTTAAGAGAAAGCGTGGAAGCAATTTAAGTACGTACAAGCCTATAGAATTACTTGTGGCTGCTAGCCCATGGACATATCAGCGTTTTATCCCTCCCAGACAAGTGATGCACCAGCTAAAGAATGTAAGACTGGCTTGGTCTATAAGGGAAATCCGAACCAAGAATCGGGTGCATGCGCCACATGGAGCGTCCTCCCATTGCACTAACATGCGTTCAAACAACCTAACAAAGGGTAAAAATTGATAAAGAACGACGTTATTCAATCCCCTGTTAGGTTGTGCCACGAGCTCTACATTTACGGAATACTGGAGGAAAATTATCTGCCTGTAAAGTGGTTCACGGTAACGAGCTGATTGACTAGTCTTACCGATGTAGGTCTGGAATCAACTTGTTGACTTCCTGAGGATTGGAAGGCTTGGTTTGTCAACGCAGAACGAGCTAAGATTCTAGACTGCACGCAACTCTTGGCGACTTCCTCTCATTCACCATCGCGCAACCAAAAAATCTGACAAACTGTAGCAAAAGAATAACAGCTAGAAGTTGCAACAAGATAAGAATTTTTGGGAATAATTTTAAAAAATTGGAAGGTGTAGCATTCCTTTCCGTCTACTGAAAACTATAATTAAAGTATAGAACTCAAAGTATTGTAACGAAAAGGCATGTCTGGAAGATTTTAGCTTAACGAAGTATCTAATAGTTTCGATCCTTTTTGCTTAAAATTATGCTTCATTAGTAGTAAATCAGAGGCATCGATTGTTCAGTTCAGAATCCAAGGACGAAGAATGAATTCCTTCGCTGTCACAAAAAGGGAAAGAAGAGCAGAGCTCGCAGCTGAACAGTTGCCAAGAACCGTGCCGAGCCAACCGGGACGCTGAACGACATCGCCTCCAAGCGAGGTCATCAATGTGGGCCGCGCCGAACCCATGACGGATGAGTGCCGTTCGATCGAGTGCCGATAAACTGACCGCGCTCCTTGCCAGTAGAGCGAAGTTCGCAGCGGCGAAGTCCGACTGAAAAAATGCATCATCCCGTGGCAGTCAGTGGCCTTCGTGTGCAGGAATACTCACCCTCTTCGCCTACTGACCGTCGCCTGCGGTTTTCCATTCCGTTTCGAATTTCGCAGATGGTAAGGGTATTCTTATGCGCAACGGCTAGACGCTGTTAAGTAAGCATTCTGGTGCCCATCGCAACAATTATTCATTTATTTATTTGTTGACGTGTGATATAGACACATGTGAAAGTTGAAAACAGAAATGAAGCCACAAAAGCGTGAAGTAAACCCAAGCCTCATTATCCTCGTTATCACCTATTATTGTGTTACTATATAAAAAACCGTGCAAGACAAATGAGAGCTTGTTATGATATTCATATAACTTGCCATCCTTAGAATGTAGGATGGTGTGGACAATCAGATTTTGAAGGACATGAACAGTCAACTAGATGTAGGGTATCCTCATCATCACTTATTATTTTGTCGAATACTCATATGCTTCTATACGCGAAGAAATTGGCCTAATCTAAGATTTAACAACAGAAGTATAAAGTCAGCCTTCTTCTTCTATGCTTTGGCAGTGACGCTCCAAAGAAAGCCAATGGATCTATAGAAACCCCCTGTTTTAGGATCTCATTTCGAAATCTCCATCCTCAGGCCTAGCCTGATGACCCTGAATCTCATGGCCGAAAGCCCTGGATCTTACAGGATCACTTGGCATGCATTATACTCTAATTCAGAACATCTCATATACAGATTCTTGTAAAATTGTTGAGTGTACTATTTTACAAAAAATTTCGGTGACGTTTTGCTTCCTGTTCTCGCGAAACCATAACTTTATCCGAAAGTTCCTTCTTACTAATTCCAGATGTACTTCGAAGCTATTATCTTAAAGTGGGCTTCGACCCAGGGAGATCAGGTGTCCTTCCTCACCTTCTTCTAAGACAATTGTTAAGGTGCGTTTTCGGCCAACTTAACGGCTTCACGCCAATTGATGAAATTAGGAGCTCACACATGCTTCGTTTCCCTCGACTTACAACATTAGCACATTCCTGCGTACGCACCGGTTTAGACTAGGCAGTGGTAAGGGGCTAGGGAGGAACTTGCGCGACTGAAGAAGCAAGAAAGCTTTCGACTGCTTAAACACGGGCTACGACCTATTACATGGTACGACTGCTTAAACTTGATTTAAACCAGCTAGGCTTCGCCCAACTTGAAGCGCGAGCGACCATCAGAAAATGTCGTTTCAAACCTGAGACTCGCTTTACGTCAATCCTCGCTCTTCTAAACGTTTTCGCTGGTGGTGTGTTGAGTTCGTTCTGCTAGAGACGGGCGCTTAGGCGGCTTCTAAGAACGAACCAGAATAAGTCGAACGCATCATCTGCTCTTCTTCTCATAAAAAGGTGGGCGGAAACACGGGTAGCGGAATTTGAACACTGTTTGGTACGGAAATTTCTCAAGAGCTGAAATAAACAAAAAATCACCTCAAAAATTGTGTATTACCAATACAGCCGCCATATCTAATCAGTTACGCCATCATTCTTTGTACCACCTGTCGCCTCGTCAACTATCAAGTTCAGAAGTGGGCGCCAGCAAAGTCTGTATTAGTTCCTGTGGCACGCCACCATAGTCCAGCTGGTTCCAATCTCCACAGAGAGACAAAAGGCATCACAACGTTCATCAGTCTTTTTATAAAGAGGGCTGACCACAGTATAGATGGAGGTGCTAGTGTTTTTTGTTGTCAGGCAGTGCAACCCAGTCTACGATTTGGCTCTCCTCCAGCAGGTGTCTGTGAAACGCATTACGTAGCCGGCCCACCTAATTTTCGACGAGTTGGCTTATGCGACAGCGTCCCTGATCTTCGAACGTTGAGATGCTCGGAGCTACTGTGGGCCTTCTCTCAGTTGAGTGACTCGTGTCACTCCGAGCACCGTCCTCTTGATTCTACGCTCGCCCAGGTATCTGAAGATAGGCCAGGGAGAGCAATAGACTCGAATAGGTGGGCACGAAGAAAGGAGTACTTCGTTTTCTTTACAACCTTCTCGGACCTCTAGAAGCGTGTTTTTCCTCCTGTCCAACGCCTACATTAGGTCGTCGAGCCTGCTAACCTTATGACCTAGACACACGTGCTGGAACGCGCGGCTATATTGGTTCCTTTGAACGTGAATGACACATCAAAAGCTCCTCTAGTTATTAAGAACATGGTCTTGGTAAGATTCAGCTGTAGCCCACATACCGTGGAAGTCGTCTAGCCTTCTCCATTTTTGGTTGATGCGTCGTATCTAAGCACATACCCATTAGCGAAATGAATATGGTTAACTGCAGTTATTTTTTATTCTATACACCTTCATTTCTGGTCTAGCATAACGTCTTGGATGTCCCTGTAGTTGTCGGAGTGAAAAATCTTGGCCTTGAGATCATTACCTCAGCTGTAGCTTCATGAGAATCTTCAACCCAAATACTCTTCAGCCGGTTTTATTGTGTGAAACTAGTGACAAATGGTTCGTTACTTATAAGCTTTTAAAAATTCTCTGTCCAAGCAAAATGAGTACACCATCTCGAGAACTCTTAGATTTTCCTTAGTAACATCGAGCTAATGGGATAAAGGATGGCGTTAACCAATCCCCTTTGGGATGTGCCACAAATTCCACTTCTAGGGGATGTCGTGGAGGCAAAACTAAATGCATACTTGAACAAAACAATGATTTGCCAAGCAGGTGGAAAGGTCAATGTTCTACACTTCCCACAAAAGCTTGAAAAAATTCACCGACCTGGAGCAATGGACAGCCCTATGTACTTAGGCGTGAAATCCGAATCAGGCATCCAGAATCAGGCACATACCACAGCCGGTACCTCCTCCGTCTGCGCTACCACACGCCTAAACATCAAGATAGCGCAGCGTAACTTCATTGGTGTAATAGTAAAAAAATCCGCGACAGGAGAACTAGTATCCATCTCCTGTCTTGAGATTCCCGTTTCCTTGGCACTCGAACTTCGTTATTAAATGGTGTTCTTATAATGTTCATGTAGTGGTCAAGAACTTTGACTTCTCTTAATAACGGCCATTACTTTAGAAGAGGAAACGGCTTTGTTTCCGGCACCAGAGCAAGGATCACCACTTCGTTCCCGGCCGCTCTCATTCTGTTTGCTTGGTGTTTGTTATGATATGTGATATTGTGTTGGTGTTCTTCGCGTGATCCTTCTATTGTGCTATTTGCATAAGAACGTGTGGCTAAAACAAGTTCCGGGCGGGTAAACAACCAAATATTCAGTTTTTGCCGCCATTTAACAGCTTGCTCTGTGGCACGAGCCTTCCATGCTCGGCTTTTGCCGGCTGCTCGTCGCGTTGTGAGGGCGAATGAAAGCATGGATCAGCCTCACTTTCCGCTTAAGTTCTTGTTCAAATACGATGCTAATTAACAACTTTTTCAGATTTCTCTTTTTTTTTTTGAGGGGCTCTGGAACAAAATCTAACGAAAGCTTTGAGAATGTATAGCATTTTCTTTTTTTCATTTTCCATCATTTTTCCATCATTTTATTTTTATTTTTTCGAATTGGACACTATTCAAATCAAATTGGAAACTCTTCTAAGCTAGTTTCAAGACTTTCGAAATCAAAGCGAACTCTTTGAAATCGAAATGACCCTCAGGCAGTTTAAAATACAGACTAAATGAGGTGGTTAGAATAATTTTTTGTTCAAGTAACATTTGGTATGAGCTTCTCTGAAATTTTTAAGTTTACTTGCTCCTATAAGTCTTATTTTGTTATTTTTATATCCTTGCTGAAAAATATGTAATAAACGGAAATTTGTAGAAGCACTGCTATACGCTCTTTAGTTGTTTACTAAAAGATGTGCAATATTTTTAGATATGTTTGTTATGTCGTTAACAGGTGTCAAACTCCATGTAAACAGAAATTCTGCTATAAATCGAATAAAAATCGCGACGTCTTGGAAATGAACGCGGCGCAATTTCTGGCTTTGGCACTAAAAAAGGGCAGCCTTGCTGCTCTTTAAAACAAGCTTAAATCCATTTTTTCTCAAAAAATAGAAATTTTATAAAATATCCATGCAATGTGTTTACCTATTGAGTAGACGAATTAAGCGTTCAAGAAGTTATACTAGAACCTTCCTTGAGCTTCTAGTTTAATGTATATGAAACTCGGAGAGACGATTTTTTGTGTCCCTGATATATAATTTTTTTAATTTAGGTTCGTTTCGCCGCTACCTTTATGCGAACATTTTAATCAGAATTGGAGATCTGAATGAACTAATGAATACAATAACTTGGTTTATTTTGACTCGGTTTTGACCACTTACTCACTGGGATATTTGCTTGAATATATTGGATTGCTCGGAAAGTTTTCAGCGTTCTGAGCGCTTCACTTTGATCTACCACAACTTTCACAAATCTTATCGTTTATTATCGATTTAGTTGAAATAAGCACCGTTTGGGTCAGCACGCTTTTGCCAATGAGTCACCTGTAAGCTTATTTGAAAAAATAGGTGGTCGAGAAGGTTCTGGAAGTGCTTGTAAAGGTGGTAGTCGTTTGATGAGAGGTCTCGAAAATATGGCGGTTGAGGCAGAACTTCAACCATTAGTTATGCATACAGAATCAAATTTTTATCACAAGTGATAATTCAATCCAAAAACGGGTTAGTTTTGTACTGTAAAAGTAGAGAAGAACGATTCTCGAAACTTGACAATTTTTGCCGCTCATGCAACTGGCGGGGCACCCACTTTTCGAGCTTTTACACCTTCCCGAGGCGTTTTAAAGCATCCGCAATAGCAATTTTACTGACGTCTACTCTTCCATGATCCCACGAACTGTTTGGGGTGGTTCAGCTTCCACCAATTCCTCCTTCGAGTCAAAAATTGCACTAGGTCGACCGCTGTGGCGGTCATCTTCGAGGCTGAAATCTCGGGTCCGAAATTTACTGCACCAATGGTTGCACAATGCTTTCTAAAACGTTATTGGGCCCCACACTCGATTGATCTGTCGAGCTGCCTCAGCTGCGGTTTGTCCCAATTTGAAGTTGAAATAAAATGTCGTTCGGAACTGCTCTTCCAACATACTCCAATAAGCCCTTCAAGAACAGAATTACAAAGCAACGTTGAAACATAAATTATTTATTTAGATAGAGCGAAAATTCTGTACAAAAAATAGCATTAATACGCAATGCAAGTTGAATTGTTACTTAATAATAGACGAATGAAAAATGGTGACACAAAACGCTGAGGACTTTCCGGACAACCTAATACTTCCTTCGTATTGTTCTACTACACTATGCCACGGAACGAATTTTGTCGTTGCACGGGAAAAAATCCATCGATCTACTTTCTGACGGATCCAAGAAAGCAAGGAGGCATCGATTCTTACTAGTAATTTCCCTCCAGATTGATTACGCAAAGACCGGTCGCTAGGCAAGCACGCAGGCAGGCTTATAATGACTTAATATTTTTTGCCCCACCAGATGTGATTGTAGCTGCCATGACTATGAGGGCTAGGGCATTCCTTCGACAAGGACTCCGTTCTGTCCTGATCTCCGGCAGCTCGACACAGGTTGATGGCAGCGAAGGTGCGTCTTGACTGCGTCTCGATGATCGGCGTCGTTGGGTAACGTGCCGAAAAACCACCTCCACAACTGGTTCTCCGCGCGACCGCCGACGCACCGAGCTCCTGCCTCGATTCATTTGTACGCAACGGCGCCTTTTGCTTTTTCCGTTTCTCGGGAAGTGATCGAGCCGACTTCTGAAGTCGTTGAACTAACCATTCGATCAAGATAAACGTTCTCGCGACTTACCCAACTCATCAATGTTTCAGGTTCTTTACCGAACGGAGAGTTCCCATATACCGTTAAATACACGCGATATGAAAATAGATCATGCCTGATGAAGATTGACGGTAAATGTGGGCTTCAAGGTCAATTCAGATAGGGAGCATTTTTTAGTCACATTATTTCACTTACTAAGATTTTGTTCTCGCTGAAAGCGAACAAATTCTGCCTACAAAACCGAGCATTGAATTTTTCAAAGACTACGGAGATAGAGCAAATGGGGATGGTTACTCATGGTGATAAAGGATAAAGGATAAAGGACGGCGTTACTCAATCCCTTCTGGGATGCGCCAGCGCATTCTACTTCTATGGGATGTCGTGGAGGCGACATGAATGCGTACTTGGCCATACAATGACTTGTGGTGGCCAGCCGATGAACAAGTCAGCGCTCTATCCTTCCCAGACAAGTCTGGTACCAATTCACCGACCCCGGAGGGATGGAAGGCTTGGTTGGCCTGGGCGGGAAATCCGAACCAGGAACCTGGTATCGGGTGCACGCGACAGTCGCGCCTCCTCCGACTGCGCTACACACGCCCTACTCATGGTGATACACTACAATTATCCAGTACTAACACGCCTATGTGAAGCACCTAAAGAAATAGGTGGCTTGAAATATATGGAATACGTACAACAGCGATTAGTTTCAAGCTCACATGAGTTAGCCTCTTTTCCTGACATGGATTGGAAGAGCGGTAAGTGTAGCACTATTGAACCAAGTCCCTAAGTTACACAATTTTAATTCCCTGATCGCAAATCCTTGGACAAACAAGGGAGATTTTCAAAGCTTTCGGGAGCGACTGGGCTTTATAAAATGGGTCGAGATAAGAAGAAAGATAAGGGAAAGGACTCATCGAGCTCATCGGGCTCATCGATAGCTTTTGGGGTAGCTTTTGGGGTAGCTCTCCTATAGTACACAATTTGGGCATTCTTCATATATTTTTTAACTGCCACAGTGAGTTGCTGTAAAAAGCGGATGTATACAAACTGTTGTATTCTCCTACAAGAGAACTGGTACTATTTCACTGACACCGGAACGGCTGATCTGGGGGCAACTCAGTCGGTCAACCTAATTTTTGAGCGCGTTATAGCGCAATCGGAAGAAGCGCAGGTAGTCGTCTACATCATGAATCGAGTCCTTGGTTTGGGGTTCCTGCCCAGGGTCTTATCTGGAAAGGATGAATCTCCTACCTCTTCATTGATCGGCCACCGAATCTTATTGCACACATCAAATACGTTACCAAATTACCACCATGATATCACATAGAAGCTGAAGGTGTGGCAGATTTCAAAGAAGTCGATTAACGCCGTCCTTTAAACCTATTCATCAGACCACTCTTAATCAATAACGATACTTTACTACTAACATTGCGCTGCTGTGAAAGCCGTCCCTTAAATGTTATTCTTGATAATCTCCCCGTCGTTGGTAAACTTTGTGATCCGCACTTCGTGATGCAACCCAGTTTTTAACGGAGTAGGGAGACCCATAGTATTTCCCGCGAATCTTCTTTTCGAGGCACTCTCGGATGATTAAGGATCCGTTGTCCATCCAGCTTGTAGCCGGCGACATGGCATGTAAGAGCTGTTGGATCGAACAGCGCTTCTATTAGGTTGTCCCATAAGGCCCCGCCGTTTTTTTTTCAACGATTCACTGCAGATTTCGCCGGCGGTCTCTTGCATAGCGCTGCATAGCTTTCGAAAGAGAATGATTTATTCTATCAGAACTTTTATTGCATTTCTTTTTTCGTCATGAAATTTGTCAATTTTTAGGTCGTTGAAGTGAAAAGTGAAAAAGTGAAAAAGTAGCCATTTGCGCACCTGTTCTCTCCCTTAGGTTTGTAATTTTTTGCGCACTTTTTTATAGCACTTGGAAGACAATGTTCCTACAAGAATATGTGTTAGTGCTATTTGCTCATTTGTCCTTTATTGATTTTTAGGCCATCAAATTGGGAATTCCGACTTTTCCGTCCGAATTTTTACCAAAACTCCGGTTCTGTGATTGGACTTTTTTGCTTGGTGTCGTATGTCGTTTGGAAGAGGATGTCTTGTTTAGTGAGAATTTGTGTCGCGTTTATTGGCTCCCGCTGATTTCTGTCGAATATCAACAACTGAAGAAGGAGAAGGAGTTGTTGGTGAAGACGATTTTCCTCTTTTTGGCACTTTGTTGACATTCAATAGAAATCAATAAACGCGACACATACTCTTACAGAGCAAGACACTTTCTTTCTCATGACATATAACGTCAACCCAAAAAGTCCAACCGCAGAGCAGGAGCTCTCGGCTAAGATAATCATCCTCCTTGGTTTTGGTTTTTTTTCGCCGGAGTTTTGGTAAAAATTCGGACGGAAAAGTCGGACGTCCCAATTTGATGACCTAAAAATCAATAAAGGACAAGTGGGAAAATAGGACCAACACATCTTCTTGTAGTACAGAACATTATCTTCCAAATGCTTTAAAAAACTGCGCAAAAAAATACAAACCTAAGCGGAGAGAACAAGTGCGCAAATGGCTACTTTTTCACTTTTTCACTTTTCACTTCAACGACCTAAAAATTGACAAACTTATGATGAAAAAAGAAATGCAATACATGGTTTGATAGAGCAATTCATTTTCTTTCGAAAGCTATGCAGCGCTATGCAGGAGACCGCCGGCGAAATCTGCAGTGAATCGTTGAAAAGACGGCGAAGACTTATGGGAGAACCTAATACATATTGCCAGTGTGATGTTAAGCCCCTTATCTAAGAGTAGCAAACACCTGCTGACTGCGTCTGTAAATTCTTTCAACAAATTCGATTATTCTATTCTACTTCGACTAACGATTGAACAGAATAAAATTCAGAAATTTAACCTTAGCATCAATTCAGGGTAGTATGCGCTCTAGTTCCTCTAATTCCTCTAGTTCTGTAGCATTCTGGTGGCTGAACATTTCCATATCTCTCTTTCAGCTAACACAATGCAGATAGAAGTCGTGTGATTTGCCAGCTCCTACGTATGATTCATGGCCGTTTGTTATCATAACAATTCTCTCGTGTGGAAGGTTTATATTAAATCTGAGTCAGCCACCTCCCGTGTCGCCCTCGCAGCTTTACCTTTCATTTGGCTCGTGATGTTAGACTTCTGATAAAAGCAGCCTAACAACTGGGAAATAAGTGCCATATTTGTTAACCAGGAGTGTGTACCCATATGAATGGTTTTCCAGTTCCAAAAGAAGCGAACCGAAATGCGGGCCGCTTCCCATTGTTATTGGTGACCTTCACTCAGCGCTCGTTGTGCCTGCAGATGTCGGACTTTCTTTCGATTCGCAGCAGGTTTCGGTTAGAACGACTCCTTCACTGGAAACCCTAATCAGACACTGCATCATTCACATTAATTAGAGTTTGCTTCTCATTCCTTTGGGCTGAAGCCTGCTCCCTGGGTAACCTTTCTCTATTCGAGTAAACCTCGACTTCCGCCGAAAAAGCCCGTTGCACGATGCTCCTAACATCAGCTCTAACACTTTTCTTCCTTTAATCCTTTTCAGTAAAATGAAATTGTGCTCCAACGAACAGACATCCTGTCTTCTCGACTTTTCCGAGTTCCGAAGAAGGCCGAAACGCCGAAACGCAACCAAAAATCAAGCCACCATACAAACCTGGATGAACAACTTAAGGCAACCCAGCAAAGTGAAAAACTTTCGTTTCTCTTAGATTTGGCTTCTAGATTTGACACACGAGCACGGGCTTATTGCGCGTCTTCTTTTTTTTCCTAGGCATCTCTTCTAAGTGTAAATATTCAGACAGTCTCTGCTGCCACACTATGCTCCACTGCAGTCATATCGTGCTTAGCAAAATTTAAAAATTGCACCTACATTCTACTGAACATGTACTTGGCTGAGTTTTTACTTAAGGCCACTATTTATTAATCAACGTAATTTGTACATACAATTTGATATGCAGGTGAATTCTTTAAAGAGCTCTCGCCGAGTTCTACCACTTTTACGTCGAATTAGACGCTTTTCAAATCAAGTTGGGCACTCTTCTACGCTAGCCTAAGACTTTTGAAATCAAACGAATTCTTCTAAATCGAGATGAGCTTTTTTACATTAAACTAGAGAACTTTCCAAAGCGGTTAGAATAATTTTTTGACCGAGAAAGTTTTACTACACTTTCTTCTGAGTTAGTTCGTCTATCCATCAAGTGAGCACATTGTTGTTTCATTAATGTTTCAAAGTTTGTTTTAATGAGCAAGAAGGCGGCCATTTTTAGTTTTAAAAGAGTGCCCTCTTACAAAACATCACGATTTGTATTCGATTGATGGTAGAATTTTTGTTCGCATAAAGTTTCATACCTTTAAATAGTGCAGCAAAAAATTGCAAGGAAAATACATATCCTCACTTTGATGGTTTATGTAAATGGCTTTTACACTATTAATCAACTAAAAGTTGTGACAAACTTTTGGAGTGCTTGGAGCGATCTGGTCTTTTGTTGTGCTAGATATGTGCTTGCTCTTTTACTTTGCTTTAGGGCTATTTTTAATTTACTATTTTCCTCTAAAAATTAAAAAAAACAAAATATAAATTAATACACTTTTTGGGCAGGTAGAATAAACAACTTTAAAAAAACGTTAAACAAATTTTCCTGGAAGAAAAATGTTCTAACCATTTTAATGAGTCTGTAGTCTAATCTGTAACGAAGACACGAAGAGTCTGACCGAAGCATATTTCTGCTTTTAACCGTAATTCCAATGGGATACAGGGTTCGGCAAGAACATTGATCTCAAGAGCTGCTTTCGCACTTCGTTGGAAATTTGACATCGTGTTTTGATTTTCCGCGCAGAGTAATCAACACATATCGCATTTATTACGCGTTGAGTGAACGGTTCCGGTCTTCACGCCTCCATCTTTACAGAGTCAGACACAGATGAAAGCCTGCTTGTTAGCGTTGCCGATTCTTTGCTTCACTGGAGCAGTGCAGCTGTCAGCTACAACTTCGAAGCTGAACACGTGAGTCTTCCATTTCTGAGTAGGTTCTCCCGGCTTCTGAGATCATGAGGTTTCAGTGCTGCTCGGACGGGCCCGTGCATACTCAACGATGATGGAATGAAGTGCACGAAAACAGGTCAAGATAACCTCTACACAATTTTATTAGGAACATACTTTACTAGCCATCTGCTCCTGTGAACACGAAATGATAATAATATGCTAAGAACCAGCCTACTCTCAAGAATGCTGATATTATTTCGTTTCTGCAGCTAGTTTTGTTCTTTGCTCTTTTCTGTTATTGCATTACCACCCATACCAGACGTTCAGCGGCCTAGCGGCCGCTAAACGCCTAATTGGGGGCTTCGCCCCCAAACCACGAGAACAGAACAACTCCAATCTTTCTCCTTTCTGCTTTAGGCTTTCTTGCTTTCATTACAGTACAAAAACTGGTTTTGCTATACAGCGGGATATGGTAGGGCAGAATCTTCACTGCTCCTATGAAACCTATCCACTTTCTATCGCATGTACGCAATTTATTCTCCGAAGTGGCCGTTCTCTACGCCGTGAGAAACAGATCGTGAGAGTCCCAACCCCAAGTGCTTAATCTGCAGAAATATAATTAAAATTAAACGTTATTGGTCAACAGTACGACACTGTTTACTGTCAGATGGCGATAATACTCCTCCGAATCCCATACCCACCCTCTGCCTATTCCACCTCTCCCCCCCCCCAAAAAAAAAAAACAACTTCATTACCTATGTGCTGGCTAAGAAACGAAGTGAGAGTTAAGCAAGCACATGGGACACTGAGTCCCGACTCACGTATCACGACTTCTGTGACCCCTCTTCTGAAACCCAACGCGCATTGGTCGATATTGGGGAAAATTACTGATCCCCTCATTTCCCTCTGTAGTGATCCCCTTTGTTGATCCCCTCTTCACTGGTGCCCCTCCTACTGGTCTTCCTTGTTCGGAACAACTATGCAATTTGGACGTCTGCGGCACGTCTACTGAGTCGTGATGCACGCTGGACGACGTCTGCGGCACGTCTTCTGATTCCCTCTGCACTTGGTCCCCATTCATACCCTGACGTGTTGCTCGCTGAATATATCGTGAACTTGGGCGATCCGCCTCCAAGGCTGTAGGTTCGGCAGCAATCGCCCATGTTTAAGCTCAACGAAAACCCGGCTGACATACGCCACACTCACGTAGGCATCTCTTGGCTTCAGTACCTCCATATGACCCACGGACAACGTCACCCACGGAATAAGCGAATTATAAGGATAAGGATAAAGGACGGCGTTATTCAAACCCTTCTGGGATGCGCCAGCGCATTCTACTTCTACGGGATGTCGTGGAGGCGAAATGAATGCGTATTTGGCCATACAATGACTTGCGGTGGCCAGCCGATGAACAAGTCAGCGCTTTATCCTTCCCAGAGAAGTCTGGTACCAACTCACCGACCCCGGAGGGATGGAAGGCTTGGTTGGCCTGGGCGGGAAATCCGAACGAGGAACCTGGTATCGGGTGCACACGACAGTCGCGCCCCCTCCGACTGCGCTACACGCGCCCAAGCGAATTATATATAGTAAGATTACGTGTAATAGCTCTCACCTCTTCGAGGCTGTTGCCTAGATTCTTACTAGTAGAATGGAAGCCGGTCCTATAGTATTGCCTGTTGTATCACTTGTCATTCCATCGATCGTCGGTTGTTCGAGCAGCGTCTCCGTACCTGACGGTTGCCAGAATGCTCCAATGGATCCTACTCGCTCGAGGGACGCGAACAGCGCCATACCATTCCTTCAGAGCTTTCACGAAGAAGTCGGACCAACGCCTTAATGGGCGACCCTGGAAGGATGAAAGGTTTTTTTGACATCCGCGGAATCCAGTCGGTGACGGCTCACGTCCAGCGGGTGTCTGTGAAGCGCATTACGTGGCCGGCCCACCTAATTTTCAACGACTTGGGCCATGCGACAGCTTCTCTGTTCTTCGAACGTAGACGAAGCTCAGATCTCCGGAGGAATTCCCTCGCGAAAGTCGTGTCAGTCCAGGCATCGTCCTCTTACTGATCGCAACTATAATCTAGTGGATTGCCCTAGAATACAGTGCAACATTTACAATGGAGATTCTCAAGTGGACGCTTCATGAGAACTCGCTCTCGATTCATCATGAAGTTGTAACTGACCATGACACACTTTATGTAGACATGGTATTCTATCTCCGCCTCAGAGATCAATAAGAGTCCTCTTATCTCACCTACAACTACACAATGGAACAAGAAGACTAACAAACGTCAGGGAGTGCTACAAAGAATTAAAGCATGGCTTAAATCATTTTCTTCTATAAATAGTGTGCCTAAGATGTCGGGGTAAGGGGTGATAAATCAAGCCTAGGGTGTGGAGCCTCTCACTTTCCATCTAGGTTTTGGCAGGCATTTGAGAGCCTTATATCAACATAGTCCTTCAAAATGTCCAGTTCTCCATGATTTTAAACTCAAGATTCAGATAATTTTTCCCGTTCCAAGATCTTATGGTTAGACGGTCAGAAACCTTACTGTGTCTCTAAAAGATCACACATTTTTTAGAGATCCAATTCCTTAACCAAAAAAAAAATCATACACCACTTATCGTTACCATTTACTCGCCTATTTTTATAAACTTTTTCACATCGTCTCTTGTCACCTGTCATCCTGTAGGTCATTACTTCCTCAAGTAGCAAGCAGCGATGCCTCATGCGTTCCTGTCCCATGCCAGAACAGCTCAGCGCTCAAGGATGTGATCACTATCACATGTCTCGCTTTCGCTGTAGGGTTCAGCAAGAGCTTTACTAGGTGTCCTGGTTATTTCTTAACGTTCCTTTTGTGTATCGGGAGTCAAAAAAATTGCATCACGGACGCACATAATTTTTGATGACCACATGTGTATGTAAGATATCTCAGCTCAGAGCCGCGCAGCTTTCTATCGCTTTCATGAATTGTGTAACGTCGAGCGATTTCTCGTTATGCGAAGTTAGGTTCATCCTGTTTTTGTGAGACCCAATTATGCAAAGCATAGGTTAGCGCAGAAGCAGCGGTGGAATCGAATGGTCACACACAGTGCGTTCCTCGTTTTTTCCGTTGCAACGTCTACGTTTCTAAATGGTCTTGTATAGCATGCTATTTGTTTTCTATTTTCTGAATTATTTTGATTTTATTTATCTTTTGCGTACAAATACAAGAGTACAATTGTGCTCTTGTATTATACTCTTGTACTATTACACGTTTTAGGCCAGAGTAGGGTAACTAGACAGAGTGGGAACCGTCTCAAAATAACAGTACAACTAAAGGAAGAACTAAATCAAAAGCAGCTTCCCTCCCATATTCCGCTATGTCGTAAAATTAAGGATAAAGGATAAAGGACGGCGTTACTCAATCCCTTCTGGGATGCGCCAGCGCATTCTACTTCTACGGGATGTCGTGGAGGCGACATGAATGCGTATTTGGCCATACAATGACTTGCGGTGGCCAGCCGATGAACAAGTCAGCGCTTTATCCTTCCCAGATACGTCTGGTACCAATTCACCGACCCCGGAGGGATGGAAGACTTGGTTGGACTGGGCGGGAAATCCGAACCAGAAACCTGGTATCGGGTGCACGCGACAGTCGCGCCTCCTCCGACTGCGCTACACGCGCCCTCGTCGTAAAATTACAAAATATTATTGAATCAACCTGTATGCTCAACAACGTGTTTTAAGCCGTATCCGATTATTGTGTTTTTATCAAGTTTCATATAATCCGAGCCTCCTCTATTAGCAAAGAAATTATGCCGGATTGATGATTTTGTTGTGTTTAAAAAACCTAATCGTCTTTCATTTCGGGTCTAAATGGTTAACAATGAAGAAGTCTCGTTTATTAATTCCTTAAGATGATCGTTTTCTTCTAGCTTGTTGCTCCACTACATCGCTACTCATATTGTCCTTGTCTCGACCCTGATACTCATAGCTGGAACATTTGCAAATATCCTTCTCTATATCCATGAGGATGGGACATTAGAAGCACCCACCCCACCAGTATTTTGCAATTTTTGTGATTTGCCCGGTTTAAAATTCCAAACAGTCTAATATTGCAGTCTGATTGTACAAGAATTTTATCTATCTTAAGTCGAAATCTATTTCAGGATATCCCAACATTTCAATGCTTCGCATTCATTTTCACAGTGGAAAAAATCAGATGAAAACAGTGCCTTTGCTTACCGTGACCGCTCCGTCTCATGTTAGCTTCATTTTTTCATTTTTTCGAGCGTTGCGTTTTCAGGATTCTACGAGACGGTTCAGTGCGACACGCGAGGCTGCTTCTGTGTGGCCGCCAACAACGGTTTCGTCGCGTTTGACACACGGACGTCGAACAACAAGACGCAACCTATTTGCTCGGGTAAGCGGTGCGGTGCCGAGTCCGGTTCACTCACTTAGGAGATGCTGGAAAGGAAGAGTTCATAAAATAAGATGTTCTTGCCGTGGAATGGTTCACGTAGCTGCCTGAGTGACTAAGAATCCTTCTAGATATTAGAACTTCTGGGCTTCCCCTGAAATGAGTAGATTTGAGCGTCTCCTTCTTAGAAGCCCTCCAAAAGGTAAACACTCGAAAAGCTCCGCATTTTGTACGTAGAGAGAAGAGTGCAGGCGATAAGCGGCGCCTTCCCCGAATGCACCCCCGTAGTATAGAGTCAACTATAATTCATGAATCTCGAGAAAATTCGGCACGAAAGGTTCGTCGTGATAGCCGTCCTTATGCCTGAATTGTAAAGCCAAATCCGCTGCTTGTGATCATTTCTGAGCCACTCGGTTGTATGAGCCTGACAGATAGAAATGGCTTTCTATCAGGCGTCTTGGAACATAATCAAGCCTTCTTAGTGTGACATATATACTACCATACTTGCCTACTTACTATGACCAAAGCACTCACTAGGAATATTCCAGACTGTCATAACGCCTTGAAGAAGCTGTTCGCCGACGGGGATGTTCCTCAAGGAACATTTATACCGAAGTGTGACATCAGTCTAGGTAAGCCCTGCGGCCCAAAATCTTCACTGTTTTTCTTTGTTTTATTTTTAAAACATAGCAAATTTGCAGCATTTTATTTGCTGTAGTTACTAGAACTTCATGTGTAAAAAACGTTTGCAATTTCTGCCATGTTCGTAGTACTTGTCATCTTCCCAGCTTTCTATTGCTTACCAGATAGTGCCTTCAGCCTCCTACGGATGTTTACAGAGACCAAGATCATGATAAAGGGTTCGAAGTGCTGATTAAAAATATATATTGAAAAGAACTGCTAAATGGATCTCGCTGATGCAGTGAGGGCAAAGAGTTGCTTAATCAACACAGCTAAGCGATGCCGAACCAGCGGTAACAGTTCGTAGTCATCCTATTCCTTCTCAATATGCACAGCCTGATTAGGCTCTGAGATTTTAGCACCCTCTTATATTCGTCCTTCCCATCGCTGCAGAAATGAAGCCTCTTTCGAGGTCAGAGGAATGAGGCCCTTTAGTGCTGCTGGGCTTGACTGGAGTACATACGAGCATCCAGTCAGGCTCTGTCGTGCGAGCGGAGAACTCCGGACAGCCAGCCAGACTCTCCTAAGCGAGGGGGCGAGACTTTTAAGGCAGCCTCTAGTCGCCTTACATGTACTACCAGTCCACCGAGCGCAAGCTTTGGGCCAGGACGACACATACAATCCGCGCAGGCGTGAACACATCCACGCATTCTGTGCATAAACATGCCACCGCACACAGGAGGATCGAGACGAAGGAGTCCATCCCCTGCATCCTACCTGCATCTCCGGCCAGCACACGGTCGCACTTGGTTCCCGTTTCATTCCCCTATCCGCCATCCAGCGACGCGCTATGTAGCCCTGCTGTCCGAAATCCTTCTAAGAAGAGACTGCGAAGGCTCCTAAGGAGGTAGCTCCGTGGAGCAAGAAATATATACACTGGATTCCCACCTCAAACGCTCATCATCATCTTCTTCTTCTTCTTCTTCTTCTTCTTCTTCTTCTTCTTCTTCTTCTTCTTCAGCGTTTGTCCCGCTTCGTCGCGGGGTCCGCTCTTCTGGTGTCATGACGCCACCTTTCCCGGTCATGCGCTTGATCAGGGTGGACGCCAGTTACTTTCATGTCCATGTGTAACGTATCCGACCAACGCTGCTTTGGGCGTCCTCTAGGCCGCTTTCCTGACACTTCCAACCCAAGGCCTATCTTGCGGACGCTGTCTTCCTTTCCACGCAGAACGTGGCCGTACCATCGTAAGCGAGCTTCGCGCATCTTGGCCGCTATCGGCGCGACACCGAACTTCTGCCTAATAGCATCATTTCTGATGCGGTCCATGCGGGTGACTCCAGCCGTCCAGCGCAGCATCTTCGTCTCCATGACGCTGAGGCACGTTTCAACTTCCTTAGTCGCAGGCCAACACTCAGCGCCGTACATCGCTACTGGCCGGATGACTGTTCTGTAGATCTTTGACTTCAGGTGCTCTGGTATCTTCCTATCGCAGAGCACACCAGTCAGCGAACGCCATTTGGACCAAGCTGCACTCACGCGTGAGTTCACTTCAACCATCAGACCGCCGTCAGACGCTATTGCTGATCCGAGGTATTTAAACACCGAAGTGCGTGCAAGCTCAGTACCGTTAATCTTAAAGGAGCCGGACTCGTTTACGTCAGTCGTTAGGTACTCGGTCTTCTTGACGTTCAATTTGAGTCCGAACATCGCCATGCGGTCGCACCAAGCTTGCACCTGCCGCTCGAGATCGTCTTTCTCTTCGCAAGCGAGCATCACGTCATCAGCATAAAGCAGCGTCCATGGAACAGGCTGTTGAAGATCTCGCGTAATGGCATCCATGACGACAACAAAGAGGAGTGGAGAAAGCGCAGAACCTTGGTGCACCCCAACAGAGATGGGAAACTCCATTGAGGTTCCAGCTGCAGTTTGCACTCTACTCTTTGGGCAAGAGTAGAGCATCCGCACCCACTCTATAAGTTCCTCAGGTACGTTGTGTTGTCGCAAGGAGTACCATATAACCTCACGCGGTACGCGGTCGAAGGCCTTCTCCAGGTCGAGAAAGGCGATATGCACCGGCTTCTGTTTCTAACGATGCTTCTCCACCAGGAGGCGGGCGACGTGTATAGCATCAATGGTCCCACAACCAGACACAAAACCGCACTGGTTGTCGGAGAGCTTGACGATTTCACGGATTCTTCTATCGAGGATTCGCTCGAAGATCTTCATGCTGTGCGAAAGCAAGCGAATCGGACGATAATTGGAGCAGTCTGCAGGACTGCCCTCCTTCCAAATCGGAATCGTCGTACTGTTGTGCCAACACTCCGGTACTTTCTTCTCCTTTACTACCTGGTTGAAGAACTCAGCCAACCACTCAGCAGGATACCAGAGCTTCGACTTCCAAACATCGGCTGCCAGATCATCCGGTCCTGTCGCCTTGCATGGCTTCATCTTCTTTAGAGCCGCTTCCGTTTCCTCCACGGTGATCTTGTGAACGGGACCGTGAACAGAACCTACAGAAGGGATGGCCTGGTGAGGAAATTCCATAGTGGAAATTTCCTCAAAGTAATCACGCCATCGCTTCAGCGCCTTTTTGCGGTCTGTCAGAAGGTGGCCGCTCTCATCGTTGATGCCAATGAACTTTTCAATATCCTCGGTTTGGCGATGGCGGGTCTTAGCAAGTCGGTACAAATACCGCTCACCATCGCGTGACTCGGGCTTTTCGCTGACATCACTATAATGAGTGGCTTTCGCAACAGCCACGGGTTTCTTTGCAGCCTTCTTCGCCTTCTGATACTTCTACCAGTTGTCGGCCGTCTTATCGCTGAGAAACACGTGATAGAGCGACTTCTTCTCTCTAACCTTTGCCTTCACATCGTCCGTCCACAGCCATGTCTACTTATCGACCTTGCGTCGCCCAGGCTTCGTTATGCCGAGTTCCAACCTTGCAGCTTGGCGTATCGCGTCGGTTGCTTTCTTCCAAGTTTCGTCGAGTATGCGGAATAATCTCACCATTGTTCACAATGGTGAGATTATTCCACTTCTACTCAAGAATGCGCTCACCATCGGCGTTACGAGACCCGTATCCGAAACCACCATGACAGCTGTACCCGTCCTTCGCAGCACCTACGTGCCCATTAAGGTCACCAGCGACTATGATGACATCTTTCGGCGGTACCTCTGCTGTCTTCTCATCAAGCAGGCTCCAAAACTCTTCCTTGGCTTGATCGGAGCAGCCACTCTGCGGAGCATACGCAGAGAAGAAGTGATAGAGTCGCTCCTTCGCGGCGACAACGATCTTCATCAACCGATCGTCATAGCGTTCGACGCTTGCAATTGAGTCACGAAATCCTCCGGAGACGATTATTCCGACACCGCTGGTGGTCCTGGGACTTCCACATAGAACGGCCTTGAAGCCACGTCCTATGTCCCTTGACTTGCGGCAGGACCACCTCGTCTCCTGCACCGCACAGAAATCAACTCTTCTACGCTCAAGTGCTTCAACCAACTCGCACGAGCGGCCCGTTAACGTACCCACATTCATTGTTGCTATGCGGGTCCTGCCTACGTTACGGGACTTTCGGACTAGCTCAGTTGCCCCCCGATGCCGTCCTCGCATCAGGGACCCTCGCATACTTTCCACACTCGCCGGGCTCTGCGAGTGCACGTCGGTTCCCGCGGACGCCGTAGCACAATCTCGAAAAACATGACTATTCATACAGCATGTGATGTGACATGGGTCTTCGTAGGTCGGCCTGTCACAAGGACCTGTCGCCTGCATTCGAGTGTCCGTGCTTAGCTTAGCTCACCAAGCGAGCAGTTTCCAGTGGCACCACGTGGAGGAACGGACATCGCCACCCCACCTCAAACGCTCATCTCCGGAAAAAATCAATAAAACAAACTGATAATCTTCAGCTGATCGATATTGTCCCTAGCTGTCACGTTTACTTATGTACTACCAGAATACTGGCATGATTCCCACCCAAGAGATAAATTCCATCAGAAATCGATCAAACCGGTAGACAATGGTCAAACGATCAATTTTTTTGCTTGATGTCAGGCTTGTCTACTGGAAACACTGGTACCACTGGAAACTGCTTGCTCTTGCAAGCCGAGCCAATCACGGACAATAGAATGCAGGCGATGGGCCCTAGTGACAGGCCGGCCTACGAACATTCTGTGTCACCTCATATGGTTGATAACGTTACAGAGTTCTCGAGATAATGCGGCGTCCGCGGGAGCCGACGCGCACTCGCAAAGCCCGACGAGTGTGAGAAGTACGCGAGGGTCCCTGATGCGAGGACGGCATCGGGGGGCAACTGAGCTAGTCCGAAAGTCCCGCAACGTAGGCAAGACCCGCGTAGCAACGTTGAATGTGGGTACGTTGACAGGCCGCTCGTGCGAGTTGGTAGAAGCACTGGAGCGAAGAAAGATAGATTTCTGTGCGGTGCAGGAGAGGAGGTGGCCCTGCTGCAAGACGAGGGACATTGGCCGCAGCTTCAAGGCCGTTCTGTGCGGCAGTGCCAGGACCACAAGTGGTGCCGGTATGGTCGTCTCCGAGCGTTTCCGTGACGCGATTGCAAGCGTAGAACCTTTGACCGCTTGATGAAGATTGTTGTCGCCGAAGAAGAGCAGCGATGTCATTTCTTTTCCGCGTATGCTCCGCAGACAGGTTGCTCCGAGCAAACCAAGGACGAGTTCTGGTCTCTGCTTGAGAAAACAGCGGAAGTGCCGTCAGAAGATATGGTTGTTGTGGCAGGTGACCTTAATGGTCACGTCGGAGCAGCGAAAGACGGTTACAGCTGTCATGGTGGTTTTGGCTATGGGTCACGTAACGCCGATGGTGAGCGTATACTTGAGTATGCAGACTCACATGACCTCACCATCGTGAAACCAAATTTCGAAAGCGTGACTCCCACCTCATCTCGTTTTATAGCGGGAACGCTAAAACGCAGATTGACTATGTCCTTGTTCGGCGTTGGACCGTGGCCTTGTCACAGACGCAAAGAACGTGCCGTATGAGACGGTTGTCACGCAACACCGTCCACTGATCTGCTCGCTAAAGATCACACTTTCGAGGTGTAAACATGCCGAGCGGTGCGGATCGGCTAGAATCAAATGGTGGCGACTGAAAGAGGAAGCGGCAGTTATCTCTCTCATTCGGTTGCCGAAGGTAACAACTATCGACGAAACCTGGAAAGAGGCTACCGATGCGATAACCCGGGTTGTACTCCTTGAGCTCGGCACAACGAAGCCTTGAGGCCGAAGTCCACAGCCAAGCCTGCTTTTAGGCGTTGGGTCGACAAGCAGGCTTGGCTGTGGACTGATGATGTCAGAGAGAAGGTCAGGGAAAAGAAACGGCTGTATCACGTATTTATCGGTGACAAAACAGTCTGTAATAGGCGGAATTATCGAGAAGCGAGTAAAGCGGCAAAGAAGGCAGTGGCTGCTGCAAAAGCCGCATACTACGCTGAAGTCAGCGAAAAACTGAAGACGCGCGATGGTGAGCGCTATCTTTACCGACTCGCCAAGGCTCGCTGTCGTCAAGCAGAAGACATCGAAACGTTCTTTGGCATTAACGATGAGAACGGCCATCTTGTGATGGATCGTAAAAGAGCTGTGAAGCGATGGCGCGACTACTTCGAGGAAATCTCGAATGTAGAATTTGAACATCCTGCCGTTCCTTTTGCTTCACCTGTATACGGTCCCGTTCAGAAGATCACAGTGAGCGAAACTGAAGCAGCCCTGGGGAAGATGAAGTCAGGCAAAGCCACTGGTCCCGATGACCTGCCAGCCGACCTGTGGAAGTAGAAGAGCTAGTGCCCTGCTGACTGGCTGACAGTATTTTTCAATAAGGTTGGTGCTTGGAAGAAAGTGCCTGAGAGTTGGCAGCAAAGCACGACTATCCCGATTTGGAAGAAGAAAGGCGGCCCTACGGACTGCGCTAGCTACCGTCCGATTCGCCTACTTTCGCACACCATGAAAGTCTTTGAGCGAATTGTCGATAGTCGTATCCGGGATGTCGTCCAGCTTTCCAATAATCAGTGTGGTTTCGTTGCCGGCTGTGGGACGGTTGATACCATACACGCCGTTCGTATTCTGCTAGAGAAGCACCGCGAGAAACAGAAACCGGTGCATTTTGCCTTCCTGGACTTGGAGAAGGCCTTCGACCGCGTCCCGCGAGAAGTTATATGGTACGCGTTGCGAGAACATGGTGTTCCTGAAGAGCTTATTGGGTGGGTGCGCATTCTGTACTCTTGCCCAAGGAGTCGAGTGCGAGCGCCAGCGGGCACCTCGACGGAATTTCCCATCGCTGTAGGGGTGCATCAGAGATCTGCGCTATCCCCACTGCTCTTCGTGATCGTCATGGATGCAATTACACGAGATCTCCAAAAGGCAGCTCCTTGGACGTTGCTGTATGCCGATGACCTCATGCTTGCAAGTGAAGACAAAGCCAAACTCGAGCGACAGGCGCAGGAATGGTGCGATCGCTTGGCATTGTTCGGACTCAAGCTAAACGTCAAAACGACGGAGTACGTGACGACGGATGTGAATGAGCTCGGATCTATCGAGATCAATGGTACTGAGCTCTTACGAGTCACATTTTTCAAAGTATCTCGGATCAACAGTTACGCCCGATGGAAGCCTAAAGTTGGAGGTGAATGCGCGCGTAAGTGCAGCCTGGTCTAAATAGCGGTCGTTGACTGGGGTTCTCCGCGATAAGACAATACCCGAGTACCTCAAGTTGAAGGTTTATAGCACAGTCGTCCGCCCAGTAGCGACGTACGGTCCTGAGGCTTGGGCCGTGACGAAGGAAACTGAAAGCCGCCTCAGCGTAATGGAGACGAAAATGCTACGGTGGACGGCCTGAGTAACGCGATTGGACCGCGTTCGCAATGACACCATACGACAGAGGTTCGGCGTCGTCCCGATAGCAGACAAGTTGCACGAAGCTCGTCTACGATGGTATGGCCACGTCCTTCGCGCTAACGACGACACCGTCTGTAAGATTGGCCTGAATCTTGAAGTCCCTGGAAGACGGCCCAGAGGACGCCTGAACCAACGTTGGCTAGACACGTTGCACTTGGACTTAAAGGCAGCCGGTGTGCATCCCGATCAAGCATTTGATCAGGAGAAATGGCGTCACCACACCAGAAGAGCGGACCCCGCCACCAAGCGAAGCAAACGCTACTGAAAATGATGATGATGATCATGATGATGTCAGGCTTGTTTACCGCGTACTTTCTAGCCTAATCGGTCAAAAATCGATGGCGTGTATCGATAGTTGTTGATACGTCACTTTGAACTGCTTAGCGTTCGGTGATTATGTGTCGTGCAGTCCTTTCAGCGAAGTCACTCCCATCCGAAGTCACCCTCATCCGAAAGGAAGCTGTAGGTACAAAAGCTCTCAATGATCTGAACTATAACTGACAGTTCCTGTTTCAGTAATCCACGATCTGCTGTCGCCCAACTTTTCTATAACGTAGCTATAGCATTGCCCAACTTTTTCAATACTATGGCGGAAAAGTGAACGACGCAGTTATTTAAGGAAACTACGAGCCGCTGCAGTGTGATGCAAAGCAAGAGTGGTGCTACTGCGTGGACCCGGCCACCGGTAACGAACTTCCGAACACCCGGAAACGTAAGGAGGCAAACAAGTTCATCTCATGCGGAAAGACTGGTGAGCATTGATACCCAGTTTTTTTCTTAAACAGGGTGTTCCGAAAAAATAATTATTTGTTAATTGTTTCGAAAGATGTAAAACTTCTTACCTTCTTAGCTACTATATGAAAGTTCATATACGAACAACCACAAGCGGAGACTCAACGGACGGGGTGAAGGCACTCCACCCTATCCGTTTGACAACAGCTGCAAAGTCGAAAGTAGAAAGAGGATGCACAGAACCAGCCTATAAGCGCACATTTCTTTGCAATTTCTTAGCCAGGAAAAGACACACCGTTTGTGCTTGTACCATTTTTTTAGCGGAGCTCCATCCAGCAAGGAATTCTATAGCTATTTTTATTATGTAAGAAAGCCAAAATGTTTTATTGAGACGGCTCCTTGCACTTCCAAATATATTAAAAAGTTTGCTCGATTGAAAGTTTAAATGCCGTCTACATTAATCTTTTTTGAATCTACCCCTCTCGAAAGAGACACTCGTAAAGAGTCAGTTGCTGACGTCGTCCCATGCCACACAATCACGTCCAGTGAAATTGAATAAGAACTATCTAATGATAGGTAAGAAACTGCAACTCTCATAGAAACTTAAGCAAGGGATTGACTCAGATCGCTGTATGCACTCTACGATTAGGACAGGTTCGGTCTTCTTCACGTTAAGACATAAACGACATAAACTCACCAGGGAAGGGTCTCAGGCATAGGTCTGAATGGGGGAAATGGATAGTACTGTGGGAATCTCCACACTTCATATAGTAGAAGAACATGTTTCGTTTTTGCTGAGTCCTTGAACCCAAAGAGCTACGGGTCCTCGAAATTGGGAGTACAATATTGCCCCGTCACCCGTACCCACCATAACCTACCGTAATCGACCGAAATTTGAAAAACGGATGTCAGATTCGTGATCAGCACCCCAAATAACCCTCCTAGGCGAGGTTTGGGGAAAATTTTTTTCAAGCTCCCCTCGACCTCTGGAGTCGTGAAAGCAGTGTCGTGAAAGTCGTGCCTTATGGCAGTCTAAATCAGCTTACTTTCTACACATCTCCTACACATTTATTTCACTCTAAATTGTCAAATAAAGGTTTCTGTAAGCTGTGCTTCACTCACTTCTCTCAGCTTCTGATTTATACAATGTTTTGTGTTTTTCAGCAAATGTTGAACAATAATGACCTTACAACAGGCACGGGTTACAGCAGGTACGGGTGACTGGAGATGTTGAGGTTGTAATCACCGACGTCGCCCAAACCTTGCCTGGGGGTTATTTGGGGTGCTGATCATGATTCTGACATTCCTTTTTCAATTTTCGGCGATTAAGGTATGTTACGGTAGGTACGGGCGACTAGGGCCGTCGAAGTCATAATCACCGATTTCGCCCAAAGTTTTCCCAGGGGGGGGGGGGGGTTATTTAGGATGGTGATGACGAATCTGACATTCGTTTTTCGCATTACCCTGTAGTATGTTAAATTACAGCAGGTAAAGGTGATTAATGGTAAGGTCATAGTCACCGTGTTTTGCCCAAACCTCGAGTTGAGTACGAATCTAATCCTTATTTGGTAATTTAGAGTGAAGTAAATATGTAGGAGATGTGTAGGAAGCAAAGTGGTAAAGAAGGCGGCAATCATGAAAAAAATGCAAAAAAGCGGGCTAGCACAGGAGTCGAACATCTGACCTAGTACACGCATGCCCCGCCCAGCCACCGACTCGCTTGCCGCTGTGCCCTTCAGGGGCCGTATGCTCGTCTACCCCGAGTCTCCCCCGATGGGGGATTGGGGTGTGATTAAATATGCTGATATTGATTGATTCTCCCCCAACGGGGGAGCATGAGCATACGGCCCCAGCTCGTCCCATACAACAGCGCGCGCACGCATGCGCGTAGGCACGTGCTGACGGTGCGCTACTGTACCCCTCCCCTTCGAGGGCCCGTAGATCTTTCGGTTTAAGGACTTAGCAAAAACGAAGCATGTTTTTCTCTCTATGAAGGGTGAAGATTCTCGCAGTACTATCCATTTCCCCCGTTCAGACCTACGCCTGAGACCCTTCCATGGTCAAGAAAGGACATAAACTTCCACTAAATACACCAAAATCTTCAATTCGGCATTTTTTTATGAATAGAGCAGGCTCGGATTATATGAAACTTGACGATAACAAAGTTATTATGTATAATCTAAAACCTTAAATAAGAATGCAATTCGATTCATGAGTAATTCTAGGACATACCGAGATCTTGTGGTAGAGTTTCTGCTTGTTTGCTTTCCCTTCTGTTCTTCATTTATTTCTGAGCGTTCATTATTGCATGTTCCTTCTAATTATCCAACTTTGGCATAGAGCGCTAAATAATATTATACGGATATCATTCTATACCGTTTCTGTTTCCATTGCTTTTCACATGGATTTTAGCCATGTAATAAATAATAATAAAGGAAGTATGGTAGTTTTGGTTAGGTTATACTCCTTTCTGAAGCTTCTCAAAGCCACGCACACTAATTCGATAGTATCGAAGTCCTTTTTTATCTTTGAATAACGGACAACATTTAATTGATTATTTATTTATTTATTAATACATCCATAAGGATGCGCCAACATTGATCGTAGTAAATCCGCCAAAAGATTGCCCAGAAAAACAGGAACAGAAAAGAACTCAGAACTCAATTACATTTAACGAAAAACGTTAAAAAGAAGGCTATCAAGAGCATTGAGTTGAAAGCCTACCATCTATGAACCTGCGCTATAAAGAGAGAAAATAACCAGAGGAAGGGTAGGACAGCCAACCCATAAGCAACATGCACACTACAGAAAACCAGACGAGCTTGCCCATGGTAAGCTATGGTGCCACAATGCACCGCAATGTAGGAAACATAAATAAGTAATAAGTGCTATATAGTGCCTACAATGATGCTCTCCGTAGGCCAGCAGTATGAGTATGAGACAGCACTTTTGCCTCATGCTTGGAACAAGCTGTCAGAAACTGGCAGTGTTATTATGATAGTGATCCTGAGGCACTTGAAGATCTAGCAGTAAATAGACTATGTCAAAATGATGGTGCTCCAGACCTCCATTGCATTGGAACCATGGCAAGGTGCCTGATGGGAAAATTTAGTGAAAACATGAAAAACAATAGGTGGTCAACATACCCAACCCTGGCACATCACATTGCGCCCATTCCATTTTTTGACACCATCACCATCATCTTTTCAGCCCCTACAGTACCGCGCATGTCTTTTGGTCAATTCCCGAAAAAGCCGATTTGGAGCGTTCCAAAGCCGCTTTCTTAAATAACTTCCTCTAAAATCAAGCGCTTGTGAAAAGAAACATATATTTGAGCTCAGCAAGCCGAGCTCTTCTTTTGACCCATAAATCAGTAGAGTTGAACAAGGCATATAGGCCGGACATAATTAATCGAGTGGGCGCGCCCACGCGATTAATAGGTTCGATTCTATACGCATTGTTCACGGCGCACTCCAAAGGCAAGCTGGATAGGCTAGGAGCATTTCCCAAGTGAAACGACTGGAAATTTTAATAAAACTTACTAAACGGTCACTCTACAGGTTCTCGCGCCCACTCTTCCTCACTCTGCGAGTAGTCGCGCCCACTCGATTGATAGGTTCGATTCTATATGCAATGTTCACGGCGCACTCCAAAAGCAAGCTGGACAATCTTAAGGCATTTTCTGAGTAGGACGGCTGGGAGTTTCCAATAACACTCCCGAAGCGGTCACTCTACAGGCTCTCGCGCCCACTCGATTGATTATGTCCGGACTATATGCATTGTTCAACTCTATTGATTCTAAGCTCAATTATGTGTCTCTTTTTACAAGTGCTTGTTTTTAGAGAAAGTTATATAAAAAAAGTCGCTTTGGAACGCTCCAAAGCGGCTTTTTTATATAACTTTTCGGGAATTGAGAAAAAGACCAAAAGACATGCGCGGTACTGTACAACTAAAAACACAAATAAAGGGCGCCAAGATATACAGAGCATATGGAAAATGGAGCTCAACTCTTTCAAGGCAGAGAAAACAATGCTTGTCAAGTTAAGAGCCTACATGTTCCTCTTGAATCAAAAAGGTAGAAAATAGCCACAAGCGTAATCATAACCTTCAAGCTGTAATGATAAACAGATCTGCAGAAATAAGCCTTCGAAAACTCAGCCTTAAGAATCATCAGCCAACACTGTGCAAATCAGATACATTGAGTCGACAACACTGCCGCAACCTGATTTGATGCTCTCATCAAATACTCAGAAATATTAAGAAACGAAACCAAGACAACTTTCCTCAATCCTCGCCAAAAAAGTAGTGTGAATAGGAAATTTGAGTGAGCTAGTTAGCATCAGCCATTTAGCAGCTCAGAGTGAAAAAAAACCTGTAAATTTGGGTCAAGGAAAACTGAACCATGCTGAATTCGTTAGAGTTTTCTTGCAGGATGTTTAAAGTGTGGATGTTATGGACTATGGAGAAATTTGTTCGAAATCTAGTTTGCTCTTTGGGAAGTTTGCTGCAGTTACTGACAGTCCTTCTCAGTCGTTTATTGAGAATTTTGGCCTTCCATGTTCCGTACATGTGGTATTATAAACCAATCAGGTTCAATGGCTAGCTCAAGCAGGCGTGGCGAATATCGAAGAGATTTATTTATTTATTTATTTATTCTGTACGTGGACAGCCACGCGATACAATTAAGAAATACAGTTAGACCAAATACAAATCAATACACAACAGCGGTAAATTCGATAAGTGAATTTAGTTTATACAACAAAGCAAAAACATCAAAAACAACAGCAAACTATAAAGTTTCCTGGAGATACCTGTCAGCTAGTTTTTTGAATTGCCTTAGACTGCTTGGTAGGTTATATTTCTTGGAAAGCTTCAGAAATTCAACACCCGCTCGATTAGTGAAAAATGAGGATCTTACATTAGTTTTAGCAGTGGGAACTTGGATTTTCCATTGGCCACCCCTTGTGTTAGAAGGAGAGACCGAATAGAACTCCTGAAGAGGAAGGCGTACCATACCATTTATCAACTTATAAATCATGACTAAATCATATTTTCTTCTACGATACGAGAGAGTACGTAGGTTAAAGATCTTATTTCTCTGTGATGCTGAAGGTATGGTGTTGTAATTATATCCGTGAATTCTTATCCAAAGCTTCCTTGTGAAGCTGTTTTGCACTGACTCAAGTCTAGCTACTTCACGTCTACATTTAGGACTGAAAACATGCTACCATATTCTAGAATAGGCCTAACGTACGATTTGTAAGCTAACACCAAATGCTCAACTGAGTTTGTTCGCAATGATTTAAATAAGCTGTGAACGACTCGTTCAGCTTTTTTTGCTGCAAGATCGCAGTGTTCCTTAAATGAAAGACTTGCATCTAATATAAAACCCAAGTCCCGCAAACTGGCAGTATTGCTAAGCTGAAGATCGCCGAGATAGTAGCTGTTCCAGTTACCATGTTGCCCAAGATGAAGTACATGTGACTTTTGCGCAGATAACGGCAGTTCCCAGTTTGCTGACCAATCAGCAATAGCGTTTATTGCGGATTGAAGAGCAATGTGGTCATTCGCACCGCTCACATTCTTGTAATTCTTTATATCATCAGCAAACATTTTACATGTGACACCAAATTGAGCGACCAAGGAAGGAATTTCCGAGGTATACACAGAGAAAAGGATTGGAGATAAAACACCTCCCTGAGGAACTCCACTGGTCACAGGAAAGGATTCTGAGAAAGATTCATTAATCCTCACCTGGAACGACCTGCCAGTTATGAAATTTTTTATCCAATTAGTTACCCTGGGATAAACACCTTGCTCTATAAGTTTAGCAACAAGTCGTTTGAAAGGAACTTTGTCAAAAGCTTTCATAAAATCAAAATATATTACGTCGACATCAGTTTTGTGCTCAAGAGCCTGTGTCCAGTCATTCAGAGTGGATAACATCAACGTTTCAGTGGATCTGCCGGTTCGAAAACCGTGTTGATCATTGGGGATCTATGCTGTCACAACGATGTTTTGTTGCGATCAAAACTTCTAGCGCCAGGCGGGACTCGAACCCGCACCTCCTTCTGACCGGGCGGGAATGCTCTACGCCTTTACACCACCGGCGCCGTTTGATCGAACGCAACATCCACACCTCATGGGACCGATCAGCACTCACCCGTATCCGGGATGATTTGGCCGCTGATATCAGCATGGAACCAGTTAAGCTGATGGTCTTGATAGAAACAATTCAAATCAGTTTCATTAAGCCTCAGGTGGCTGGTATCGAGGTAGTAAGCTGTCACAACAATGTTTTATTGCGATGTCATATATGATATCAGCGGCCAGATCATCCCGGATACGGGTGAGTGCTGATCGGTCCCACGAGGTGTGGATGTTGCGTTCGATCAAACGGCGCCGGTGGTGTAAAGGCGTAGAGCATTCCCGCCCGGTCAGAGGGAGGTGCGGGTTCGAGTCCCGCCTGACGCTAGAAGTTTTGATCGCCACAAAACATCGTTGTGACAGCTTACTACCTCGATACCAGCCACCTGAGGCTTAATGAAACTGATTTGAAGAGATTGGTATTGAATTCGCTCCTCGTTGTCTATGCGTATTGGCTCTCAAAGGAAATATTCGATGGCGTTAGAATAATTCGAATTCGAATAGGAGCTGGAATTATAACTCTTCCGATTTCGGCGTGTTTCAGAATACTCGATCGATCCAACGAAGTTTCCCACCACGGACGAATCCCTCGTTCAAGATCGCTATCCTGTAGCGAAGGAGTCCTGCAAACTGGACCGCAATAAGGGCTACACATGTAAGACAGCCAGACCTTCAATCAGGGTCAGTCAGCAATCTGCGATTTATTTGAGCCTACTGCTAACCAGTAATTAGCCGTAACACCGCAGCTCAATCGTGCTCGTAAATTCTCAAAGTTTTCTAACTTCAAAAAAAAAACATGAAAAATCAAATTTCAGTACTACTTCGACTACCATACCTTCGCGTGCCTAGCCTTCCAATACCTCGGTTGTGGTGGTAACGACAACAACCATGTCAGCACGTCTGACTGCAGTTCGGAATGCAAACTTGGTCAGTTCATTTAATCCACGAAATAAATTCCAATTCCTGGCATTTCAACGTATTCAAAATTTAGCCGATCTATCCGGCTGTTCCGGAATGTACCCTGCAGCTCGTCAAATCAACGGTCAGGCGTTCACCTGTGGCGGTCCTCAGCTGATGTACCCACCTGGTGAGATCTCAATCTTGTCTAAGGCTCTACACAAAACAGCCAGAGAAACTGAAAAGGCGGATTTCATGGACATCTCTGCAAATCTGACCATTCATGTTCTTTGCTTTGCTTCCTCGGAGTCCCTTTCTCCGCCTAACTATGAAACACTATCAGTAAATCGCGCAAATCGGCGTGTATCCTTGAGGAAGGTGCTTATAAAAAATACTGGTGGGAGCACGTAACAATATGACGTTGCTGACTGGGTTATGTTGGAATGTCGTATGCGCTCATTCATCGTTTCCATTGTCCTTGTTTTGCTATGAATTTTATTTAACATCTCGAGAATATACTCTCTTATTTATTTATTTATTTACTTATTTAATTTTTTCAACACTCTTCGTTTCAAACTGGACACTTTTTATGCAAAAAAAGATGTATCTGTACTGGAAAGGGATGCTCTTTACAAAAGTGAGGTAATGTTCCGCTTTAAGAAAATCTATATTTAAAATCTGTGAAAAGATATCGCGTGAAAAGATTGTCTTAATGAACATCTTGTCTGGATAAAAGATGTCTACATTTATAGGGTGAGATTTTTTCACAGATTTTTTCCCACATTTTTATATTTTTCATATTTCCTTGACTAAAACAACGTTTTTAGGTTTATTCTAAAGTATTCTAACACGAACAATTTCTCGTGTGATGAGATTCCGCCGTGCACTCGTCCAGAAAATTGCAGTCATCATTTGCTTGATAAAATAAATGAAATAAATGCTTACCTAAGATTAAGCAGTTACTGGCGTGTTTCTCCTATTGTAAATAGCTTGCTGTTTCTAAATTTTTGCGCATGCAAACAACATTTACGCAGTCATTATAATGGGCGATGCAGTGAGTGTTACAAGTGTACAGTGCAATCTTTTCACAAGGCGCTCAAGTAAAATCGTTACTTTCTAACACATTATTACGGATTTACTATGTAATATTGTATGTGATCAGATAATGAGAATTTAGCTTCTATTCAAACAATGTGCACTTATAAATAAGACACTCTGTGAAGGTGAATTCAAAGTAAGAACTTTCCTCGATAAGGAATAAATTTGGCATAAAAACCATATCTATCTAAACTTCAGATGCGTCTCGCATGGTCTGCAATATGTTAATTTCTTTTCTAAAGGCGTCCGATTATAAATTATTATTATATGAGTTTTTGATGTCCCACTAACGAGGAGTAGAGGCGGAAGACTTAGATTGTATCCCCAAGTGCCAAGGTCACAGGTTAGGTCTAACTTCCTCACTTATCGGAACCTTAAGGACCTCAACCTGCTTATAGGCGAATCTGAAGGTTTTCATAACATGTCTGTCTGTCAGTTTAAGAACGTTTTAACCAGAAAGGGTTTTTTGTAGATGGTTTTAGTTACATATTTTTATATTTGTTGTTTGAGCTAGTGTCTTACACGCGTGTGATTGATTGTAATTCACGCCATAAATAAATAAATAAAAATAAATAAAATATAAATGTTACCCAGTTGATAGTGAAAATTGTGCTGTTTCAAAAAAAATCGTTCAGTTTAAAGTAAAGTCTGTTTCTTATTCATTTACTCACTTGTTTATTTGTTTATTTATTTATTTTTTCTCCAACAAAGCACGTTATATACGTAGGTTAAAAACGGAACGAAAACCCTTAAGAGGCGTATCAACGTAGGTTGGGAAGGGCAGTATAGTTTTCATTCGGAAAATGGTGTAAGCGAGACCATGTGCATGTGAGATTTAATAATGCTCCAGGGAGCGTAAAAGTTTATAGAGCTATCGCTAAATTAACCTAGTTGATTAAATTGCTAACCTCATAGGTTTGATAATGATGGCTATTTATCTAAATTTTGTTAAACGTTAAAATTGCATAGAATTCAGGAGTAAATAATGTGTTGTGCATTCAGGTTTCCCGACACCGGCGCCTAAGCCTGGTCCAAAGCTGAATGAGGAAGGTTGTCCGATGGACCACAAATGTGTCATGGGCGCCTTCTTCGGATTCTGTTGCAACCAAGCGAACGAAGGTAAGAGAGCGATAACTGCTTCATGAACTGAGCCAAATTTTTTAAGCAGAACTTGTTTGGCACCGTATCTACCACAGGACCTGTTTAACTCCATCGTGCGTAGTTTGCCCCAATGGGAAAGAAGGAGATTGTATGGCATCTAGTGGGGTATACCTTATGTCATGCAATGAAATTGGGAAGAAGTACATAGAGAACACTGTGTACTAATAAAACGGAACAACCCTGCTGCGTGGGGACTGCTATCTATACCAAAATAGTCAAAACTCACGACAAAGCGGGCACTTCTCAAATCAATCTGGACACTCTACTATGGAAGATTGATGCTTGTGGAATCAAACTGAACATCTCCCAAATCATAGCGAGGGACTTTCGCATTGGACTGAGACTATGCAAAAAGTCTACGAGCCTGTCGTGGAAGAAGGTCGTAGAGCTGTCGTGCCAAAAGTTTGCAATAAGTTTTTATCCTAAAAAATTTCAGTATGACTTTTTTGAACTTTCAATTCACCTACTCTATTAGTAAACACACTCTTTAAAATCATAAATTTTTATTATTTTTTAAGGAAAAATAGCGATTAAAATTTGCCCTGAAGCGCAGGGAAGCAACAATCAGATAGAGTATTAAAAGAGGAGACCGTGCCATGCTCTCGACTAGGTCGTCACCATTTTTATACCTCATCAACGCATGGCGCCCTGTCGAAAGCGATTTTGACAACCTTCCAGGCTTGTATAGCTGATAGCGATGATTCTCTGGGAGGTGTGGAGCGTTCAGTTCTTGTCGTATCTCGAGATGATAGGGCGCCTTTTGTTTACGGCAGATGGTCGGCTCAAGAGTGGATTGCATTTTCGACCTTCTGAGTGGAAAGCAGTTTCTGATACCATCTCCAACAATTTATTCGATCGGTAGTGGACGTTTCAGTGACTTCTTCATTGTGCTTGACCTCGTTGCTGGGTTGCTGCCGAGACTAAACTAATTGAAAATGAAATCACGCACTCCTTCACCCTGAGTAGTCATCGTTCTAGATAAGAAAACCTCTCAATAATGCAAGAAAATTTAACGATTCACAAGTTAAAATGATTGCCAGGAAACAACCTTTCAAACAAGATATAACACATGAGCGAGTTTTTATTTAATTTCTAGAAAAATAAAATGTTGCAAAATTTGTGACCGAGCCTAATAGTCTCGACGGATAACAAATTACTTTTGATACACATCTGCTTCGTATTCTAGCACTTTCCACAATATTATTGGGATCGTTGAACACAAGTGTAAGCCATTCATCTTCTCAACAGCTCAGATGTTTTCTTCTTCTTCCTTTTTCCTCTTCTTCTTCAGCGTTTGTCCCGCTTCGTGGCGGGGTCCGCTATTCTGGTATCATGACGGCACCTTTGCCGATCCAGCGCTAGATCAGAGTGGACACCAGCTACTTTCAAGCCCATATGTAACGTATCAGCCCTCGGGCGCTTTCTAGGTCGCTTTCCTATTACCTCGAAGTTAAGGCCTATCTTGCGGACGCTGTCTTCCTTTCCACGCTGAACGTGGCCGTACCATCGCAAGCGAGCTTCGCGCATCTTGTCAGCTATCGGCGCGACATCGAACTTCTGCCGAATAGCATCGTTTCGGATGCGGTCCATGCGCGTAACTCCTGCCGTCCAGCGCAGCATCTTCGTCTCCATGACGCTGAGGCGCGTTTCAACTTCCTTGGTCGCTGGCCAACACTCAGCGCCGTGCATTGCTAGCAGGGGTGTGCGTAATTACGATTTACGATTTACGATTTTACGATTTACGGCTATTTTTGCTGATTTTTTTACGATTTACGATTTACGACATTTTGGGTCGTAAATCGTGAATTTTCGTAAATGTGGTCTCTGATCAACAACCAACTGGCGTCCGAATTTATGTGGACCGGGTTATAAAGATGTGTCCACTCTAACGGTCCCCTCTTATAGCTCATTACCACTCCCATTCAGAGTTGTTTTTTGATACTCAAATGTGCTACTGTGGTAGAAGACACCGTGCTATGCACAGGATTCTCGAATCCGACTATCAGTTTCCGAGAGAAAGAGAGGCGAGAATTCTAGATCCACGTCGTGTTTGGTAGTGAGGTCTAGTCAACTTGTTTATAATATATTCATGCCAAACCTAACTAATAGAATTGACGCACATCCACGATCGAAAATCATTCGTGACTGGAAGCGGGGTCTAGAAAGTTGCTGTTGTCATTTGGAAAGGATAAACCACTGATGTTTCCATCGGTCTGCATTGTAGTTCATAGGGCGGAAGAGCGAAAATTGATGCTCAAAGTGCGGTAAATCCAAGCGCGTAGCATTTCAAGAAAAGCTCGAACTGGTTCTGACAGTTTTGATCCCCTTTTCGGTGATGATTTAATTTTGATTTGAATGTGATTGAGTTTATAATCACCCTATTTGATCCATGAAACTCTCGGAGCAAACGTTCGTTACATAGCTGATGAAGAGCAGCTCGAGCAAGTGCATAGAATTACTAAATAGTAGTGCAGTATTGCACTAGTTTTCGAAATCGGACACGTGCAGGCAGATTTGCGTAGAAAACCAGTGCTCTGAGTAAGTTTAGGCTACTCCCCCCTATAGCTGATATTGTCGATCGATGGCTCAGAACTTGTGAGCACTTTTGAAGTTGCGAAATGCCTTCGCTCCAATCTCTCTACAGTTAAGAGCTTCTGAATTCGAATATTGCGCTGAGGTTATTTCTTGAAACCCTCTGTGCCACTACTTTCCTGAAGCGGTCTATTCCACTTGCTGCGTTTAAAATGAACTTTTGCAAGCTCTAACTGATCCTGTTTTAACTTCGTCCGCGTTCTTCCCAACTTTCAGATCAAATAGGATTACTTTTAAACCAGACTAGATACTTTCTAAATAAAAATTGTCTTGTCTATGGAATCAAACTGAGGATGCCTTAAGAAGGCTACCTTAAGGAATACGTTAACCTTACCATTTTACTAGATTAAGTAGATTACTAGATTTTACTAGATTAACTAGATTACTAAATTACTAGTAGTCGCTGTTACTAGATTAATACGCAAGCTAAAAATTGGTAGTAAGTTAGGAATTTAACAAATATTCAAACGGTGCAGTTTTTACTGGAATATCGCGCATAGGCTAAAGTAAAGTTTTTGAACCTACAGTTTTGTCGGCTGTCCTGGAGCGTGTAAAGTCTAATTTGAAAGATGCCTTACTAGTAGGAAGACGTAAAAAGATAAAGTATGTTGTTAAGAAAACTGTTCAGCTTGAGCGGAAAATAATGCGAAAAATAAATACTGAATCACATCTGGTTAACATTAGCAGAAAAATCCTTCTGAAACTTACTTGCACTACACTATAGGTAAGGTGACTATTACGATTAACGGTTTACGATTTACGACGGTTTTTTCGTAAACGAAATTTCAAATTTCATTTACGCACACCCCTGATTGCTAGTGGCCGGATGACTGCTCCACTCCTCCCACTCTATAAGCTTGTTGACGTTGATGTGGAATTCCAGAATATCGTACCATATCACTTCACGCGGTACGCGGTCAAAGGCCTTCTCCAAGTCGAGAAAGGCGATATGCACTGGCTTCGGTTTTTCGCGGTGCTTCTCTATCAGGAGGCGGGTGTTTTGCTCAACTCAACAGCTCAGATGTCTTGAATTTCTTAAATTTTAATCTGCATATATGTAGCTCTCAAGATCGATGAAGGTGAGCACCCATTTAAGTGTATACGACTACTCGGCCAAATTTCGGGCAAACTATTGGAAGTACTATTTTCCTTAAAAATTATGCACTTCACCACGCTCCTGTCAAGTTTTGAGGAATTTTCCCTGCAAGTCCTCTCAGACTCTCAGTTGAAAACGTATCCTTCCTTTTCAGACCGGTTCAACGCCGCTTACCATCCGAAATGCAGCAACGGTCGTGAGCCATACGGCGAGATGATGGACGGGTGGCGGCAGATTCGGTTCGGCAAATCGTGTGCGGACAACTTCTGTCCCTCTGGCTACAGGTGCCAAGACGCGGACATCTTCGCGTACTGTTGTTGACGTTGATGTGCTGTATATACTGCCACATAATCACATCTGAACACCTCGCAACTAGATTTTCTATGAAAGCTCTAATAAATATAAATCTAATATGACCATTGCCCTGAACACTCTTGATACGTTCTGCGACTGCAAACAAACCTTCTCCGTTTTCTCTAACAGTGGGTCTTAGATAGCTCCCTATCCTTGCGTGTTGCATAGTGTTGTTGTTGTTTTGTTTTAGATGGGCGCATGTTGGTGCAATCGTAGGCGATAAGGGTAAAATATTGACAATGAGATCATCACATCACATTAAAACACCTTGCAAAACCAAAGGCGTGTCCCAACTGCCACCACGACATACTGTGGAAGTAGAATGGGTGGCGCATTGAACTGGATAGGAAACTCCGACCGTTATCGTTGACTCTGTTAGATATAAGTGTGCTAAAATTTCACGTGAAAACTCGAGTTTCCGGCCGTTATAGTGTTAGCGGGGAAGTCCCAGCTATTACCACCTTGCCCTTCATGGCCGCAACAAGAATCAATTCAATCGATAACGGAACGATATCTGCCATATACTGGCTGTAAAATCTACTGAGCGGCCAACATATTGATGTAGTTAAACTCCTTATTTCTTGCTCAACATTCATATTTGGGCGCGTGTAGCGCAGTCGTCTGTACTCGTCTGTACTTACAACGCCCGCACGCTTGCGTCGGAAGCATCCGTCGAGGACCTGATGATGCAAGCCAGGAAGATCAAGTACGACGTCATCGGACTGACCGAGACGAGAAGACACCACCCCCTACACGCCGCCTACGACTCCGGAGAAGAACTGTTCCTCGGAACATGCGACAGCAGGGGAGTAGGCGGCGTTGGTGTCCTCGTCAACACGCACTTGGCCATGAACATCGATTCGTACGAGTCTCTGACAAGCCGAATCGGACGTCTGCGACTGAAGCGATGTGGCTCCGTGCCAGCCTTGACTGTGTTCGTCGCGTATGCCCCAACATCCGACTACGACGACGAAGACGTCGAGGCCTTCTACGTGGAGCTGGAGAAGTTCTATAAGGAAGATCACACCTTCTACAAGGTGATCGTCGGCGACTTCAACGCCAAGATCGGGCCACGAAGGTCGCCTGAAGAACTTCACATCGGAACCCACGGTTTGGAGTGGAACGAGCAAGGTGAAAGGCTGTCTGAGTTTATCATGTCGACCAAGACCATCCATGGAAACTCGCAGTTCCAGAAGCCTCCCTCCCTACGATGGACCTGGGAATCCCCCGGTGGCCAGTTCCACAACGAGATCGACCACATCATTTTCAATCGCAAGTATTGCCTGACCGATGTCTCCGTTGTCCCCAAGTTTTACACGGGATCGGACCACCGCTTCCTTCGCGCGAGGTTCCGCTTTTCGCGTCAAGGAGAGAAGGCCGCGAAGTTCAAGAAAAGGAATCCCAGAACGACCATCAACTGGGACCTTTACACCTCTCTTGTCGGCCTTTGGGAAGATGCCGTCATGGACAACGTCGACGAGGAATACGATCGCTTCGTGCACCATCTCCACGATAGTGCTAAGGGAGCCGAGAGCTTGAAGACCACCAAGAGACGCCTGTCTCCGGAAACTCTCGAGCTGATACGCCAGCGTGGAGCAGCACGAGCGTTAGGCAACTACCAACTGACGTCCGAGCTTGCAAAGCTATGCAGAGCGGCGATAAAGGAAGATCTGAAGGAGAGAAGGGCGGAAGTGTTGGTTGAAGCAGCAGAGGCAGGGCTGAGCATCCGCAATGCCCGCCGGAACTTCGCCAACTTCAAGACCAAGATGACCGCTCTCCGACGTCCTGACGGAACCATCACCTCTTCCAGAAGGACCATAGAGAAGGTCATCCACGAATTCTACACCGATCTCTTCGATAGCCACGTCCACCTGCCCCCATGCCATCTTCCGCAGGATGGATACGTCGTCCCCTCTGTTCTCTCTTCCGAAATCCGACACGCCATCTCGTCGGTGAAGAAACGTACAGCACCCGGTCCTGACAGGATCAGAGCTGAACACCTGAGGAACGCTCATCAACACTTTGGCGCGGCTCTTCACACGCTACCTGTCCGAATGCAAGGTTCCATCTCAGTGGAAGACCAGCAAGACCGTCTTGCTGTACAAGAAGGGAGACGTGCACGACATTGGCAACTATCCCCCGATCTGCCTGTTGTCCGTAGTCTACAAGCTGTTCACTCGAGTCATCCTGAATAGGATCGGCCGAACGCTGGACGAAGGACAGCCATGCGAACAAGCAGGATTTCGGAGAGGATTCAGCACGATCGACCACATACACACCATTACGAAGCTCATCGAAGTGTCGCGAGAGTACAAGCTGCCGCTGTGCCTTACGTTCATCGACTTGAAGAAGGCATTCGACTCCGTCGAGACTGAAGCGGTCATGGAAGCCCTGCTCACCCAGGGCGTTCCTACTCAGTACATCAGAGTCCTTCGAGAACTGTACAGTGGATTCACGACCAAGATCTCACCATTCTACAACGACGTCATCATTGAAGTGAAGAAAGGGGTTCGACAAGGGGATACCATATCCCCGAAGCTCTTTAGCGCCACCCTCGAAAATGTCATGCGCGAACTAGAATGGGAAGACATGGGAGTGAAGGTCGACGGCCGGCAACTGCACCATCTTCGCTTCGCTGACGACATCGTGCTCATAACACCGAGCATCAGTCAGGCGGAACGAATGCTGGCCGACTTCGATCGTGTATGTGGAAGCGTTGGACTGCAGCTGAATCTTACGAAGACGATGTTCATGAGGAACGGATGGGTTTCTGATGCCCCATTCTCGCTCAACGGAACGAACATCTCCGAATGCTCCAGCTATGTGTATCTGGGTCGCGAAGTCAACATGACCAACGATCTAGCACCAGAGCTGAGCAGGAGGAAACGAGCGGCTTGGGGAGCTTTCAAGAGCGTCGAAGAAGTCGTGAAGAAAACGAAGAACGTCCGACTCCGTGCCCACCTATTCGACTCCACTGTTCTTCCTGCCCTAACAAACGCCTCAGAGACCTGGGCCATACGAAAGCAGGATGAACACGCGATCATCGTCGCGCAGCGTGGAATCGAGAGGACGATGCTCGGAGTGACACTACTCACGCAAGTGAGAGAAGGCCTCCGGAGTTCCGAGCTTCGCCGACGTTCGAAGATCAGAGACGCTGTCGCATGGGCCAAGTCGTCGAAAATTAGGTGGGCCGGCCACGTAATGCGATTCGCAAACACCCGCTGGACGAGAGCCGTCACAGACTGGATTCCGCGGGATGTCAAAAGAACACCAGGGCGCCCACCAACGCGTTGGTCGGACTTCTTCGTGAAAGCCCTGAACGACCGATATGACGCTCTTCGTGTCCCTCGAGCGAGGAGGATCCATTGGACCACTCTGGCACGCGACAGGGACGAATGGAGACGCTGTTGGCGCCCGCTCGAGCAAGTCGATGATCAACGGGACGACAGGTGATACAGGTGATACAGGTAGCTCTGTCGGGGGAGGTGCAGACTGTTGCGTGCACCCGATAGCAGCTCTTGGTTCGCATTTGCCGCATAGGACAACCAAAACTTCCATCCCTCCGGGGTCGGTGAATTGGGGCCAGACTTGTCTGGGAAGGATAATGCACTGACTTATACATTGGCTGGCCACTGCAAGTCATTGTCATTGCATGGCCAAATATGCATTCACATCGCTTCCACGATATCATGTAGAAGTAGAATGTGTGGTGCATTCCAAACGAATTGATAGCGCCTTCTGTTACCCTCTTACCCGTTTAATCTGTTATTAGGTCATCCAATAAGTAGTGTCGTTTTTTTCTGCACTACGGTTTTAGCTCATTATTTATCGGCAGATTTGTGTATTTCAAAAATGCACTAAAGTGATTCTGAGGTAAATGAGACCTGCTCTTTTAGAATCTATCACTCGTTTAATTGTTAGCACGCAAGTTCAGGTGAAATGGCTTGGCAAATCTCAGAGGAGCATATTCGTTATTGCATGCTGTTCGAATTTCGGAGGGGTAGTAACGCAACGGCTGCTACTAAAATATTTGTGATGTATATCCAGATCCATTGGGCGTTCGCAAATGCCAGCGATGATTTTCCAATTTCAAATCTGGTAATTTTGACTACTCTGACTCCTCTCGATCACGAAGACCCGTAACATTTATGACGACATTCTGATGGCAGAACTGGAGGCGATTCCTTGTCAAACAGTAGAGGAACTTTCTAGTACTCTCAACGAACCTAAATCAACCATACATTTTCATCTACGCCAAATTCACAAGGTATGCAGAGCAGGCGTTCGTGTGCACGATTTATCCGCCGAAAACCGTGCTGACTGGTCGACGCTTTGCAACGCATTGCTTCAGCGGCACTGTACAGCCCCGTTTTTTGATAGACTGATCACAGGAGACGAAAGATGGATCTTGTACGATAATCCGAAGCGCAAAAATCAGTGGCTTTTCAAAAATGAGCTACCAAGAAGTACTGCGAAGCCGGTTATTCATCTCAGAAAGGCACTCCTCTGTGTTTGGGGGAGCATCCGTGGAATTGTCCACTTTGAAGTGCTTAAATCTGGAAAGACCGTTGACGCAGACCTTCACCGCGAGCAATTGGATCGACTGAACCAAGCTTTACTGGAAAAGTATTCGGCGATCGTCAACAAAAAGGGCGTAATTCTCAATCACGACAATGCAAGACCGTACTGTGCAAACCGGACGCTGGAAAAAATCAACGAATTAGGAGGATAGGAGGTTCTGCCTCATTCGCCGTATTCTCCCAATCTCGCACCTTCGGATTACCACTTATTGCGGTCTCTACAGCATTTTTAGTGGCAAGAAATTCGAAAGTTTGGAGGATATTCAAAATGCCATGTCCACATACTTTGCTCAAAAACCACAACAGTTTTATTGGTTCTGTATTGAAGATTAGTTCTTTAGATAGAGGAAGGTTGTTGATAACGATGCTGATTATACTGCTGGCTAAAATAAAGTTTTTTTTTTTGAAAATTTGTTCAATTGAAGTCAAGGTTGAAAAAACGGCATTACTTATTGGATGACCTAATACATTTGTGCCATTGTGCATAATCAACCCTTTATAGGGCATAACTATTTCTCGAAAAAAACTTTTTGCTTGTAAAGAATCAACCAAAGGTTGCCGTCAGCTCCCATAGCTGCCGAGGCGCCAGATCATATACTGACAACTGACTAGGTTAATTTCTCTCTTTCATTATAGAAGGGAGTACCTTGTCAAGGTGTTTTTTATACCTCAAATCGTAGGCTAAGCTCTGGGAACATTCTCAACGCTCTCTATACAAAGAGCAGGGTTCTGCTCTTTGTATAGAGAGCGTAAGAAAACATAATAGTTTGTTGGTTTCATTGTGCAAAATATAGTGAGGTAAAGCTAAGGTCAGCTATGAAACTAACAAACAACGGCTCTTACAAGTGTTATTGATGTCCTAGGTTTAAAAATTCTTTTGCAAGTCTTGGCGGAGATCCCCTCTAGATCACACTTGCCTGGCAGCAGAATAAATCCATTGAGAAGGGTTGATTGGGTTAAGAAGTCAGATTTTCTCCTCCATTTAGCAATTCAGGATAGTAGTCTCAACTTCTTCCTCAAGGATCTCGTCAGCACTCCGTCAAAGAACGTTGTGGGGGTCGATTTCCTCCAGAATGTTTTACACCAGAGTCGGTGCCAGTTTTTTTTCTATTCTTGATGTGGAAAAGACTAGAGTACAGTTCGTTGAGGACCGCGTGGAATGGAGTTATAATAGTAATACTAATACTTTATCGGCAACGAGAATATAACAACCATGAGGAAGAAGCCAAACATAGAAGAATCAAAACGGACATAAGAATAGACGAAAATTCAAACAAAGAACGGAAATAAGGTCAAATGAACGCTAAGAACACAACTGGAATACAAGTGCCAGCATTGGATCAGGTTATACTAAGCATTAAATGATAAGCTGACGAAATGCCAAGGAGGAGAAGGAGTATGTAATACACGGATGTAGGAAAGACAGATGAAACCACTAAGCTAGAAGAGGCAGTGCCCCCACCACTGCGAGTTTTACTGCAGATGTCACGGATAAAGAGAGATACACCTGTATAATGAGGGTGCCCAGCTTTCTAAGAATACATGCAAAGCAAGGCAACAAAAATGTAAATAAAAGCTATTGCTATAAAAGGTAGGGCACGTGTAAGCGCATGCAAAAGCTAGAGCAAGCGAGAACAAACGAGACAAGGCAGAGAGTATGTAAAAGATGGAAAATGGAAAAACAGGTGAACCACTAAGCTAGAAGGGCTGTGCCCACCAACACTGCGAATTTCGGCAGCTGAAACTCCGGATCAAATAGTGATCCGCCTACATAACCAAGGTGTCCAGCTGTTTCGGAGCCATGCAAGCAACGCAAGGAAGATGTAAAATAATTGCATTTCGTCATAAGAAGCGCACGTGAAACCGCATGCTATAGCAGCTAGACGGCCAGAACAGTTAAAGAAGAAAGCGACAAACGAGTGGGGAGAGGAACTATGTAAATGAACGTGGCATGAAAATCAGGTTACCCCTGAGCCAGAAGGGCAGTGCCCGCCAACATTGCGAGTTTCAGTAGCTGAAACCCCGGATAAATAAGATCCACCTACATAACCAAGGTGTCCAGCTGTTCCTCAGCCATGCGAGCAAGGCAAGGAAGATGTAAAGTAGTTGCAATGACTATAAGAAGTGCACGTGAAGCATGCTATAGCTAGACGGCCAGACAGTTAAAGCACGCAAGACAACAATCTGACATATGCATGGAAGGCAAACGCAAAACGTAAAACAATAGAATGTACAATAAGAAGAGGATACAATTGGTTGGCGCGCTACCACCTACCAATGCTGCTCACCTTTGCGACATGTAGCAATGGTTCTATCGGTTGGAATTGTGCTTTATAGGATTGAGGAAACTGATATGAAAGGTGCAGAAGAATCAAACGCTATCATTTCTAGAAAAGGTCGAACTGGTTTGGACAGTCTTGATCTCCAATTTCGGTGCGGTAGTTTATCGTATTCATCCTACGCTCACGATACTGCAGGATTCCGGAGAGCAAACGTTCGTTACAGAGCTGGCGAAGGGTAGCCCGTGCGAGTGCTGGGAGTTATTAAATGGAAGAGTAATATTAGCCCTTTCACGACATTGTCCGACGATGTCGTCGATCTCTTTATTTGCCGCGTGGGACAATGTCACCATAATAAAGTTAGTTCATGGAAAATTATCACACATTCTATGGGACAATTTTAATCTATGAGTCCGCGAATAGCTACAGTCAGGATGGTCTATAGAAAACTTTATTTGTTACTGCTTTTCATACCTAACAAATAATACAAATAAAATAATAGGAATAATCAGCGCGCGGGAAAAATGCGCGCTGTCCCACGAGGCAGACACCTGAAAATCGCGCGTGTCGTGAAAGCGCTATGAAGTTTTCGAAATCTTACATGTGCAGGCTAGAGCAGGAAACCGGCGCATGAGTCAGTGGTGAAACGTTTTTATTTTTAATTTTTAGTTTTGACAGCAAATTTTCCGCTGTTGTTTCTGCTAAATGCTAGATTTATATTCAAGCTTAAGAATTGGTAGTAAGTTATGAATTCAATGAAAATTTAAACCATGCAAGCTTTTGTGGGAATGCTATGCATAGGCGTAAGTAAAGTTTTTAATTTACAGTTTTTTCGACTTCCTTGAAACGTGTAGTTTGGTTTGGTCGATGTTCTACTATCAGGATGCCGTGACAAAAGAAATAGTTTGGGAAGAAAACTGTTCAGATTAAGCTGAAGCTGAAAGTAAGACAACAGTTAAATAAATATTGAATCACATTTGATTAACATTAGAAGAAAGACACTCTGGAGACTTAGTTGTACTGCATTACAGTTCAGGTGACTCTTACAATTCATGGTTTACGACCTACGATTTTCGACGGTTTTTTCGTAATTACGATTTACGATTTACGATATTTCAAATTTCATTAACGCACACGTCTGGTCCCGCTTCGAGGCGGGATTCGCTCTTCTGGCATCGTGACGCCACTTTTCGCAATCAAATGCTTGATCGGGTGGATGCCAGCAACCGTCAGGTTAACATGCTACGTATCATGCCAACGCTGCTTGGGCCGCGCTTTATGTCGTTTATCGGGCACATCTATGTTAAGGCCAATTTTCCTAACAGTGTCATCACTAGGACGAAGAACATGGCCATATCACCGAAGGCGAGCTTCAGCTAATTTATTGCAATTGGAGCGGCACCAAATCTTTATTTATTTATTTATTTATTTATTTATTCTGTACGTGGACAACTACGTGATACAATTAAGAGATACAGTTAGACCAAACAAAACTCAACACACAACAGCGGTAGGCTCATCAAGAGAATTTAGTTTATACAACAGAACAAAACCTCAAAATCAACAGCAAACTATAAAGCTTCCTGGAGATACCTGTCAGCTAGTTTTTTGAATTGCCTTAGACTGCTTGGTAGGCTACTTTTCTTTGAACGCTTTATAAACTCAACTCCTGCTCGATTAGTGAAAAATGAGGATCTTACATTGCTTTTGCAGTAGGAACTTGGATTTTCCTTGGCCACCCCCTGCGTTAGAAGAAGAGACCGAATAGAACTCTTAAAGAGGAAGGCGTGCCATACAATTTAGCAACCTATAAATCATGACTAAATCATTTTTTCTTTTACGATAAGCGAGAGTACGTAAATTAAGGATCCTATTTCTCTGTGATGCTGAAGGTAAGGTGCTGTAATTATATCCGTGAATTCTTATCCAAAGCTTCTTTGTGAATCTGTTTTGCAATAACTCAAGTCTAGCTACTTCTCGTTCCCTTTTAGGACTGAAAACAGTGCTACCATATTCTAGCATAGAAGTCTAACGTATGATTTGTAAGCTAACACAACTTAGTTTGTTCGCAGTGATATAAACAAGCTGTGCACTACTCGCTCAGCTTTTTTTGCTACAAGATCACAGTGTTCCTTAAACGAAAGACTTGTATCTAAAATAAAACCCAAGTCGCGCAAGCTAGCAGCGTTGTTAAGTTGAAGGTCTCCAAGGTGGTGCTTGTTCCTGTTATTTTGTTGTCAAAGATGAAGTACTTGTGATATTTGCGAAGATAACGGCAATTCCCAGTTTGCTGACCAATCCGCAACAGCGTTTATTTCGAATTGAAGAGCCATGTAGTCATTCGCACCATGCACGTTCTTGTAAATCTTTATATCGTCAGCAGACATTTTATATGTTACACCAAACTGAGTAACCAAGGAAGGAATTCTCGAAGCATACACAGAGAAAAGGATTGGAGATAAAACACTTCCCTGACGAGCCCCACTGGTCACCGGAAGAGGTTCTGAGGATGATTCATTAATCCTAACCTGGAACGACCTGCCAGTTATGAAATTTTTAATACAATTAGTTACCATGGGATGAACACCTAGCTCTATAAGTTTAGCAACAAGTATTTTGGAAGGAACTTTGTCAAAAGCTTTCATGAAATCGAAATATATTACGTTGACATCAATTTTATGCTCAAGTGATTGTTCAGTCATTCAGTGTTGATAACATCAACGTTTCAGTAGATCTGCCGGTTCAGAAACCATGTTGATCTTTGACGTCTTGCATCGTTGCGAATATGGTCTAGACGCGTAGCACCAGCCGTGCAGCGCAGCGTTTTCGTTTCCATCGTGCTGAGGCGAGTCTCAACCTCCTTTGTTGTAGAGCAGCACTCAGCACGTACATCGCTGCCGGTAGGACCAGTGTCCCATAAATCTTAACTTTAAGGCGCTCCGGTATCTTTCTGTCGCATAAAATGCCTGTTATCGAGCGCCATTTGGACCACGTTGCACTCACGTGTGAGTTAACTTCGAACGTCAGACTACCGCGATTGCTGAGCCAAGGTACTTGCAGTTTGTCGACCGCACGAGCGCGGTGCCATTGATCTCAATAGACCCGGCTTCGTTTACGTCTGTCGTTAAGTACTCAGATTTTCTGACGCTTAGCTTGAGCCCCAACATCGTCAAGCGGTCACAACAAGATTGTGCGCTTGTCGCTCGAGTTCGGTCTTGTCTTCGGTACCTCATCTGCATACAGCAGCGTCCAGGAGGCAGGCTTCCAAAGAGCTTTCGAAATGGCATCGATTACGACAATGAAAACGAGCGAGGAATACAGTGCCTTGGTGAACACCGACGGAGATAGAAAACTTTGCCGATGAGCTGGCTGGCGCCCGCACTCTACTCTTTGAGCAAGAGTAAAGAATACGCACCCACTCAATAAGCTCTACGGGAACACCGTGTTGTCGTAAGGCGTACCATCTGACCTCATGCGGTACACGATCCAATTCTTCTCTAACAAGGGAGGTCAACGAACTCACAGTGATAATTTTAACAGTAACCTATTAAGGGTTGTAGGGGACTGTGTGGGAAGCACCGTAGTGGTCCTCAGAATTCTTGCGGACACCTGGGTAGATCAAAAATTGAAAAAGTATCACTTCGGTGTCAATAAACAAAATAAATATATATATAAAACAAGTAAACAATAATAAAATATACTACATAAATAAAATGAAATTACATAAATAAATAAATAATAAAAACTAATCTTTTTATCTTTTTTCAATTTTCCTTAATCTTTGGAGTCGTGAAGTACAGTTGTGCTGTGATGTCTATCAGTGTCTAACGAAGAAAGTCAAGACAAAGAATATCATCCATTTTGTAGACAAAGAAAAGTTGCCTGCTTTCCTCAATGGCCAATCTAACTACGTATTATGAACGCTGTTGCTTTGCGTGTTTATTTTTGTGTTTACATCGTGTCACCCAGTTTAAATCAAAGTTCTTGTGACAGTATGGTACACTACCGTGGTTAACACGTTGACGACCAGAGCGATTTTCGCGCGGCTGTCGCGTGGGATCAAGCCCCTCACGACACGACATCCCGTGACCAAACGTCGCCCTAATGGTTATTTGGGATGCTGAACACGAATCTGAAGTTCACCGAATACAGCAGAAGGCCACCTCTATCGACAACTAAGGGAGTCGGGTCAAAATCACCGATTTGGCTCAAACTTCGCCTAATGAAACTGGTCTATCTCTATAAATCTAGAGAGTTTAAACCATAAAATTTCGTTATCATACCTGTTTTTAAAAGCGTGGCCATCATTTTGATAGTATACACTGCTAAATTAACTAAGTTAAAAGCGTCGGCCTGTTCGTGCCGAGACAGGAATTCTTCGTATTTTAGCCTTCAAATCCTAGTTAGCAGTCAGCATCACCAAGGAAATAACTCATTTACTATAAAACATTAAATGCACTTTCTTTCATAGGTTTACACAAGTGCAGCAGCTGTCAGCTACTTTCATGTTCTCAGCTATCAAAATTAGCACATGCCGTCTCCCGAATCGATTCTCAAATCACTCATTAATTTTCAAGCCACTCTTACTTAGTTGTAGTTTTCCTGTTTTGCACCGCAACTAGTGTTCTGCAGGGGGTTTGCAGTTTTTTGTGCTGGCATTACTGCCTGTTCTTACTTATAAGGTTGGTGCATAAGTTTTCGGACATTTGGGGCATGAGATATTATCACAACAAACGAACAACAATATCAAGTCATTTGAAGTAACCACTATTTTCATCAATTGTCATTCGTCAACGTGCTGGTAAGTCATGGATGCCTTTTCTACAAAACGTGGCCGATTGTGATTTCGAAAATGTGAGCGGTGCCTCCTTGACATCCTCTCGGTTCCTAAACTGCTGTCCGTCCAAATAGCGTTGAAGGCTTGAAAACAAATGATAATCAGAAGGAGCGAGATCTGGTGAGTAAGATGGATGTGGAAGAACGGTCCATCCGTAGTCCGCCAACTCAACCGCCGTCGCTCTAGCAATATGCGGTTTAGCGTTGTCGTGTTGAAAATACACCTTCACTTGCTCTCCTCGTGTGGTTTGAAGGGGGGCCCTCAACTTCCTCAGTTGGTTGACGTAAACCTCTGCTGTCACTGTTCCCTTCGTCCAGCAGCTCCCAGTATTCTACGCCAAGACCGCTCCATCAAATGCATAGCATCACCTTTTTCACGTGAAGATCGGGTTTCGGAACGACCTCTGCCTCTCCAGTTGCGTCAACCCACCGTGCACGCCGGTGATAATTAGAGTAGAGTATCCACTTCTCATCCCCGGTGACAAGGTTGTCCAGCTATCCGTGGGTACGTCTGAGGGTAAGGAGAGACAGAGCGACATCGGCTCTGCGATCCATGTCATGTTATGTCAAGTCGTGAGGTACCCAGCGACCCAATATTTGCACCTTCCTGGCTCCGCTTTCACTCTCTTCGGAGGCCATCCAAATCCAATGCATCGGGCGCCCTTCTCGTTCATTATCTTCAACGGAGAATTCACCAACTACAAACTTCGAGAACCACTGGTACACAGTACTTCAAGCAGGAGCACTCTCGCTGTAAACATCCTTCAGGCGATGATACGATTCGTTGGCATTGAGGCCAGATCGATGCAGGAATAACATGACGTGCCGAATATGTGTTTCAGTTGGGATGAATTGCTTAGCAATAATAGCTGACGTTAACAACGCAGAAGTAAATGTTAGAAACAGTTTTGTAGCCCTCTCCTTTCTCTATTGATCGATCTTTACGCGTTGGTACATGTGAGAAATTTGGCGAAAAATGCGCTTCCAATTCAGGAGGGATGAAATTTCCGAGAACTTATGCACCAACCTAATACCATTAGTCCCTTTCTTTCAGCATAAATTTACTTTTTTTGAATTCTTCACTGAAGACTCACCTGCTCGTCTCTATGCGAGAAATTATTTAAATGGTCTTCTACACTACGTCGACAGCTCTACGACAACATCCCGTCAATATTTCAACTTTTTTCCACACAATCGAGCTCGCTTGCAGAATCGCACACTTTAGGACGTCATTAAACCACACTGTGCTCCTTTCCTTAAAAAATTTCGATGTTGCTGAACTGAATAGGAAAAATTCTTTTTAGCTGTAACAAATAAGTTATCAGATCTAAAAACTAATGCATTTATTTATGTATAAGTCCGTCATTTTTCGTTTGCAGCAAGTGGTTTTCTTAATGTTAAATGGGTTGTAGCAACTTTGTTATACCAAGGAAGACATTACTACTATAATCATACGATAGTCATTTTATTCGGTTTTGAAAAACAGCAATACATAAAAATGGCTTCGTTCATGCTGATAATCTTGAAACGATTACAGAGCCACAATTTTGCGTTTTTTTTTGTTTTCTTTGATTTATTCTTTACGTTGTTTCTATCTGAGGAAACGGCTGACTTGGTGATATCGAAGGCGTCGACTGCTTTCCAACAGTATATTCCGGCTCAATACTGAGTTGGTTGATATGTCACCCCTTTTGCACAGTGAAAGCGCTGGGATCAAGTCGAGCCCGACCGCCAGTCGAATTATGAGACCGGGGGTCGGACTCGACTTGATCCCAGCGCTCGGTGGCGGGATTACCGGTGACCCACACTGGGTTCGTACCGTGATGCCATACCCACTGGCGGTGTGGTACTCCAGTGGAGCAATAAAACAACACCGATCAATCTTTTTGGAATCCCCGACGTCAATCCTTCGCCTCTGAAGTCAATTGCGTTCCTATCTTAACATCTAAGAACATCCTAACTTCTTGTTTATTTGTTTAGTTCAAAAATAATGCCGAATTTGACCTGTCACATTTAAATTGAAATATTCCAGCATAACTGTTTTTTTAGATGGAACAAGAACTTTTAGTTTCTGCATGTCTTTTTTGAAAGTATGCTAGGAATAGCATTTCATATATAGGTATACCATTTTCACGTAAAACTGGACACTTCATATTAATTTGGACTTTCTTCCAAACAAGGTAAACTAGACTTGAATAAGCCTTGAAGCGTTTTATGCGAAATTGATAGAAATCGATTTCTCCGAAATTGGTCGAGATTTCCAAAGGTTCAGTGAAGGTTGCGCCGTGTGCTTGTATGCTCCAAGACTACATCATTGTTCCTCATCAAAGATGAGAATTTCAATTTTTAATTTCGTTAGATGTGATATTCACCCATGTGGGCGGTCTGGCCCTTTAACCCGTAGGAATGTTATACATCTCATCCTGTTATGTTTTTAGTCTTAGAAGTTCCAAATATGTTTATTAAAGATAAATCCATCCTAGTTACACAAGTGTATTCTATTGCTACGGTGGCGGTTTCTGCCTCAACATCTTTGAAGTCAGAAGTCGTCGTAGGAGTACATCGTCGCTATCGATCGGAGGACGCCTTGATCGATGGTGGCCTGAGCTGGAGCCAAGCCTGATCTAATTCCGCCACGCAAGCTGTGGCATAGGAAGTGCATGAAGCAAAAGACCTCAAGGCATGACAACTAATTAGGATCCGATTAGGCCTACCAGCAGGAGGTAATCCGCATGGCTCGTAGGCGAGTAGGGAAGCGAGAAGTGGATCCGCGGTGACTTTAGCTCACGGCGTGAGTCGTCATTCCCCGCCACTGCCGATGCGTTGGCGGAGAGGCCCCCCACCCGTCGCGACAGTACTTCTGCTGTCTTCGCATCAACCAGGGTGCACTACTCATCCTTGTCTCGCTCGGAGCAGCCTGTCTGGAGCGTGCACAGGGATGAAATGATACATTCGTTGTTCAGGAGCGCGGCAACCACCTTCATCAATTTGTCATTAAAAGGCTTCACGCTTGCAATCACATCTCAGAAACGTTCTGGGACGGTCACATCAACGCCGCTGGTGGTCCTGGTGTTGGCACACAGAACGGCCTTAAAGCATCGACCTGTGTCCCTTGACTTGCAGCAGGACCACCTCTTCTCTTGCACCGCACAGAAGTCAACCTTTCTTCGCTCCAGTGCTCTGCCAACTCAAGGAAGCGGCCCGACAACGTACCCACATTCAGCGTAGCTAGGCGGGTCTTGCTTACCTTGCGGAACATTCGGCCTAGGTCAGTTGTCCCACGATGCCTTCCTCGCATCTGGGACCCTCGCATATTTCTCACACTAGCCGGGCCCTGCGAGTGCGCCTCAGCTTCCACGGCCCCTTAGCACTATCTCTGATTTGAATTGTTTCTATAAAGACCATCAGCTTAACTGGTTCAATGCTGGTATCAGCGGCCAGCTCATCCCGGATACGGGTGGGTGCTGATCGGTCCCACGAGCTGTGCGATGTTGCGTTCGATCAAACGGCGCCGGTGGTGTAAAGGCGGAGAGCATTCCCGCCCGGTGAGAAGGAGGTGCGGGTTCGAGTCCCACCTGGCGCTAGAAGTTTTGATAGCAACAAAACATCTTTGTGACAGCTTACAACTGCCTCGATACTCATGTAACGTCATCAACCGTGTGATGTGACATGGGTCTTCGTAGGCCGGCCGGTCACAGGGGCTTGTCGTCCGTACTCAAATGCCCGTGTTTAGCTCAGCCGCAGATGCGAAGATTTTCCAGTGACACCAAGTGGATGAACGGACGTCCCTACCAAATCATGCTTCTTACATGTTTTATAAAAGTTTAAAACGATATATTATCGTCAACGCAACGGTTTTAAAATCGCTTGTCTATCCGTGGCATATATAGTAATATCTAAACAAACGCGGGATTATTCGGAGCACCAAAACGGCGGAAACATTAGTCCGTCCTAACTGTTTCCGGTGATCTTCTCGCAATACATATATTTAAAAGGGATATATTAGAAGCGGCAGGAGACAGCTGCTGTAAACAGCACAGATTTCCCACGAAGTATGACTATTCCGAGCGTTTTATTGTCAGTTTTACATCCAAAGTCGAGCGGGCAGAACACATTTTCGAATTTAGGGTGTCACAGTAGCGGAATCTCTTTGGTTGACTTGGTATTTAGCTCGCTTCTTTTCGTGAGGATTACGGCACATCTGTGATGCTACTTTTTTAATTAAAGATTTCTTCAACGTTTTATAACTGGTAGAATTTAAAAGGTTCAAAAAACGTTGCCAATGACACCTTGGCTTTTCTACAAGCCAAAAATCCGGAACGAACAACAGCGGCAGCAGAACCCATCGCGCTAGGGAACAACTTTCACAAGTACACACGATCCAATCACGACCCCTTTATTTGTTTTATATGTTTATCACTACCATTATACCAAAATGAATCCTCTAAGAGAAGATAAAATCTGAAATAGAGGTTGCATCTCGTTTTCATTTGGTTTTTTCTGTCTCGCACGAGCTTATGAAAGGCCGAGAACTCTCACGCTTCTCACTGTCAGGCAGTATGTCAGCAGCAGCAAAAGCAATAATGTGTTGTTTACACTTTTTCGAGCATCGCAAGACACCCTCTTTTAGACATCCTGTCTAAACTAGACCCGTCTAAACACTGAAAAAGCCGCAGTCACTGAAGCAGGTTTCCTAACGTACGCCGCTTTTTGTCTTGTGAGTCGTAGTTGCACCGCAGAAATCTGATGTAAAATCATTATCTCGGGGCCATCTTAATGAATGCTTTTGAAACCTCTTGTCTTGCCAAGCTTGTTTTTCTGCCCCTGCAAATTTCCTTCATTTTTTTACCGCAGTAGTGAATGCTTACTTCAACAACCTCTGCTTAACTTTGCCGTTCGTTTGCTGCATGGGCATTAATCATTGCTTAGAATTGATGGTTTTCTTGCCGGTTTTCTATTTCGTTTTTAGACTTGGAAGTCTGTGCTACTAACACTGCCTTTTTTCTTACAACGTCCCTCAGTGGCGTATCAAATAAAGAAATAAACGTCGTGGCACAGAGTTATTATGAGATCATACTTTCTTTTTGATATGGGTGCCTTTAAAAAAATGTTACCGCTATTGAAATGATCACAAACTCTTGATTCTCGATCTACTGCAAAGTCATGTAAATTTTCTCAAAAAGTAGAAAAGCAAAAATCGTGTGGTATGTTGAATGTCGAGAATGCGCCTTGCGCATCTCGCTGTGAGCGCATCTCGCTAAGAGATTGACTGACGCCGACATTTACTCTTTATCCCTTACCCTTTATCTGACAATAAGATTGAGAATTTTTGACAAAATATAGTTCAGCATTCGTTTAAAAGCTAATGGAGGACCTTACCCACCTAACAACGAATAAGCATAAAATATGCAGTTAGGTAGAGAGGTATGGAAATCGAGTGCCTAACTGAACTCTCGCAAAACAACATGACCCATCACTGAGCCACCGATCCACGTGATAACTTTCGACGACTTGGGCCACGCAACAGCGTCTCTGATCTTCGAACGTCGACAAAACTCGGCTCTCCGGAGGCCTTCTGCGACTGTGACCGCGTGGTCATCCTGCTTGGCCCAGGTCTCGAAGGCGTATGTTGAAGCAGCAAGAACAGTGGAGTCGAATAGGCACGGAGACGGACGTTCTTCGACTTCTTCGCGTCTTCTTCGACGCTCTTGAAAGCTCCCCAAGCCGCTCGTTTCCTCCTGCCCAGCTCTGGCGCTAGGTTATACGCCATATTGACTTCGCGACCCAGACAAACGTAGCTGGAGCATTCGGAGATATGTGTTCCGTTGAGCGAGAATGGGGCACCAGAACACACTACGACCACCAATCCGTCATTTACACCACTTCCTAAACACATAGATCATTGCGCTTTATCTCGCAGTGAAATGTCGTCGACGCTTACAATCAGTACTGCATACGCTCTCCGACTGCCAGCTCGCTCCCTTCTTCTTCCTCTTCTTCTTCTTCTTCTTCTTCTTCAGCGTTTGTCCAGCATCCTAGCGGGGTCCGCTATTCTGGTGTCATGACGGCACCTTTGCCGATCCAGCGCTAGATCAGGGTAAACACCAGTAATCTTCATGTAACGTATCTAAGCAGCGCTGCTTCGGCCGCCCTCTAGGCCGCTTTCCAATTACCTCGAAGTTAAGGCCTATCTTGCGGACGCTGTCTTCCTTTCCACGCAGAATGTGACCGTACCAACGCAAGCGAGCTTCGCGCATCTTGTCGACTATCGGCGCGACACCGAACTTCTGCCGAATGACATCGTTTCGGATGCGGTCCATGCGCGTGACTCCAGCCGTCCAGCGCAGCATCTTCGTCTCGATGACGCTGAGGCGCGTTTCAACTTCCCTGGTCGGCTTTTTATTAATTTTTTCAAAATTTTTATTAATTCTCTCTGTACTTAATGTGCTGGTGCCTTCAACGAGATTGTATATGCTCGTAGAACAGTAAGACCGACGGTTTCGCAAAGAACTAGGGAAGGGGGAACTCCGGGTTCTGTCTGATCGCACATTTTAAGATACCTTGTCGGTGATCATCTTGAATGATAATTCCGTACCTGTTCTTCTTCCACACCCTCTAGATAATTTGTAGCCGGAAGCTTGTTTATTTTGCTGTCCACACTTTGTAGGTGTTAAATTGTTTATTTTACATTACAGTGCTTCACTCTATTCGTCGAACTTTAGCTGTTGACCTCTTGAAGTTGAAATCTATAAGGTTTTCTCTGATTTTTTTATTTGAAATATTGTTTTGCACTTAATTAAATTTTTTACCGAAATTTAACGATTTACAGGAAATTTAACGGAAATTTTTCTTAAATTTCCGGTAAATCGTTAAAAAGTTCCGTTAAAAAGTTTCACTAAAAAAATCAACGCGTATAATTTTGAGTACACCTCTGAATTGGATGATCAGTACAGTTTGTACTCAAAGTATTATATAAAACAACGCTCATACGAGGGAGTAATGGCCGAAAAGCTGAAATCATTTCTTTAGCTTAAAAGCGGATTCGCTCTATGAACCACAACAAGAATTTGAAACGAATTGCAGCAGTCAAAATTCAAGAATAAGCCCCAATTTGCGCAACAATGAAAGAAAATTCCGAAAAAGTGTTGTACCCTCCCACTGCAATGCGCGTCCTCCCGACCTCCACGCTTCTCAAGGCCTAGCGGCTCGGTGTCGGATTCCTAATGCATGGAACATCTGAAAAGCGCAGGCCTGGCACTCTTCGCCTACAAACCGCCTCACTGTTCCTGAAATCATACCAAGCCTACGAACTTTTGACAATCGAGGCAGCGCCGCAACGTTGTTTGCATGGTACTTTGAAGGCTATTAGGTTGCAACGAAATAAATGGCACTGAACCACTGTAAATTTAAACAGTTAATATCTCGGCTTGTAGGCAAGTTTGTTAATCGAAATAAAAACCATCTGATTCTACACATCTTTGCCAACGTGAAGCAAGCTTTCTTATCCCAGTAGCATAAAAATCAGAAGTTCTAGAATTGACGAAATCTTCGAAGGCACTTTCGGCATCCTGTTGGTATTCGAATATTTTCCCTACCAAGAAGTCGCCAAGATGCTTGAAGAAATGGTAGTCTGTTGGGGAGAGGTCGGGAGAAAACGGAGGATGTGGTAGAGCTTCAATGCTCAGCTCATTCAATTTCTGCAACGTCATTCGTGCTACATGGGAGCGAGCATTGTCGTGCAGAAGGAGAACTCGCCTTCGGTTTACCAAGGCCGGCCTGATATCCTTCAACTTTTTCATCATTTCTTCAATTTCAATGCAGTACTTCTCTGCCGTGATGAATTCACCGGGAGGGAGGAAGCTGTGGTGAATAATTCCCAGCGAACACCACCATACTGTCACCATTGCTTTCTTTTGGTGCAATTCCGGCTTCGCAAAAACCTTGGGGCTCTCATCGCTGTCCACCCACTGTGCCGATCGTCGCCTGTTGTCGTACGTTATCCATTTCTTGTCACAGGTTACGATGCGATCAAGGAATGGGTCCGTTTCGTTCTGTAGAAGCAGTGCGGACGAGATCTCATATCGTCGGTTTCTTTGCTCCTCAGACAGCTCGTGAGGCACCCATCTTTCCAGCTTTTTGGTCTTTCCAGTTTCCTTCAGATGCCGGGCAGCTGTGTTGTGACTGACGCCAAGAACCTTCGCTATCTCCTTGGTTCCTTTGTGTGGATCCTCCTCTACCACATCTCTCAGCTTGTCCTCATGAACATCACTGTGCCTCCCACGACCTTCATGTCCTTCCAAGCTCTCATCTCCATTCCGGAACTTCTGATACCAACGATACGGCGTCCGAATTGTGGAACATCCCTGACCGAATGCGGCGTAGATCTTCTTGTCCGCCTCGTTAGCTGTAGTGCCCAGCTTGAATTCATACAAGTAAATGCCTCGGATTACCCTTTTGTCTATCTGCAAAAAAGTCAATAAAACTCCAAAGTTTTCCCACTTTTACATAGAATATTTGGTACTCACCGGTAGAGCAAAGTTTGCGCTTCTAAATGATATGCCACATGTTACGGTTTGTTCTTAATCAAACGCTTAAAGACGCGCCAAAAAATGGCGCGAGCCAGTGCCACTTAATTCGTTACAACCTAATAGAATGACGCTCAAGCGTTGAGAGTCTCGCAGTGCTAATAGTGTACGTTACGGTTATTAGACGTTGCTATTAATATATTGTTATTAATTATTGATAAAGTATATGTAAACAAGAAGGGTGAGAAGTTTTCAGCAATTCCAAGCAGCCCTATCTATATTTTTAATCGATGCCAAGTCGATACCTCATAAGGCGGCGTTGGCACGTTATCATGTTTGTGCATCTAGGCTATGAGAGGAACATAGCCCTAGAATGTTCCATTTGTAGGCGGGGAGATCATATCGTCTCCTCTCCTCTTCCAGATTTCTGTGATCTTTTACTGTCTACGCTGCTATTCGCTTAGTTTACGTATGGTGCACTCGTTTTTTTTTTACAATACTCTGAGAGGGTGGGGGTTAGCTCTAATCGTAAGTTCAAGTCCTCCTTCGATGGCCTTCTGGTTGGGCTTTACTACAGAGACACTTTCTAGCCAGGGGTGTGCGTTTACCGGTTAACGATTTACCGGTTTAACGGATTTACCGGCATTTTCGCGTTAAATTCTTTTAACGAAAATTTCCGGTAAATCCCCAAATTTACCGGAAAATTTAACGAGTTTTTCATACAAAATCATGTTCCCATCTATCGAATGAAGAAGGAAACATACTACCAATCTCTGTTCAGAAGTGATTGCTGCTATCTTCTCTGATAACTTGCTGTTAGCGTTCGTGGTCTCAACCTCATTAAAACATCCATGCCCACATGAGGAGGCGGAGATGGTGCGGTCCAGTGTGAATGCGCGCTCCACTGGAGTAGTACTTCGCGCCGAGATTCCCCACACGACATGAGACAATTTGGACTAGAGATATTGAAGCTCTCAGAATAGACGACCGCCAGAGGAATAAGGAGAAGACACGCTCGTGTCTTGTTCCCGTAATTTAGTCCAATATGTAAGGCCTCGGAATAGATTCCGCTGGTCTACCTGTGACTCTTAAGCTGTTTTCCCGTATAAGAAGAGAAAGAAATTCATTATCATGTCACATTTCGTTATTTATTCTGAAGTGTCTGGCTTTGCTCCAAAGTACAGCTTAGTAGTTCAAAAAAGCGATAGTGTAAGGTGTAAATCATTCTTTCACCGAATGAAATGATGATAATTGTGATAATTTCAAAAAGCAGTTAGACTGTTAATTCGAAAGAATTATAGCAAGATTCGATTGAATGTCGGATTTTTCTGAAATGTTTTTGTAAAATTTTAATTCAGCTTTTACCTTTTTTTAAGCACTCACAATACAGACCATTACACTTGTGCATTGTTAGGCTTCCGCTTGCTTTGTTTGCTTAAGGATGCATGATAAAATGAAGACGATATGTTTTTTCTGAGCGTAATGATGTTTCGGTGAGAAGCTTTACGCTTTTTTACATTACCACCACTTAAAATCATTGTTTTTGAGGGATTATTAAATTTTAAAAAAATTAACGGATTTACCGAATTTACCGGAATTTAATTTTCCGCGAATTTCCGCGTTAATGTGAGGTAAAAAATTTACCGGCGGCATGTCAGCGCACACCCCTGTTTCTAGCCCTCTAAATAGCGATTCTGGCGATAGGTATAAAGGGCAATATCGGTGAGGTTATAGTGTTACATGTGGTGAAGGCCGGCCCATATCAAGCATTCCATTCTGAACAAAAATTAATAAACTCGACCGCAACCATCTACGTTTCGTGAAGAGTTGTGAAGTCTATGGGGAACGACGTGTAGATGTATGGACACACTTTCTCATAGTAGGCATCTAGACCCCAATGCAACACCATTGGTATAAATTAGCCCCTAGTTTTAAGTGGCTGGATGGGTGTTTTGGCGTGAATGTGGTCTGTTGATGGCGTGAATGTGGTCTGTGCTATAAGGCAGGTGACGGAGAAGTTCCCAGCCCAACTCCTCAATTTTTGCAGCGTGATATTTGCGGCGTGCGGTAGAGGTTGTCATGAAGGAATTTCACAGCTGCTGTGCTCACTTCTTGTTGGCGCAGTGCTTAGTCCACGCGGCTCAGTTGTTCTTTGTAAAAGTCGGCCGTAACGTTTGTCCTGGAGCCAGCACCTCAAAATGCGCCAGACCTCTACTGTTACGCCAAGCACAGAACATGGCTTTTGTCCGTGAATGTCAAGCATCGTCGCTGTCTTCGTAGCCTCACCGGGGCTCAACCAATGCGGCTTCCGTGTGGTATTCTCGCAGTGGATCCACTTCTCATCCGACGTCACGATGAAGTCATAGCAACCGCTGTTCTTGGTTCCCCGGATGAGAATTCCAGCGATGGCGACTCGTGCTGCCTTATGTTGTATCCGACTCGACTGCTTCCTTTAATTCCTGGCTACCCACAACTTGAGGACGCCGTTACTGCTATTCGTCTTCAAGGCTCTCGTCGCCGTCTCGGAAACGTTGAAACCATCGCTGGCTTTGGCGTAATGATGAAACTTTGTTACCAGGTACTTCAGACAAGATGCGATGGGCAGCAGTTCTTCCACGCTTAAAGTCGTCCGGCAAGCAAACCCGCACTTGGTGCTTTTGCTCGATCATCGCTAATCTAAAAAAGTTCTCTAAAAGGGTCAACGAATCGGAACGAAAGTTTGTCGACAGATGCCTTCGGAAACGCTTGTTAAACAGGTGAAGTTACATGATCCAAGAAACAACAACAGCAGAGAAATGACATATGAAAAGCAGGTGACAATCTAATAGATGAGCGTCCAAAATAATTTGTGACGCCACTCCATATCTCGATATATTCTGCGAAATGCTGCCGCTGAAATATGAGCGTAGCAATACTAACCAACTCTGCCTCTGCCATGCAGGTCTGCTTAATACTCCTCGGAACCTATCACAATGGTAGCTTTATTGTTCTCTTCTCGGACCGATCAATAGTAGTAAAATCGCCTTTCTGCTGGCTTCCAATAAATTCATAGGTTTATGAAAACAAATCACATATTTCAATCATTCCATTGTGAATCGCATGCCTTGCCCATGACATACGTACACGCCTTCTTCTATTTACTCGCGGCAAAAGAGTGACAGGTTCAGTTTTGCGCTTCTTGTCTTCTTCTTAGCTACCAGCACATAGATTCTTGAGGTGCCGCATGTCAACTTTCTTCTAGTCAGAACAAGAAAAAAAAGAAGTCCATGATATATCCGAGTAGGGAGATCCAGCGCTAAAGTGACAGCAGGCATACCACGTCCTTAAAAATACGACACTGCACACATCCTCTGAGTTCGCATGATTGCCACCGTATCATTTGGCAGAGCCGAAGTTCAAGAATAAATTCAGTGTGAATTCAAGCTCGAGAGAGAGGCGGAGCAGCGCACACTACCCTCCGACTTTGGATAGTTCCAAAGTTTAAGTTTATCCCCTTAGTAACTGAGCGCGCTATCGTTCTTAGTCTAAAACATTTCTGGTGGAACTCTAGAAATTGAGACCACCTTGCACACCTGTAGAGGCGTTGAAAAAATATCAAGGTGTATATTTTCTTAAGAACCTTCATTAGTGAGAGTTAAGCTCGCTTTTGTTTGCATCATGATCACCATCATTTTCAATAGCGTTTGTCCTGCTCGGTAGCGGGATCCGCTCTTCTGGTGTGGTGATGCCATTTTTCCCGATCAAACGCTTGATCGGTATGGACGCCGGCTACCTTTGAGTACATATGCAACGTGTCTAGCCAACGTTGCTTCGGGCGTCCTCTGGGCCGTTTTCCCAGGACTTCAAGATTCAGCCCAATCCTACAGTCGGTGTCGTCGTTTGCGCGAAGGACGTGACCATACTATCGTAGACGGGCTTCGCGCAACGTGTCTAATTTGATCGTATGAATGCCTCCTAACTTGTCAGCTATGGGACGACTCCGAACCTTTGACATATGGTTTCGCCTGTGCTTGCATCAGAAGACCTAATCAACAACACTTGGATGGCAGTGCTTTGGATTCCTTGCGAGAACTCGAAGGAGAAGAAACCCTTACTCCTTCCTGAACGTCTACATGGAGGTTGAAAGGATTGGTTGGTTGACTTAATGGTGACGTATACGAAACTTTAGATCCTCCTACGAATATGCAACCCATGCGTAGCACTCCAATCGTGACAAACGTGATTGTGTTGGGCGCGTGCTAGAGCAGTCGAGAGGAGCACCGCCGTCGAGGTGGTTCGATGAGGTCCCGCACAGACCGCAAACTTCCATCCTTCCTGTATCTCCGAGGCCGATGATTGCTACCAGAGTTGTCGACAACTTCACAGCTGCAAGGCACATCCCGTCAAGGGATTGATTAGCACCAACCTTCATGCATTATCCTTATCTTTTTATACGCCACCACAAAGATCCAGAATAGAGAGCGCGTTGTGACTAATAATAGGTGATCCTGGCCCTTGTACCGTTTATAGCTGTGTCCCCCCTACCGCTTCCCTTCCCCCTCCCAACTAGCTTCTCTTAACCTTAGTCGCAGCGTCGCCTTGCCTTCATCAAATTTTTGAGGCGCACACTATAGCTATGGTATATATTATTTATGTTAATTTATATGTTTTATAAATTACATAAAATGGCAAAGGACGAAAACAATTTGTGCATGGGATGCGCCATGCTCTCTCTTTGTACAGGATTTAAATATGGCGGGAGGGAATATAAATCCGTATTTGTCTTATAAAATGCTCTTGCGGTAGCCACCCAATGGAAAAGTTGGTGACTTGTTCTTATGAAACAAGCCTCCTATCGGATTTGTGAAGCAGAATGAATAGAAGGCATGTTTGGTCTCTGTGGTACCTGAACCAGAGATCTCGATTCGAAGTGCACATAACAGCCTGCACCTCTCCCGACCGCGAATTGGAAAGCTATTCGATACGACGTTTAAGCTGAGCATTTGTATACTAACAAGCTCCTACACGCCGAACGGCGTGTCTCGCACTTGCGCGCTTTGCGCGACTTTGTAGCATCACTGACCTATGGAAAGTAGTTTTTGTAAAACACAAATTTCGCGAGCGTCTAGGCTTTGGTGAGTACTTTATCGGCATCAAGCCCTTCACCACTTCGGCACCTTCATCATAGACATTCTTTCCTGACCGGCCAGTAATGTGATTGGTTTGTGCTACGGAGTACTTCTGTCCCTCAGGTTGTTCCTACGCAATCGTTCTCATGCTCAACAGCTAGCGTTTCAAGTTGTCGTTGACATGTCTTCTGAAGCCAGATTTCCCTCTCTCGTTTCTTCTTACTGGATCTAATTGCTGGTCCGCCTTTACATGTATTCCCTCCCCCTCTTTAGTACCCCACCTTCCTGGTCCCAAGTACTGGCCCACTTCTTTGTTTCCACTTTTGCCACCCACTGGTCTCTTCTTGCTAGTTTTCCGTCGATGCCCCTCCTCCAAGTTCTTCCTTTCCTTCATGGTCGCTTTCCTGATCCACCATAAAGTTCTTCCTTGCCGCCCTTCTCCACCACCCCCTTAGTGGCTCTCCCATGCTCACGGCACGGTCGGTGACACATATTCAGAATCAGGATGCTTGCTGCGCGTTTTCTGGATCAAGAAGCTCGAAAGCGCGTGCAGTCGCCGCCGTGTCGAACATGAAGAGGCTATGCATATGGCAGATTCCTTGTTCTCCGTATGAATTCCCTTACGGCTCCCTTCTTGTTGGTTCCACGTGCTGGTCCCACCTCCAGGTCCCTTCTTCAAGGTACATTCCTCCTTCGACCTCGGGATCCTCCCTACTCTACCCAATTAAGTAGGCTTCCCACGTTCACGACACGAGGACGGCGAGCGAACGCCCATTGTGTGACATCGGTGTCACATCCTCTAAATCCGGTCTCCCTTACCGGTAATGGTTCCCCTTGCCGATCCTCCTTACTGTCTCCCTCCCCTGATTGGTAACTTCCTAATGATCCCTGCATACACCCTAAACTCTTCTTGGTGCCACCTCCTGTCCTGCTTCATTGCTCTTCCCATCGACTATCACGATGCTCCTCCTGGTCGCTGCCTCCTGATCGCCACCCTTGGTTGGTTCTCCACCCTTAAGGTCCCCTTCTACCCTTACTCCTTCAGTAGTCTTCTCATGCTAATGGCACGAAGTCGGTATCTGAATGTGGACGCTCCGAAAAGCGCATAGGTGCTGGTGTGTTAAGCAGTAAAGGGCTGCGTTCCCCTGCTGCAGCAACATCCCATGCTCAATAGCAAATTTTGCCGGCGCTGTGGATGATGAGGCATATCTCACTTAGGTTAGATCACTCGACCGCTCTCGCTGTGGATGATGCGGCGTAGCTCACTTAGGTTAGATCACTTCACGGACAAACTCTTTTATATATAGGTGGTGATTTTCTTTGTTTAGCAGAATATTAAGTAGAAGGTAAAAGTGAAAGTCGCTCGTGTGTATGTGTGCACGCGCAAAGTCCGAGTTAATTCACTCCTGAACCTTTACTGTTCAAACCCTATCTAAACACGAATCTGATGCATAATAAATTTCAGTAAAACACTATTTGCTCATGAAAGTATTTCATAAACAATCTTAGAAGGCATTTTTACCAATAACTTGTGGCTTACATATTTGAGACAGTGATTTCTCACATATATTGGCTCAGTACTTCATATCAATGTTCATCCATAGCACAGCAAATAGACACAGCTAATAGTAAAAAGTGGCACATTCCTGAGAAAAACGAAATCTGACTCCGCGAGGCTCAAATTGCCCTCTGAGAATACCCTGGCCAGAAGCTTTTGACCGCCTTGATATTCGAATAACTACAGTGGGGGATCTCAATAGATGGGCTAGCACTAAACATTGAATACGACGCCGTTTTGGAATTCCTCATCTTTCAGAAAGTTCAATAAAATGCATTGCGCGAATAATAGCATTTTGATAAATTCCGGTCCCAAAGGTAATCCAGATTTAAATGGTTTACAGCAGACACAATTTTCAGATGATTCAGGGAAGTGATTTTGGTGAAAAATTTGATATGTCCGAACAGGAGATCCGATACCCGAACAGTTATCTGAAACAACCAAAATCTGTTATAGAGAAATTGACCCCTATCTAAGTCATTCTAAGATCCGAGCTCTTCAAAAGTGCTATTACTCGAATATCGGAGTTCTAGGGTTTGGAAAAATGACGGTTTCGAATAATCCGAATCGTCACCGGATCCAATGTGTTTTTCCTGCCCGAGTAAGCAAGGCGGAAAAAACTGATTCTCGTTTTGCTCTCAGCAGTTGTTTGGACTTTATAGTCATATGCTTTTCGCATCAAATTGAATTAGCTCGTTTCGAAGAAGCGGTCGAAGAATGGGTCCACCAAGAAGTGCGTTACCGTGCGTTCAGTTATTTATATTTGTGGGGATGCAGTTTTAGATTCACTTCGTTAATGATTTACTTTCAATTTCAAGGTCACCGCAGTAACGGTGTGCCTCCTCACCCTTACTTTTCCATTAGGTCTCCTGACTGCAAAAGCCTTCATTTCTTCAAAGAGGTTAGAAACAACGATACTCACCAGGGAAGGGTCTCAGGCACATGTCTGAACGGCGAGAACGAATACCACCATGAGAGTCTTCACCCTTCAAGTAGTAAAAAGTAGATTTTTCTTTTACTGAGTCTTTGAACCCGAAGAGCTAGTGGCCTTCAAAGTTTATTAAGAGATGAACTGTTAGACTGTGCACTTTTGCAAAACTACCGCGATCGACCAAAGCTCTAAAAACGGACATCAGTTTCGTGAGCCCTTTAGACAAAGTTGAGTGAACCTCTTCTCTACCTTTGCTCTAATGAAAGAGCAATAGTGCAACTTCAGATTGACTCATGATAGTAGCATAGGCATGACGTGCGAACACTCTTTGTCAAGGCGATAATCGTGATCAACTGTTTACCTTCGAGGAGCAGTAGATCGCCAGCACACATGTGCAACAGTCGACTGCCCTTCGTTGAGCTTGTTCTTGAACCTGTCAGGTGACCACTGAACGCTCATTCTCTACTTGTGGACTGGTGCCTGCCATGTAAAGGTTGGAAGGGAATTCTCGGCTAGACATCATTGCAGAAGCGGGGTTCCACAGGGTGGCACTCTCTCGCCTTTACTTTTCCTGATTTATACCATGGATTTGCCAGAATTTCTAACTACCTCACCGAACCTGAAAGTTCAGCTTTATGCAGATGACATCATGATCTATGGCATCTACAATAGAGAGAATTCCGATAGTGTTCGTTCAGCACTTGAGATGTCCCTGGTGAGATTGGCTGATTATGCATCCCATGGAATCTCACCGTCAATTTTGATAAAAGCTCCGTCATGCACATAGAAGAAGGATCGGCCAGAGAGTACAGTGATAACGACATACCACTAAAAAGCACTGATCTAGCAAAATATCTAGGTGTATTGTTCAACCCAAGATTAAATTTCTCTCAACACATCAGGGTTTTGGTTGGAAAAGCTTTTGGTATTCCATTTCTGATTTTTCGCAACGTTCATACGACTGATCCTCGTTTACTTACGCGATTGTACAAAGTCTACATTCTTCCTCATCTAGATATTGTTCTTGACTATAGAACCCGAGCAAAAAGAAAGAGATTTTGCAAATCGAAAGAGTTCAAAAAACCTTCACGAAACTGTTTTCTACCGTGCCATCAATTCGCGAACAAATTTTGCTGATTTATCTGATTATCCTAATCGATTGAAATTGTTGGGATTGGAAAATTTACAGCACAGACGTGCTGTTGCTGATCTTGTGTTTTGTTTCCGCATTCTACGAAGGGAACTTAAATTGACACCTAGTAAGCACTGGATATTCCTGTCGTGTGGTGAGAGAACAGGTGGTTTTAACCTACACTATCAGCGCATTCAAAGGAGAGGTTTCAGCAAATTATTCAACTTTGTGTTTTATAGAGTTGCGAGGTGGATGGCAGCTTCAGCCGCTAAAATTCTGCAATCCGAGAACAGCTCTAGTTTCAAGAAAAAATTGGAAAGTATTGAATTGTTGCAGCTTCTAGAAAGAGTAAGCAACCGTTAGTGCTTTCAGTCTCTAACCACTTTCCGTCCTCAGCAGCAACACTCACACTCGTAAATTCCATGAAGACACCGACAGATCAAGAGAACTTGCTTAAAAGATATTTATGAGTAGTATTCTGTATTGTTGTTGTCAATTATATGAGTGTTTGTCGAACCGTGATTAAAATTATCAGCTCGCATCATTACTCGTTGTCTTGTCTTCACAGTCTCATCATTTCATACATTGTCCTCGCTTTCTCACATCGTTTCAGCTTATTGATGGTGTACTGGGGATGGTAACGGCACAGAAGCATTAACACACAAAGCTCTTTTTCTGTCTACCTTTCTTTTCGTGCTGCTCCCGCCATATTAATTTCGCCTCTCTCCAATTACTGACTACGAGTTTGCTACGATCACAAATCTTATAAAAGAGTCATAAACATTGAGATCAAAGGGTTGAAAAACACTCAGACTGCAGCATATGTTCTTGTTGTTTTTTAAGGCGCACAATTTGTGCAATAAATGAAAATGAAAATTTAAGAAATGGAGTGATGCTCTGATTGCTGCTGCATATTTATCTTGGAGAGGTTATACTCTAACTAATCAAGCATTCTGCCAAAAACGTGATACAAAATGCAAAGTGTCGTATATATTAGATCATCCGATCAGTAATGTCGTTTTTGTGCACTACGGTTTTAGCTCATTATTTATTTATTTATTTGTCGGAAGATTTGTGTCTTTCAAAGGTGCACTAAAGTGATTCTATGGTAAATTAGACTAGCTCCTTTAGAATCTACCATTCGTTGAATTGTCAACTTGCAAGATCAAGTGTTTCACTTAATGTCCGTTTTTAGAGCTTTAGTCGATCGCGGTAGTTTTGCAAAAGTGCACAGTCTAACGGTTCATCTCTTAATAAACTTTGAGGGCCACTAGCTCTTCGCGTTCAAAGACTCAGTAAAAAAGACTTTTATACTACTTGAAGGGTGAAGAGTCTCATGGTGGTATTCGTTCTCGCCGTTCAGACATGTGCCTGAGGCCCTTCCCTGGTGAGTATCGTTGTTTATAACCTCTTTGAGGAAATGAAGGCGTTTCCAGTCAGAAGACCTAATGGAAAAGTAAGGATGAGGGTTACACGGTTACTGCGGTAACCTCGAATTTGAAAGTAAAACATTAGGTTACACGGTTACTGCGGTAACCTCGAATTTGAAAGTAAAACATTAACAAAGTGAATCTGCAGCGACTGGATAGTCGAGTGGATAACGAGGCGGACTTGCGGAAGGGGGTCGATGGTGATTCCGGGGGTGGGGTTTCTGCGTCCCTAGGTGGGTGCAAATGAAGATTACATTTTGGCTCCGGTAGGGCACCTTCTCCGCGTCCTAACCCCGCTTTCAACCTGTTGTTAGATGTGGAAGAAGCTGGTTTTGTTGCGTGGAGCGATAACGCGCATCCATTAAACGATGCTTGTCTCGCTGAGGAAGGTTCCGCTAGATGCCATCCCCACATGACCTCTTGGATATGTTCTCAATTAATTTTGGAAGTGTTTCTCACTGTCACCTCATTCATGAACAAGGTCGACAAGCACTAATTTGACCCATCATCCAGACAAGCTCATTGCTCTTCGGATTTCCTAATAGGCTGCTTTCTATTCTTTTCGCAACTTTCACTATTTCAGCTTACTGTTCCCAAGTACTGCATACTTTATCCAACTCATGTAATTGGTCGTTTTGCTGTGTGTTTCTTCCTCATAATTCTCTTACACACTTACGGGCGACGGGTCGGGGGCGTTGCAGATAGGAGCACTTGTACTCACTCTCTCGACTGTAGAGGTCGAAAAAGATTTTTCGCCCCAAATTCATGTATAGGGTTATTAGCAATGCAGATCACAATATGGCAACCAATTTCGATGAAACAATAGATTATAGAAGGTTACGATGGATATGTGTAAGTTAAACGAGTATAAGCAGAACTACCGGCACTGCTGACTTTCACGACTCCAACGGTCGAGGAGAGGTCGAGAGAAAAATGTTCGCTAAAACATTGTTAAGATTTTACTTGGGGTTCTGATCACGGATATGACATCGATTTTTAAAATTTTGGTTGATTACGGTAGGTTACGGTAGATGTGAGTGACTAAAGCTGTGCACGTTAGTGGGATCGCTTTCTTCTCCAATGTGGGCAGGCTTACTTTCCAACCTTCGACTTCAACCTTTGGAAAGTAGTGGAGGCCAAGTAATAATTTAGAAAACGAGTGACAGAGTCGTGGTCAGCAGCTTAAATTATTCCCGACAGGGCATTCCAGGCTTCACTTATGCCTTATCAACCCGCTCTGAAGATGCAATTTTTTTGCCGTTTCCGGACCTACCAGTGGCCCATAGCAAAAACGAGGCACAGCTCTGTGATTCTCGTCCGATGCGCTACAAGACCGTATACAATACCGCTCAAATTCCTTGCAAAAAAGACGCTTTGCGACGGATTGCTCCGCCACAAAGCGTCGCATTGCCGTAACTCTTTTCAAAGTTACTTGTTTAAAATCTAATTAACACCATTAGAAGCCCCGTCTCATTTTCTATCCAGCGATCTAAACATCGTCTAAAGCGGTTGTACAGTGACCTAGTTATGAAGCTTTTGCTTCCACGGCTCCGTTAATTGATTTACGACCCCTCCGAGATCCCCAGTGGCATGTCTTTAAGGCTTTCCGTTGACGAGGTTCATCGAAACTCAGAAATCTTCTATTGTTTCAGTAGATCTGTATTTGTTACGCATCAGGTGTCATTGTGGTACTAAATAGTGCTAAATTTGAATAACATAGGCCCGATTTCAGATAAGCGCAAATGCGCGGAAACCTAAGATTCAGTTAAGAATTACCCAACTAGTAGCCTGCTACAGAAGACAGTATTCTACTATTCCATTGTGGGAACGATGTTCTTTATAAAACGTGTAAAATGGCTTTGAGAAATGGACAGAAATTACTAGATTTTCTTTTTTCCAACAAGGGATTGGTCCAATCTCAATATGCGGCGTAGTATTTCTCCAATCTTTGAACTTCGGTAGCTGCTGCACAGGATAAGTACGAAAGCCGTGTTTTTGTTGTCTACAGTAGACCACAAGCACATTCGAATCTGAGAAGAACGGAAAGATTTTGGGAGTTCAAACTAGATTTCTACGCGGCCAAAGTTTGACG